>CM034546.1:22512216-22947831 GCA_020055645.1 Tomocerus qinae | reverse complement strand
CTATAGCCAAAATGAAAAGACTTTTTATTCAGTAAATAATATATAGAAAAAGTAAAAAAAAAATTTTTATCATTAATTTATCAAACTATTAAAATTTTTTTAAAATAATCTCCACCATGGGTTCGTCTTATTAATACTAAAACAGATAAACCTAAAGCCCCCTCACAAGCAGCTAAAGTAAGATATACCAATGAATATAACCTAAAAGACAACCATAAACAAAAAAAAAAAAAAAAAAAAAAAATTCCTAAAACTATAAACTCAAGCCTTAATAAAGTGGACAAAAAATGCTCACGCTTAGAACAAAAAATTCATATCCCACAAAAAAGTAAATAAATATAAGATAACGCTTCATTAAAATAAGTTTTTATAGTTTTTAAAAAAAATATTGGTCTTGTAAATCAAAGATTAACATTATCAAAATTCCCAAAACTTTAATTTTCAAGAAACAAGCTTAAACGCTACTTTCTGATGAAATAAAAATAACAATCTTTTTTTTCAACAATGCTAAGAACTTTATTTTTTTTTCTTCCCATCCTGTATCTATAATAATTGTAATTATTAGACAAACATTAATTATATGTATTATTTTATGAATAATAATCAATATGAAATGATTTTCTTTTTATTTTATTTCTTATTTCTCCTGGGTGGAATTTTTATAGATTTTATTTATTTATATTACAAGACTTGCATCTAATGAAAAATTTTATGTTCTAGTTAATCAATCAACTTTTCAATTATTCATCTTATTTTTTAATTTTTTGTATTTTTTTTATAATATTTAATACACAAATTAATAAAATTAATAAAATAGAGTTTACAGAAATAATTTTTAAAATTTACTCAAACAATCTTATAGAATTAACCCTATATACTATACTTTTATTTAATTTTTACTTTGGTGGTGGTGGTTAAAATAACTTCACTGTTAAAAGGACCTCTTCGAGCTAAAAGTAATGACAAATTTAAAAAAAAACATCCAGTAATTAAAATTATTAATAGGTCTTTAGTGAGACTACCAGCCCCAATTAATATTTTCCAGCATGATGAAACTTTTGGGTCTCTCTTAGGCTTTATGTTTAATTATTCAAATTTTAACAGGACTATTTTTAGCTATACATTATACAAGAGACATCTCCTATTGCATTCAATAGAATTATTCATATTAAGACGAGGATGTAAATTATGGCTGATTAATTCGTTATATTCACGCTAACGGAGCATCATTATTTTTTATTTGCTTATATACTTACACATTGGGCGGGGAATTTATTATTATTCATTTTACCTTCAAGAAACTTGATTTAATAGGGGTGATTATCCTATTTGTAGTGATAGCAACTGCCTTTATGGGATATGTACTACCCTGAGGACAAATATCTTTTCTGAGGGGCAACAGTCAGATTACAAATCTACTTTTCCTGCCATTCCTTACTGCCGGGTACAATTTTAGTTCAATGGGTGTGAGGAGGATTCGCTGTTGATAACGCTACTCTAACACGATTTTTTTCAATTCATTTCTTGCTACCATTTATTCTTAGAGCCCCTAGTAATAATTCACTTGTTATTTCTTCCATCAAACAGGCATCAAAATAACCCCCTAGGGTTAAACTCTAACCCAGATAAAATTTATTTTCACCCATATTTTTTCATTAAAAGATATATTCGGTTATTTTGTCACGCTAACTATACTAAGAGTAATTGTGCTATTAGCCCCTAACCTATTAGGATGATGTAGAAAACTTTATTCCAGCTAATCCATTAGTTACCCCAGTCCATATTCAGCCAGAATGATATTTTTTATTTGCTTACGCCATCCTCCGCTCTATTCCAAATAAACTTGGTGGAGTTATTTCACTAGTCCTATCTATTGCTATTTTAATCATTATGCCATTTACACAAAAAAAGAAAAAAATTCAAGGTATACAATTTTACTCCAATTAAATCAAATCAATTTTTGATTATTTATTAATTGAGTAATTCTACTATAATGAATTGGGGCACGACCAGTGGAAGAACCATATATTTTAACAGGACAAATTTTAACTGTTCTATACTTTTTATTTTATCTAACTAATCCTATATTAACAAAATGATATTGCTGGAGATAATATAATTAAAAAATAATTATTTGACTGAATGTTTAAGTAAATACCTTGAAAGTATTCAAAAAGAGTTTAATTCTCTTAATAATTTTATTAAAGACTTCCCCCAAAATCTTTTTATTTAAAAATTAACCCACCTCTTTCCCCCTCAAACTAAACTACTAAAATAAATAATTTCAATAAGGAATAAAAAAATATTATATTTAAAGAAACAGGAAGAAAAATTTTTCAAGCTAAATACATAAGTTTATCATAACGATAACGAGGTAATGTCCCTCGTACTCAAATAAATAAAAAACAAAAAAAATTGACTTTAAATTAAATAAAAAAAAAGTATTAAATTCTAGCCCTCCAAAAAATAATAAAGTTATTAAATATCTTATAAAAATAATTCTTCCGTATTCAGATAAAAACAATAAAGCAAATCCACCTCTTCCATACTCAATATTAAAGCCAGAGACTAATTCAGACTCCCCCTCAGAAAAATCAAAAGAAGTACGATTTGTTTCTGCCAATCTAGAAGTCAACCAACAAAAATATAAAGGATAAAAAAACAAAAATCAAATTAGATCTTGGTTTAAATTAAAAACATTTAAATTAAAAGACCCAACCAAAAAATTAGACTTAGAAAAATTAAAGCCATTCTCACTTCATATGAAATAGTTTGAGCAACCCCCGTATTGCACCTAATATAGCATAATTAGAATTTGACGACCATCCTCTTCCCATTAAGGTATAAATACCAAACCTAGTACAACAAAAAAAAAATTCCTCCTAAATTAAAATTAAACAACATTGAACCATAAGGCATAACCACCCAAATTACTATTATAATAAACAAAGAAAAGACAGGAGACATATAATAAATATATATATTAGAGTTTAAAGGAATTATCTGCTCTTTAACAAAAAGTTTGATAGCATCACCAAAAGACTGTAAAATACCTAAATAACCAACCTTATTGGGACCTTTCCGCACTTGAATGTAACCTAAAACTTTACGCTCCAATAATACAATAAAAGCAACTCTAACTAATACACCTACTAGTAAAAGAATGTAAGAAACTAAACTAATAACATAAATAATATATTCTTTAAATATATTAATTAAAATTATTTAAATTTTATTATTAAGTTCTAAACTTAAGGCACTTATTCTGCCAAATTAATTTAAAAAAAATAAAATTAATTAATCCTTTCGTACTAAATTAATAATATATAATTAAAAGATAGAAACTAACCTGGCTTACACCGGTCTGAACTCAAATCATGTAAAAATTTTATAGTCGAACAGACTACCTTTTATAAAAAGCTGCTTTATAGAGGCATTTTAATTCAACATCGAGGTCGCAAACTATTTTGTCGATATGAACTCTCAAAAATTATTACGCTGTTATCCCTAAGGTAATTTTTTAATAATCTAAAAATAAAGATATTTTTAATATATTTTATAGAAATTACATATATTCAATAAATGCCCCATTTAAACTTCTAAGTTTATTTAAATAAAATAAAGAAATAAAATTCTATAGGGTCTTAACGTCTTACTAAAAAATTTAAGTATTTTCACTTAAAATCAAAATTTTAAAAATATTATAAATAAAAGAAAAAATCATTAAGCCATTCATTCCATTCCCCAATTAAGAGACTAATGATTATGCTACCTTTGCACGGTCAAAATACCGCGGCCCTTTATTAAAAACAGTGGGCAGACTTTACTTTTAAAAAAATCTAAAAGAAATGTTTTTGTTAAACATTTGAAATTTCTATTGCCGAGTTCTAATTAAAATTTTAAATAAATCAAATATTTTTTAATAATAAACCATATACTAATTTTTTAATTAATTATTAAATTAACTTAATAAATTTAATAAAATAATTTTATAGAAATATAAATAAATAAAAACTAAATAATTATAAAATATAACTTATTTTATCAAAAAAAGCTGTTTTTAAGCCTACAATTAAATTTTTTAAATAATATATAAATTTACTAAGTATAAAATTATAAAAGATAATCCCTTTATAAATTAATAAGTAATTTTAAAAAAAAATTAAATTTTTAATAGTACAAAAACTTACTTAAAATAAATTTAATTATTTATTAACCAGATATATAATAAATGAATTCCTTATAGGAACTAACTTAAAATTATTATTATGATTTAACACAATTAACATTTAATAAATTAAATCTTAATAATTCGAGAAAAAATTATATAATCAAATTTATAAAAACATTTATACAAAAGGTAATTTGTTATATAATAAATAAAAATAAACAAATTTCATTACTGTGACAATTAATTAAATGATTCTTTTTAATAATAAATTTTCAATTTCAATATATATATATAAATTATAAATTTTATAAATCAAAATATGTTTTACGAAAACAATAAATTCAATGTAAATGAACAGCTTAACCTTCAAGCTCTATTTCGCTTCTAGATTCTTTTTCCAAAAAATCTACTTTGTTACGACTTTTCTCTTTTCATAAAGAGAGTGACGGGCGATATGTACATGATTTAGAACTTATTTCAAAAAAACATGATAATAAAATTACTAATAAATCCATTTTATTTAAGTATTATTTATACAAAAAACTATTTTATTAAAATAATGTAACCCACTTCAACTTTTTTATATCCTATACCTTGATTTGTTATTAAATCAATAAAATTATTTAAATTAATTAACTAATTAATTTTTAAAACAACGATATATAAAGTTAAAAAAAGTAAGGAAACCGTGGACTATCGATTAATGAGCAGATTCCTCTAAAAAGAGTAAATCACCGCCAAATTCTTTAAGTTTCAATATTAAAATTAATACTTTAAATTTTAGTTAATTAAATCAAATAATAGGGTATCTAATCCTAGTCTATTAATTAATCTTTTTAAAAATAAAATTTTTATTAAAATAAATAAATTAATAATTTCACTTAATTAAAATAAATTAAATAAATAATTAAAAAAAATATATTTTTTAATAATAAAAAGAAATTAAACTAACAATTTGTGTAACCGCAGATGCTGGCACAAATTAATCTTGTCATCTATAAAATTTTATACCTAAAGTTATATAATTTTAAATACTACCCCCCAATATATGTATTTAATTTAATATATTAATCTATAAGCTAGAATCAAACTTTTCTTTACAAAATTAAATTCCTTCCAAATATCAACTTTTTTTAATTTTTTTTTTTAATTAATTAAAAAAAGTTGATATTTGGAAAAAAAGAAAAATAATATATATATATAATATATATATATATACATGTTTATATACCTTTATATATAAATGTATATATATATATATATATATATATATATATATATATATATATATATATAAACATATATATATATATATGAATATATATATATTTATTTTTAATATATTATTTATATAAATATATATATTGTAATAAATACGATACGATTATTTAGCCATTTTTTGAGTCTGTATTATTATAATTTTTTAGTCTAACATAAATAGTTATATAACTTATATAATCCTAAATATAATAATGTCAAAATTTGTGTATAGTTTATGACAATTTCTTTTGCAAGGGTTTTTATTTTTTGTTGTAAGAAATGGGAACTGTAGGTAAAAATTGCACATTTTCGATCTTAACATAATTTATAGAGGCCCACCTTAACAGCACTTTCCAGTTTTATATCATGGGTAGAGGACTGTCATAATTGAGACCGAAAAATAAATACTACCTGCTTTTACCCTGCTTTACTGGAATCCGCATAGTCCGTGTGGTTTTAGGTTCAATGCAATTTGCTTTCGTTCCCCTTTTTTGTCCTGTTGTGATAGATGTAGTATGTGTTAGATCGAGTACTTCCCATATGATGGCTTTCTCCTTCGGGTTTTATTGTTATTATGTGGGATTTATAATATTCTACCTAGTTACTCATAGACTTATTTTACAGCATTTTGCTTAAACGATTCACACTTAGAAATCTAGTCAAAGTGGTTTAAAGTCATCTACTTAATGTTAAATTTTAACAATAAATAAGGCACCTGTAATAATATGTAATTTTTAACAGTAAATGTCTTGTAGGCAAAAGTCACGTTATTTTATGTTAACCTGACATGACCATCACGTTAGTTGAAGTTAACAGTATGTCATGTCAAGTCCCCTCAGCTAACTTTATTCCCAACAATAACCACCTTTACTCTCAATGATAATAATGATAATTATTAAATTTATAATTAACCTATCCGCTATCACAAAATGATAATAAAATAGTTCAACCAATAACTGTAAAATAATAATGCCAGGATTTTCATATTTCCTTGGTAGCGGACTGGTTGTTATAAAATATGGTTGTGTGATGTATAACATTATAGTATGATCACAGATAACTAACCACACATTACCAATTTTCATTCCTTTCATGTTTCGCTAAAACAAGGAGTTGTGATCCTTTCAATTCTTTTGTAGCATCATTGTCAACAAATTGTAATTTTCAGCATATTACAGATTTATTCCGTGATCACTGGCACATTTTGCTAAATTTTATAGTTTTTTTTGTTGTGGGGAGCTGACGTTCACCTGTAAAGCCACCCACTTTTTATTATTTGTCCCTTTTAAGCAGCATACTTTTTTTCATCTGATTTTTGATAATAGTCTTTAAGACACAAGAAATTCTAAATACCTGGAATTGTAGCTGGAAATAAGTGTAATAATAATGGTAACTATTACAATAAGTATGGTGGGCTAATAGGAAGACACATAGTAAAGTGATGAAATAAATATCGAACAAGAATGAAAACTAGACTGGAACAAGAACTATAATAATGTAAACAGAATGACTTTATGAAGAATGATTTTTATCCATAATGTAAGTGTTGTGATTAATAATTTTTTTAAAATTTATTTATGTAGTAACTCGCGCATCTCCACCACATATGACCTGATACCGCCACGGTTAAAGTTGATAATTGTCGAATAAGTGAGAGGTGAACTTCTTACTTTGTATACAAATAATAGTAATGTGTAATGTAGAATTTTGGTGGCGCACTGCATATAAATGAAAGAACCCATAATTGACCTTTTTGCGGTTTCTCGTTTGGTGGGCCGCAGGTAGGAATTATACATTGATTTAGTAGAGAATTCTGAAGAAAGTGCTGATAACTTTTTAACCCATGGTAAGTAACTCTTCTGTTTAAAAAGTTATCAACACAGAATACCCTACTAATTCAATGAACAACTCCTACCTCTCGCCCACCAAATTAGAAACTGCGACAAGGTCGATTGTCAACACCTTTTTGACAACACTTTTTTGTCAACACCATTTTTAACAGTAAAAACTAAATATAAAGCTGCTACAATGTTACGTGTTTGCTTCGCCAAACAAGGTACGTGTTTAAAAGGTAGGTGAGGGGGCCCAATGCCTCCTCCAACTCGGAAAAATGAGATTGGTTTCGAGGATTTTTGAATAACTTTTACGTTTTAATAATTCTACGCCCTCTTTAACAAATGCCAATTATGTCTGCGGGGCTAATAAAGTGCACAAGTCCAATTTTCTTCCATTGTCAAGGTGGAACCGAAAGTTTGTTAAATTGCAAAAGCATTTTCTATTCAATTTTGACGTAATCGCTTTTAGTATTGTCTACATACCAATCTTACTTCAATTCCTTCTATAGTTGGTGTCAAAGTAACTTTTCTCAATATACCGGGAAAACAAAAAGATTGAAAGATAAGAAAACAATGAAAGCTCATGCATGTCTGGGCACACCAAGGTTTATATACCTATTGAAGCAGTGCACAGTGTGTCTAATTTATAAATTAGCGGACATAACGGCGCAGAGTAATGAGGAAATGGTTGAAGAGCATGACTTAAACATTGTAAAGTGGAACAAAAATAAATAAAACACAAAACACTAAAAACTTAAACAATTAAAATTATTTTTAAATCAATTTTAAAAAAATTTAAATCAAATTGTTTCTTTAAACACGACAGTTTAAGTTCTTCGAAACAATTAACTTTTATTAAAAGTGTTTATACAATCATATTGCAATATTATATGACGTCATGAGGTAAAGGTATGCCATTTAATATGCTTAATGCTTGAATTTACTTATTACCGCTAATATATATATCATAGGCAAATCGTGCGCTCAGCAATTTATTAGTGCGGTTGTCTGCCTTGAATGCCTGTAGAAGTTATCTTAATCAATGTTGCTCGGCTAAAAAGTTGAAGTTAAGGTAAAAAATCTGTCATATCAATTGTATTGAGTCTACTTCAACTGTAAAGTTGCCAGCCTCTTTTGAGAATAAATGCCATACATACATACATACATACAACTACAGGATTAATCCAGACACATCCAGCTTTGAACTATGTACTCTGAAAACATGCCCTGGAGATTTACCTACAATTTTGTAAAATGGATAGGATATGTCAATTTAAGAAGTTATTAGGCTCTATGTGTAATGAAACAATAGAATGTGCAGGCGAATTTGTGTATTGTAAGGATCAATTGTCAAATGGAACTAAAATTTGCAATTGTATTGACAAATATAAACCTAATCCTGAGTATGTTTTCTAAAATTAGTACTAGGCGAAAATTGTACTGATTCTGAAAAATGCCAATGAAATATTGATAGTAATAATAATAATTGGCTTGTCGACACAGATTTGTTATACTATACATGTTGCCGATCACAAGTAAACAAGACAGAGTAGATGTAAATATTTGAGTGTTAGCGGTAATATGTAACATGTTTGTGAGCGGCGAGTTTAAACATGCATGAAGTGAGAATGTCGGTGGAGGTATTGGCACATTTAGCCGTTCACAACTGCTAAGCTAAAGCTAAGCTAGAGATCGGGCTAAAAATGTCGGTGGAGGCATTGGCACATTTAGCCGTTTTCAACGGCTAGCTAAAAGCTAGCTAAATTTTGGGCTAAAATGTTTGGTGGGAACATTGGCACATTTAGCCGTTCTCAACGGCTAGCTAAAAGCTAGCTAAAGTTTCGGCTAAAAAAGTTAGATTAACTTAAGTTAGGTTTAAAAAGTTAGATTACCTTAGGTTAGGTTAATTTAGCCGTTTTCAAACGGCTAGCTAAAAGCTAGCTAAATTTTCGGCTAAATTCTTGGCGGAGGCATTGGTGCATTTAGTCGACTTACTAAAAGCTAACTAAAGTTTCGACTAACTAAATTGTTCAATTGCTCCACAAGTAATTTAGCCGTTTTTAGAATGGCTAACTAAAAGCTAACTAAATTTTCGGCTAAAAATATAGATTACATAGATTGTAGAAAATAGTTTAATAAAAATTGAATTGTAAATGTCATGTGAGTGAATTGCAAATGTCATGTGATTATATTTAAGTTACATTGAATTGTTAAAAATGTCATGTGATTGAATTGTGTATGTCATATTGTTGTATTGTAAAAGTGGGATAGTAGGGAGGTTGCTAGTACGTCGGCACCGACCCCTTATGTATAATTGAATGTGTTGAGTATGTGTAACTAGAGTAGTTGATCCCTGTGCTTGAACGTCCGCACTCAGGGTATAAGTATGAGCTCCTTGTGAAGCGGAGCTCAGTCTCGTTCTGAAATCGCTCGCTGAAGTTCCTCTCTGAAGTCTCTCTCTCTCAGAAGTTCCTGGTGGAGGCTTGGTTCATTTAGTCAATTTTGAAAAGGCTAACTAATTGCTAACCAAAGTTTTGACTAATAATTCCTGGTAGGGGAGTTGGTGCATTTAGTCATTTTAGAAACGACTAACTAAAAGCTAACTAAATTTTCGACTAAAAGGTTTGGTGAAAATTTCGGTGGAAGCTTTGGTACGTTCAGTCTTTTGAAAACGACTAACTAAAAGCTAACTAAAAGTTTGACTAAAAGTTTAGCTTAAGATTTGACTAAAGGCTTAGCTAAAAGTGTTTGTGAAGCTTTTCATACGTTTTGAAGAAATGGCTTAGCAGAGATGACTTGCTAAGTGGGAAGTTCTTCGTACGTTTTGAATAAATGGTTTAGCATAGACGACTTGCTAATTTGTGAAAGTGTTAAGAGTGGGGAATTCAGGAGCAAAAAGGAGGAGGCTGAGATCTAGGAAGTGTACCTAGTTGATAAGAATTTGTGAATTGATTAATTGTGATTTTTGTGTGAAATAAAGTGTAACTGGTTTTGTGTGAATGAAGATCACGGAATTAGTGCATTTTTGATTATTAAGTAGAAAAGCATTGAGAACGAAAAATACTTAGGTAGGGTCTGTCTATTTAAGGTTGGTCCTTCGAGTATTATTGTGACGACTCTCTATCTTAGCAATACTAACGTTGTTTTGCAAGATAGCGTGCAATTACAGGCAAGAAGTGATAACAGACTTTGACTTCTCTGTAATAATACATATTGATTATTTGCGGTATATAATTAATTGTGATTTAATTGTAGAAAATTCAGCAAAAGTGTTTTGGAAAGAATGATTTCTCCTAGGTATGCGACAAGTTTATGCAATACTGTTTTTAAAATTATTGTTTGTACGATACGTAGGCACTGTAAGTTATCCTATTACATTATATATTTTATGGTACAACCCTAAGAGCAAACACGCATCCAGGTGGGGGTGGTGGGGGCCCAAACCCCCCTAAGATCCCAGAAAAAGATTATTTTTTGTCAAAAACTGTTTAAAATCTAAATAATTTTTGCGCTTCGCACGTAAATACCATAGTTTTACTAATATATATTTTAGTGAGCCCCCCATCTAGGTCAAATTCCTGGATACGTGCAAGCTTGCTTAACATAGTATGCATTGTCCTCGATCTTTTTTAGGTAATTAGCGCCAATGGCAATTTGTATTGTATGTTTACAATGTTTGTTACGGCCAGCTAACCGTAATCTCTCTCTCTAACCGTAAGACGCTATCTAAAGCTCAAGTCTGCTTAATAGAGCCTCGTTTCTCTTTCTCGAAGGACCAGCCTTAAAGGCACTTTACACTGTATTTAGTAGACTGTTTCTAAGAATCGTTCACCTTTGATCCGAGGACCTGGGCTAATTGAACTATTAACAATCAAACTAAATACAGAAAGAGTTGAGTGCTTAACTTTCACCTTGGATCCGAGGACCTGAGCTAATCGAGTTAATACACTTATCTCTATCAGTTGATTATACTACAATGAGGTACACAAGACCACGTGACGTTGAGTTGAGACGATTTCTTTATTTACTTATTAACATACATAAAGCCATACAGATTTACTATTAAATCAGGCTTGTACCGTAAGGTCAGACTGATCGGGCACTCAAGGTGATGACGAGTGACCGTTAAAAAGGCTGAATTTTCATGCCTTGGGCAGTCGTAGTGTCAGGTTGTGGTGATAGCGGTGCAGTTGATGACTGACGAGAGTCAAACTGACGATGCGTGCCTAATTGTTTGTGTTTTGTAATAAATGTGTATTGAAAAGTAGTATTTTGCTTAAATACTATTTATTACTAAAACACAGACAATTAAATTAAAGAAAAGAATGGTCAAAAAAGACCGAAAATGCCGTCCAGAAGCGAAAATGTAGAGAAGAACACAAAAGTAGACACTTACTTGAGCCGCCACGGCACGCAAATGAAACTTGAAAGAACAAGTTCACACTGGTCTGAATGCTTAGAATTATAGATTAATGGCTAAATCTAACTTTCTATTGGTTAAAAGAAAAGTGATTTAGCCTATTGCAACGACTAAATTTAGATACAACTGAGCACTGAAAGAGTTTGACAAAAGCGCAATAGATGGCTTACAATGTACTGTAGACATTTGTGTGTCTACGTAACAGATATAGATGAGAAACATCTCAACTACTTACTACCCAATAAGCACGTGCTTAGTAATTTACTGAGCACGTGGTGCGTGGTCAGTAAGGAGCAGTAAAATGCATAACACAATTGTATAGGACAAAATACATTGTGGATATGATGAATACATATTACGTGAAATATGGCTCCAACACAAGGCTATATGTCACCAGTCAATTCAACAAATAAAGGCAACTCTAGGCATACACCTTATGGGTAAGTATCTTTACAAATCACTGTAATGGCCCAATCCGTACAACCCAATGTTTACATATACTAAGTATAGGATTTTTCACCCCCGACTTCACCTTTCATCGCTAATTTTATCACTAAACATAAACACAAAATTACATACACATATTATATATCATTCCATTCCAAATTATTAATAGTATTTGTTTTTGCATTAATCTTAACATTTTAACATTAAACCATTAAAATTAATCTATACACCATATTCATAATTTAAATAATTTCCTATTGCTAGACAATAAATAAATAGATACCAAAATGTAGCAAATAAATATTTCACAACATTAAAAATAAATGAATTTCACTTTCTGAACTGAATCTTTTTGTGGTCTTTCCGTGTGTCGACAACAATGTAATAACCAGTGTTTGACTGGCCACCGGCTAGTGGATAAAATGGTAGTGGACAAAATGGATAGTGGCTGGCTAAAATGTTTGCTGGCCAGTGGACAAAATGGCTTTAAATGGATAAAAATAAAAAATAGCGTGAATTATTTAAATTAAAATGTTTATAAACGTTTTATAAACCTATATAAGAATTTCAATTATACAAAATGTCAATTTAATTCTTATGGGTTGATACGAGTTGTAAAGCAATTTTTACATGTATTTACATGATCATCAGAGATTTCCAAATCTGAGGTCCCGGGAGCTTAAACTCTTGGTGCATACAAACGTAAATGATCTCTTGACTATCATATTCCTCATTAACTTTTTTAGGAAAGTGCTAAAGGATCCGAAATTACTGATCCAACACCGAAAAAGTAAATTAAATAAAAATTAATCGGAACTTATTCAAGAGGTTGTTATATTTTAAAAATTTCACAATTTTGTCTTTGATTGCAAGATACACGGAGCACAAAATGCAAATACAGAAATATGTATCAATTTCAAGTTTCAAACGATATCTTTAAGCCAGAGATAAAAATGTGAAGTTTTCAAAGTATAACCTCTAGAAAAAGTTTTAAAGAATCTTTTTTACACTTACTACATGGGTGTAGGATCAGTAATC
The DNA here is from genome assembly GCA_020055645.1 of Tomocerus qinae. NCBI lineage: Eukaryota > Metazoa > Arthropoda > Collembola > Entomobryomorpha > Tomoceridae > Tomocerus > Tomocerus qinae. The sequence goes on along the minus strand of CM034546.1, from coordinate 22,934,660 downwards.
TCAGATCATTTAGGTCTGTCCCAAAAAAGTACGAAATTTTGCGATTCCCATTCACCCTCTATATGATAGTTTTGCTGGTTACCTTTACCTAGCAATGTCCCTATTTGTGGCAAAAACAGTATTTTGAAATCTGAACTACTGTCTTAAACGGTGCAAAATTTGCTTTACAGAGTCGAAAACTGACTCACTTTTTGGGAATCTAAACCAATTCAAAAATTCAAAACATCAATGTTAATGGCCAAATTGAATTTTCCCGCACATGAAGTAATAGAAAACTTGAGTGCCCTGAAAGCTGGAAATTTTTTTATACGGAATGCACGTATTTTCCCTATTATGAATTTTTTGTGCCTTGTAAGTCGTATGAGACTAAAGACCGCGCAGTGCAGGGCATAATTGTGTATTGCCACCAATTGTTCTGCTTTGGACGTGTTGGAATTTTTCTCATTATGTGCGTTATTCTTTGCTTATCTGCGTTTTAGAATTACGGCAAATCAACACACGGAACTACAAACATACAAACGGAATTGTCACGTGACTGACTTTTGCCGTTTATCTAATAGTAGTGATTAAGAGCAAGAATGCAGCGTATAAACGATAAATTTTGCATACCGTAAATTATTTTAAAACGTCGAAAATGATATAAATTACATAATTAACAACGGTAATTACCACTAATAATAAACTATTTGGAGAAATTATATTTGATGTAACATTTACCATTCAACATTGGATGATGTATTTTAATTTTTAAGGCTTGTAGGCCACCATGAGTGGTATGCAGTGTTATATAAACACTAATAATGTGCTAAAATTAATATCTAGTCTGTTATTTACTATTTATTAATACATTTTACAATATTTACATTTACTATTAATTTTAAAGTTATCTGTTTTCAATAATTGTCAAGTTCGGGCTGCCAATATTGTTATAGGTACTCTTAGCTGTCTATCCTAAAAGTTTAGAAGGTAGCGGGATTACAGGAAATCAAAAAATAACATAGGTTTAACTTTTAAACCTTTTATTTTTTGGTTACGGTTACATTGTGCGAAATGACGTGCATGCCAACTTAAACAGGACTAATACAAATATGGTAAATGCTTTATGTATGAATTTGATTGTCATAGAGCAGAGAACTATTAAAGCACTCAAGCATAGAGATATCCTCTTTGCATATGTGAGTATTATTATATGAAACCAAATGAAATGAAAATATAGATGGTGAACATATAATATTCGTGTTTATCAAACATTCTCTGCCCTTGTTGGGAATATAACGATCTTATCTTGCAAACACATAGTTGGACTTGACCTTGTGGAGCATATTACGTCGTGATAGTTTAAAGCTAACCTACCCTAGTAATACGTACTGTATCAAGGATGCAGTTAGAAAAAAGGCAAATTTTTCCTTGTGCTATTTTAGTGATTATTTTGAAACCTGTAATGTTAAGTAATATTGATCAAAGTTCCCCATTAATGAACACTTGGATGCTCTTTCGTACAGTTTATGCCACCATATAGGCTGGTACATTGTTAGATCTTTTGAAACAGGAGGCGACATTATTATTAGCAATGTACAAATGCGAAAAGTACAAATTCAGGACTGAAAATAAGTTTGTTCGTGCTGAATGAACTTGACAATTGGCATTACACCCTCTCCTCCTACGTTTGAGCACAAAGGTAGATAAATAGGATATAGATGGTTTTATTTAAGCCTAGTTGTAGCAAAAAAAGTTTTTTTCTATTAAACTGAAAGCTGCAAACTACTTAGATAGCATACTAACAATGAATTATTGGAAGCAAAATATGTGTATTTGAATGTTTAATGGCATTGAATTTCCTGTACAACTTTTTGTAAAGTCGGCTACTGAAACCGGTTCGACTTAATTTTTACTATGCCCCGTATGTAACTATGTAACTTTATGGCAAATAAATAAAATACGGATGTGAAATGCTCATCTAACTTGAGTTGTGCAGTTTCGTAAGAGATGATAGGGCGAGTAGGGCACTGGGTAATCTTCCTCCCTTTTAAAATCGAGGATACTAAAGAATTTTTTGTTAAACACCTTTAAGAAGCACTAAAAATTTCGTGCTTCTCGAGAATAATTTTCTTAGTGCCTCCCTCCACGATTTTTTTTGGCTGCGGGCTTGAAAAGAAGATGAACTACCTTAGTATATCGTGTACAATACCAAAGAGAATATTGCACATGTGATGGTCATTTTACTAGTGACCAGCAAGAAGTATTTACATCTGTGTACAAATACTTAATTCCATATTTGGCATTTTTCAAGTTTATCGCTCAATAAACTTTAACTTGGACAAAAATACTCTTTGCTACAACGCAATGTCAGTAAATATTAATTTTGCAGGAAAACGTATTCTTATCACAGGAGGTGGAGGAGGTAATCCATTTAACACATACAATTATTTAATTATTTATATTTATTTACACTTTTTATTTAGTTTTTTTTTGTTAAGAAAGATTCAGTAATTTGATTAAAAAGTTTGGGAGTGGGTTTGAAAATGATATTTTGGAAAAAGCAAAATGTCAAACATTTTAAAAATAAATTTCAATAACTGATTTGTGACCCAAAATTATGCAATATAATATATTGTTTACTCAAATCTTCACTTAAAGTTCTAGCCCAAGTTAGTTACCCAAATATCCTTAATACTAGGATAAGGAAAATTTTAAAACTCCTGTTCAAATTTCAATACAAAAAACTAGGAAGGTTAAAATCGTCAAGTGGACTACATGAATGCCATATATCTACTTGAACTTTGAAGTTATGAAGTTTTGAGTAAATATTAAGTCAAGGAGTACTGATACTGAGAAGCGTTTTTAAAACGAGGGATTGTGAGATTAAATTTGAAAATCTAATCACGGGTAGAAAACCAACTCCAATCAGTTTTTCTGATACAAGTAGTAATCAAATTTTGATTTCTCTAAATAAAGGCATTGGTCGGGCTTTGGTCAAAAAGTTTTACGATGGCAACGCTGTGGTTTTTACTGTGGACAGAGACGAAGAAGCTCTTAAGAAGCTGAAGACCGAATTCCCAAATGTCACTTACGCTGTCGTCGATTTGAGTGATTGGGATGCAACCCGAAGCGTTATTGAATCTTTCGGGAGCATGGATCATTTAGTTAACAACGCTGGAATAATCATTTTTGAATCTTTCATGGAGACTACTAAAGAATCCTTGGACAAGTAAACAGTTGGTTGTTGTTTGACTTTCTTTAGCTTTAATAACTAATGACCATTACCATTATTAAAGTTTATTAACGTTTCATACCTTCTGAAAATCATGGAATATGGAATCAGGAACATGGAAATTAATATATTTAAATTCTGAATCAAAATTTTTAAATTTCATAAATTAACAAAGGTAATTTGGTTATTTGCTTCTAAAATATATTTCGTTCGTTTTTTAAAAACTTGAGGTTTTTAGGACTAATCAAGCCACATTTTTACTCAAACTTGAACCAAAAATTTCCTATCGGTTCATAATATTTTTAAATTAAATTTCGAGAGTCAGAAGTAATCTGTTTAACTTAAAGTTTCATTTTATATTTCTACAGTATATATGTTAAAATTCTACAATATATTTTATATTTCCACTATTCTGTTTAGGGTGAGTATTTAAAATTATATATTTATGAGTGTTTATTTTAATAAACATCCAAGCCCTGGTAATACACCAATATTTCAGAAATTAATGCTTGAAACCTTTATTTATAGACAATTTAATGTCAACTATCGGGCTATGGTCAATGTCGGGCAAGTAATAGCAAAGGGAATGATCGCATCCAAAACGGAAGGTGCCTCCATTGTCAACATATCGTCAATCGTAAGTTTCCCTAAACCTGTAACATTCCATTGTGAAATATTTTTGTGAATGAATATAGGTAAGTAGTTGTTTTAAAACTTGCATTACACAGTAATAAATAGTTCTACGGACACTCAAGCGGCAGGCATACATCAGGTTGTCTATTTGAAATTACAGCTTTAGAAGTGGGGAACCATCAATTTTAGTTTCATATTTCTGAAACTTTATGTGACCAATTCTTAGTTGAAAAGATAATAACACCCAGAAAGTGTTGCTAATGGAAATTGATTACCTACCTATAGTAATTTGACGTGAAACTGTAAATTAAAATAATATGTATTGCTTTTTGATTGATTCTTAGGGGGATAGAGTCGGCTGCGCTGGCATTGGGATTTATTGCGCCACAAAAGCAGCAGTGACTGCATTGACGAAGAATATGGCTGTTGAACTGGGTCATCACAACATTCGTGTCAATTGTATCTGTCCTGGACCGGTAAATACTCCGATGTTTGTCGGGGATATTCCCTCAGATGCTTCTGGACCAGTTTTTGACAGGGCGGTGTTTAAAAGGTACATCGAACCTTTAGAAATTGCGGATCTTGTTTGTTTCCTCCTAAGTCCTTTTGCTGGAATGGTCACTGGATCTGCCGTTACTATCGATGCAGCAATTACATGTACTTAGCTAAGTGCTCTTGGGCCATATGGATTAATATCATGTTTCTAAATATTATATTCTGTGTATCACCCAAGATTAAAATTGAACATTCTTGTAAGCCTATAACTTGTTGGTTATTACTGAAATTAACGGAGCTGCATTTTATGGGAATGCATATGTTTTCCTATCCGTCTGAAAAGCACGGTAATTCAAGGACGATTAAGACAATCCGTCCAAATATAGTATTGTGCATTATTTAGGGATCTATAAACTCAAAGTTTAGACAGTTTCGTTATAGTATTTTGTTTCAAGTCTTCATCTGTCAGGTAGAAGTTCCGATAGTTCTAAGGCCGAAAGTACGAAAGTCAATAGATCGAGTACAAAGGGCAATACTTAGAATGATTTTTATTTAATTAATTTAAATCATAACGATAATGTCAAATGAGAACTTTGAATGATTTTTATAGTTGGTCAAAATTAAATCAACATTTAATTGATTTTTAGGGAATAAAATTGCATTAGTTAGACTAATTCATGATTTCACCAGAACTTTGGTTATGCCTGGAGGTCTTCCTGGAGGTTATACTATTGAATTTCTGCCACCAGTGATCAAATTCAATTAGAAATATAATGTTTGATAAAATTATAACCTAAGGGCTGTCTTGTGTGCAAAGTGTACTCATCTTTGATAGTTCTCTAGATACATATTTGATGGATCATGGCAGAAATTCAATGATATCGTCTGCTTAATATTACAAGGTAACAAGCCATTTTATCATGGCTGCTACAAAGTAACAAACCATTTTATCATGGCTGAGACAAAGTAACAATCCATTTTATCATGGCTGCAACAAGGTAACAAACCTAACTCCTGATACAACGATATAACATAATTTAACTTCCAGGAAGACCTCCCAGTACCGGGGCTAGAATTTTTACCGACGTAGGCACCAATAAAAAACAAGTTGTTATTTTATTGGGGTTAAAGTAAGACAGTGGTTGCAGAGGTGGAGGTGGAGGAGGGAGGTGGAGGAGTGAGGTGGAGGAGTGAGGTGGAGGTGGAGGAGTGAGGTGGAGGATTGAGGTGGAGGAGGTGGAGGAGTGAAGTGGAGGAGGAGGTGGAGGTGGAGTGAGGCGAGGAGGTGGAGGAGGAGGTAAAAATGTAGAATTTTTTTCTCCTCACCCACTAATCCACTTTTCTCTCTCTCCTCAGCAAAAATAGAGCGGACAAAACAATAATTATATAAAACTTAGTGTAGTTGCATTAAACTGTAATTATATTAACCTACAGCAAGCCGTAACAGAAGCTCGCCTGAGTAAAGGTTACCATGTACACATTTTGGTAGACGAAAAGTACTCACGCGTTGTAACACTAAACCGAGCGTACGGATTTTGATGAAACTTTCAGAATTGAGTCTTTATATATGTAGCTACGACACATTAAAATGCAGACATTGATATTATAAGGATATATGAAAAATGACGTGATCTTTAACTAATACAATTATAACGCAACCAAAGCGAAGCTGAAGCTATATCATTTCAAAAGTCAACATTAAATAAAAATTGATTAATTTTGACTATGAAAATCAACATAAATCAAAATTGATTATTTTTGACTATGAAAATCAACATAAATCAAAATTGATTAATTTTTACTATGAAAATCAACATAAGTTCAAAATTGATTAACGTTGACTATGAAAATAAACATAAAATTTAAAATTACATATTTATGCTATATTATAATTTACGGTTGTCTGTTTGTCCACCCCTTTTAGGGCATGTTGAATCCCTACTAGAGCAGGTTGAATCCTCATTAGAGCATTAGTCAAAGTGAAAAAAGGGCAATAAAAAGTTCAATTGCGTTTCCTATAAATTGCTAACGTATAGTATAAAATATTTCACTTCGCTTGTACCAAATTTAGCATTTCATAATAAGGCAAATGAAACCGGAATTAACTTTTAGAGCACGGAAATAAATCAATTTCGCATCATATTCAATTTTATAGTCAAACTTGCAATTTTCCAATTTCTATTGATTTTGATAATTAATATTGATCGATTATGATTGCTCTGGATTTTCATAGTCAACATTAAACAATTTTGACTGCTCTGGACTTTCATAGTCAACATTAATCAATTTTGATTGCTCTGGATTTTCATAGTCAACATTAATCAATTTTGAACCTATGTTGATTTTCATAGTCAAAATTAATCAATTTTTATTTAATGTTGACTTTTGAAATGATATAGCTTCGCTTATAATTGTATTAGTTAAAGATCACGTCATTTTTCATATATCCTTATAATATCAATGCCTGCATTTTAATGTGTCGTAGCTACATATATAAAGACTCAATTCTGAAAGTTTCATCAAAATCCGTACACTCGGCTTTGTGTTACAACGCGTGAGTACTTTTGGTCTACCAAAATGTGTACATGGTAACCTTTACTCAGGCGAGCTTCTGTTACGGCTTGCTGTAGGTTAATATAATTACAGTTTAATGCAACTACACTAAGTTTTATATAATTATTGTTTTGTCCGCTCTATTTTTGCTGAGGAGAGAGAGAAAAGTGGATTAGTGGGTGAGGAGAAAAAAATTCTACATTTTTACCTCCTCCTCCTCCACCTCGCCTCACTCCACCTCCACCTCCTCCTCCACCTCCTCCACCTCAATCCTCCACCTCACTCCTCCACCTCCACCTCACTCCTCCACCTCACTCCTCCCCCTCCACCTCACTCCTCCCCCTCCACCTCCCTCCTCCACCTCCACCTCTGCAACCACTGTCTTACTTTAACCTTTATTGGTACTTTTTCAATAATTGCGATATAATATTCTAATATATAACAACAGTCTGAGATAAAGCAATAAATTTACCAACCTATCTATGTCTCTATGTATGTCTGGTAGGGAAAGCCTAAATGCGCAAGCGCGAGGCATATTACATAAAATTATGAACTACACTTGGGGTAAGAATGTTTCGAAATTAAACCAAATATTGACGTACAAGTCTTTTGAAATTGAATAGGAGTACTAAGGGCCTAGTCTAGTATAACAACCTAAAATTACACGTGTGCACGGGCCTACTTGTGCCCATTACTAGCCCCGCAATTGAGAACCCCAGGCAAAACCAAAGCTCTGGTGAAATCATGAATTAGTCTTTTTAATGCAATTTTATTGCCTAAAAATCAATTAAATGTTGATTTAATTTTGACCAACTATAAAAAATCATTCAAAAGTTCCTATTTGACATTATCGTTATGATTTAATATTGATTAAATAAAAATCATTCTTAAAGTATTGCCCTTTGTACTCGATCAAATGGCTTTCGTACTTTTTTATTGACAATTTTTTATTCAAAATTTATTTAAATGAAATCAAAAATTTCTTCGCCCTTTCCAATAGTAGACATTGATAGTAATTTTCCTACTCCTCTGCTAATACTTAAGACAAAATTTGGTCCACTTTGAATGTTTACAGGCTATTTTGAACTTGCTGATGTATTTAATATTTCCGATGCTCGTTGAAGAGTATCTGTCTAAACTGTTAATAGCGTCGTTGTATGTAGACGTGAATTTGTTAACGTCCATTAAAATGGTGCACCATATAAAAAATGCCACCAGTGCCTAGGATTACAATTTCAATGAGTACAAACGCATGAAAAAATTGATGATATTCAATAACAATGACACTGGCGACTATTAAATATCTCAAAAGCATTGACTGAAGAGGTCTCGCAATTAGTCCAAAAATTTCTTGACCGAACTGTATAATATAGATGGTTAACATAATATATTACTCGCGTTTATCAAACATTCTCTGCTCTTGCAGGGATTATAACTATCTCATCTAGCAAACACATGTAATTGACCTTGTAGAATATATTACAACGTGGTAGCTTCAACCTACAAACTATCCTGCATAGATGTAAACATCCCATCCTTTTTACCCAACATTCCCATTCCATCCACCATCCCATCCGGATGTTTGGGTGGGCTGGAAGGGATGGAGACAATTTCTTGGATGTTGATGATGGGCTGGAAGGGATGGGTACAGTAGTTTGGATGGTCGTGATGGGATGGATGGGATGGGTACAGTAGCTTGGTTGAGTCGTGATGGGCTGGATGAGATGTTTTAATGTTTTTTGATGTTGGTATGATGGGGTTTGGTTTTCCCATCCTTTGGAGTGGACCACATGTGCTTTAGGCATACAAAAATGCGACTATATTTTCCAAGAAGCTTATTTTTAGAATAAAAGGGTTTGAAATAACCGGCCGCAAGAAATGGCATGTTATTTTTCTAATTTGCCTTCACATAAATACAAATAAATGCTTGAACTAAGCAACTTCTACGTGGATACATATTACGAAAGTATCCTTTAAGCTTCTAAGCTTTGATATCGATTATGTTCGGTGGGCTATGGATGAAAACCAATATACAATCCCCATCTGGATGTTATGATGGGTCGGATGGGATGTTTAAATTGTTTGGATGTTGGTGATGGGCTGGATGAGATAGTGATATTTTCTTATGGGTGTTTGGTGATGGCATGGATGGGATGGGGTCGGATTTCCCATCTTTTGTAGTGGATGGGATGCTTATCTACAATTTACATCTATGCTATCCTGCATCCACAATGCTGCGCAGCCAGAAAAAAGCTAATTTCTTCTTGTGTTATTTTAGTGATTATTTATGTTAAGTAATATTCATCAAAGTTCCCCAATTAATGAAGACTTGGATGCCTTTTGGTACAGTTCATATCACTAGGCGGCTGCACTTTTGGATTTTCTGAATCTGAAACAGAGGATGATATTATATTAGCAATGTACAAAACTGAAACAGTTCAAGTTCAGAACTGAAAATAAGTTCTGAGTTAAAAGAACAGACACTGTTGATAACTGGAATTCGTCCTCTCTCCTCCTTCGTTTAAGCATTCAGGTACTTAAATAAAAATATGTAGAATATTGGTGCAACATTTACTTTTAGTTAAATCTAGTAGTAAAAAAAGTCATTTTTTATCAAACTGAACTGACAAACTACTTAGCTCGCACCCATTAACAATGAATTATTGCAAGCAAAATATGCACATATAAATCTGTAACGCTTTTGGATGTCCTTTACAACTTTTTCTAACTACTGAAACCTGTTCGACTTGACTTTTACTATGCCCCGTATGCAACTATGAGGCAAATAAATATTAATACGGAGTTGACATGCGATGCTTATCTAATTTGAGTTGGGAAGTTGCGTAAGAAATGCAAGGCCGGAGCGAGTAGGGCAGTGGGTAATCTTCCTCTCTTAAAAATCTAGGAAACTAAAGACTTTTTTGTTAACAACCGTAATAAATCACTAAACATTTCGTGCTTCTCGAGAAAATAACATTTTTTTGGCTGCGGCCTTAAAGAGAAGATAAACTAACATTGTTGTATCTTGTTCAATACCAAAGAGAGTATTTCACATTTGATGGTCATTTAGCAAATGACCAGTAAGAAGTAAAGCTGTGTACAAATACTTTATTTCATATTAGGGGTTTTTTCAAGTTTATTGCTCATTAAAGTTTCATTCGGGTTGAAAATACTGTTTGCTATCACATTATGTCAGTAAACACTAATTTTGCAGGAAAACGTATTCTTATCACAGGAGGTGGAGGAGGTAACCTATTTAACAATTATTATATTTAGACTTTTTTGTTAAGAAAGATTCAGCAATTTGATTAAAAAATATTGCAGTGGGTTAAAAATAATATTTTGGAAAGCCAAATATCAAAACATTTTATAACTAAATTTCAATAATTGAGTTGTGGCTCAAAACTCTGCATCATAGTGTATTGTATACTATACTCAAACGCTCACTTAAAGCTAGTTCCCAAAATATACTGATCCTAAGATTCGGCAATTTTTAAAGCTCCCGTTCAATTTTCAATACGAAAAAATTTGAAAGTTTAAAATGACTAAGGGGACTGAAGTGGACTACATGAATTTCATTACTACTTGAACTTTAAAGTCATGAAGTTTAACTTAAATAAATCTTATTAACATATTCAGCTAACTTTTCCAGCTCATTTTTAATCCCATTAATTTATCTTTTGTTCTTTGCTGGCGAAGCAGTGAGCTGGGAAGAAATCGTGATTGAGAATCAATAGACCACCCACCAAGCTAATTAGGTGGCCTATTCTTCTCCAGTCACGATTCCTTCAGAGCTCACTGCTTCGCCAGCCCAAAACAAAAGATAAATTAATGAGATTAAAAATGAGCTGGAAAGTTTAGCTGAATAGGGTAATAACTCAAGAAGCACTGTTACTGAGAAAGCGTTTTCAAAACGAGTGATTGCGAGATTAAAAATTAAAAAGTTAACTACCGGTAGATAAACATCTCCGATCAGTTTTGTTTGGTACAAGCAGTAATCAAATTTTGATTTTTCTGAAGGAATTGGGCGGGCTTTGGTCAAAAAGTTCTACGATGGCAACGCGGTAGTTTTTACTGTGGACAAAGACGAAGAAGCTCTTAAAAAGCTGAAGACCGAATTCCCGAATCTCACTTACGCTGTCGTCGATTTGAGTGATTGGGATGCAACCGGAAGCGTTATTGAATCTTTTGGCAGCATGGATCATTTAGTTAACAATGCTGGAATAGTCATTTTTGAATCTTTCATGGAGACTACTAAGGAATCCTTGGACAAGTAAACAGTTGGTTGTTGCTTTATTTGCTGTACCTTTATTTACTGATGACCATTACTAATACGTTGATGGTTACACTTATTAGCAGGACATGAAAATGTATTTTAAACGTTTATAAAACCGTAGTTATGTTTCACACCCAATTGGAATATGAAAATTTAAATAGTTGATTCTGAATCAAATTTTAATATTTTGTTGAATTAAAAAAATTGAATCATTTATTTGCTTTTAAAATATATTTCGTTCATTTTTAAAAACTTTAAATTTTTAGGACTAATTTGACAACATTTTACTCAAACTTAAATCAAATATTTCCTAACCGGTCAGATTTTTTTAAATTCATATTTTGACAATCTGAGCTTTAATGTTAATGTCAAAATATTTATTTGCTTATTTGCAAAATAATTATTCTCATGCGTCACAAGTTATTACCTTTACGCACAATCTAAACTAAACAATGATTATGGATAATTAATAAATGCTTGTACTTTTTACCTCGCACCATCTGGCTCATGGTTATGCTCTTTTTGTTTACTTTTATTTATAGACAATTTAATGTCAACTATCGGGCTATGGTGAATATCAGTCAAGTAGTGGCAAAGGGAATGATTGCATCCAAAATGGAAGGTGCCTCCATTGTCAACATATCGTCTATTGTGAGTTTCCTAATTCTATAACTATAACATTCCAATGGGAAAATATTTTTATGAATAAATATACCTAGGTAAAACTTGGATTGCACAGTAATAAATAATAATTCCTCGAACACTTAAGCAGCAGGCGTACATCAAGTTGTCTATTTGAAATTATAACTTAAGAAGGGGCAAACGAGAAATTTTACTCTCATATTTCTGAAATTTTAACTAACCAGTTCTTAGTTAAAAAGACAACAGAAAGTGTTACCAATGGAAACTGAATATCTATAGACCAGCCACAAAATAATTGGACGAAAAAAAGTCCTCTCGTCTCACTTCGCTTCATGTTGTACTTGGCAAAATTGAGGCCCTTCATCTTTTTCCGTCCAGGTTTCAAAAACTCGAGAGTACTTAGCTACTGGATGGGAAGCTGCAACTCAAAATAAAACTTACCTTTTGATTGATTCTTAGGGGGATAGAGTCGCTTGCCCTGGCATGGGGATTTATTGTGCAACAAAAGCAGCAGTGACTGCATTGACGAAGAATATGGCTGTTGAACTGGGTCAACACAACATCCGTGTCAATTGTATCTGTCCTGGACCTGTAAACACTCGGCTGTTGATAGGCGATATTCCCGCAGATGCTGCTTCATCTGTTACTGACAGGGCGGCATTTAAACGGTACATCGAACCATTAGAAATTGCTGAACTTATTTGTTTCCTCCTAAGCCCTTTTGCTGGAATGGTCACTGGATCTGCCGTTATTATCGATGCAGGAATCACATGTACTTAAAATACTCTTGGGCCACATGGATTAACATCATGTTTATTAAAATTGTATTCTGTCTAACCCAACATTAAAATTGAATTGCAATCTTAACTTGTCGGTTATTACTAAAACTGGAATGCAAAAGTATGTTTTTCTGTCCGTCTAAAAGCACGATAATTTAAGGACGGTTTAGACAATCCGTTGAAACGTATTGTACATCACTTAGGGATCTATAAACTCATAATTTAGACTGTTTCATTCTAGCATTTTATTTCAAGTCAGACAGAAGTTCTGGTTCATATTCCCTCGCCTCTCAGTTTTATAGCCCTGGCTAAACAGAGTATAAAACGCTGTAAATTGATTTGATGTACGGCATGCCGTATATGCCGTCAATGCCGTAAATGCCGTAAATTAGGCAAAGACGTCGTTTTTGACAGGGAGTAAATCCGATTTTTGGCAATATTTTTTAGTTTACGGCATGCCGTACACTATTTTTGTGGGACATTTACGGCACACTCGATACCTTGTGGCTAAAGCCATTTGAAATTTTTTCGGGACATTGACTCAACGAAAATACTGCTTTCAATGTATCCATTGAAAAAAGGAGGCACTCCAGTAAAATGACACGATGTCATCATGTTAACGGAAAATGAATGAACAGAAATTAATTCTCAATTAACAGGAAAATATCATACAAAAACATGTTTTAGAGGGAAATTAATGCAAAGGGAATTTTGAGGCATATTCATATAAAGACTATTGAATGAAAATAAAGACAGTTGGACAGTTCAGTTAAGTACTGAGTACAGGGCACGCTAAATTTGATCCCTTTTAACTCTCAGCTATATTGACAATAAATAAATAAGCTAACCACGCACCTAGTAGTTAACACACACGAGAATCCAAGCGACGATAAAAAAAAGCTTTTATTACATATTCAATCTCGTTTGTTTAATTTCTCTGTTCTTACTAGGATTGTTTGTAACTTACTAGGATAGTCATGTGAAACATTGCAAAATCGCACTTTCTAAATTATTTCCGTATTACAAAATCGTACTTTCTAAATGATTTCTGTATTGCAAAATCGTTCTTTCTAAATTATTTCCGTTTGCTAAATCGTACTTTCTAAATTATTTCCGTTTGCTAAATCGTACTTTCTAAATTATTTCCGTTTGCTAAATCGTACTTTTTAAATTATTTCCGTTTGCTAAATCGCACTTTCTAAATTATTTCTGTTTGCTAAATCGCACTTTCTAAATTATTTCCGTTTGCTGAATCGCACTTTCTAAATTATTTCCGTTTGTTAAATCGTACTTTCTAAATTATTTTGCGTTTCTAAATTATCCGTACCACTAAATGCATTCGTATGGGTTGAGGCTATTTTCACTGCCCAACCAAAAGTGGAGGGAGGGGAGGCTCTTTTCACTGCCCAACGAAAAGTGGATTAAGGTCTTTAGCATCCTTAAGGGACGATATGCTCCACATTCATTTTATTTAATAAATATTTTAATAAAATACTTATCTATGCCACGAAAAATATTAAGAAATATTGGTTACACACTTACTTGCACATTGCACACTATGTACATGAAATCCTGAGGAATCGAATAACTCAAGGAAACCGCTACATATAAGAATATTTGTTATTTTGAATTTTATTTATTTTCTCAAAGAAGTCAGTATAATTACACCCAAGTTAAAAATGGCAAGAACAACAAACCAACGTAGGGAAACAATAAATGTAGAAAACTCAGCAAAAGTGTTTTGGAAAGAATATTAGGCACTGTAAATAAGTTAATGTTATTACATTATATCTTTCATGGTTCAACCTTATCATAATAAGCATTGTCCACGGTTTTTTAGGTAATCAGTGCCGATGTCAATTTATAAAATTTGACAAAAAAAAACCTATTGCATTACTATTGAGGGCAAAGCGTGCCATTAAAATAAGGGATTGTTGTACAGAACTAAACCTTTGTTAAAATCGCTCGCGTTCGAAACAGTCAGAAGATTAAAGGAGTCAAAAGACGTAAAATATATCATATCAATATCCTTGAATCGACTTTTAAGGGAACAATGTCCAAAATATTTGAAATATAGCGTTTTATTGGAAATATTTAACTTGTAGTCAGTTTTCTAAAGCAACAACAGTTGATTTTATGTCAGAATAAATGAAAACAGATGTGTTTAATTTGACCGTTTTGGCCGACTTTCTGCATGGCCAACCGAAAAAATGGATCAAATTATAAGCAATGCCTGCAAATAAATACAATAACAGTGACATACTTGTTCTGTGTATAGGTATGTGTGTCATTGCAACAAGATAAGGTAAAGTATGGTTCCTAACATTTAACAGCAACTGACATGCCTGATTAAATTACACCATGCCATACCAAGTAGGTCAGTGACAGTGATATACATATGTGCACTTATACTACGACATATATATTTATATTGACTTCATTAGATCTACTGACTTTATTTTTAAAGTTTGCCGATAACGACACAGTAATAAGTTTTAAACTACAAAAAATAGTATGATTAATTCATTAAAATAACAAAGTTATATAATATGTTATTTAATGTGTGAAAGTTATAGGGTGCTATTTAATGAGTCCCCTGAAAAAATTTAAAATTAACTGAAAAATAATTGAAACGGTCAATTGCTGACTATGTCCCTTCGTTTTATTAATAAGTCCCTTTGGAATTATTTAAAAAGTCCCTGCAAATGCTGAAATGGTACGTGGACAAATAATTGCGTTTATTTATTTATAAGAGAAAAAGATTATGTCTTGTCAATGTTATTATTGGTATAATCATGATCATAGTGAGTGAATGTGAGTAGTAAGTTTACTTTCGAAATTTCTATCACTATCTTGACGAAACTTGACTTTACTAGATTGTGAAATCATAGGAGAAACTGGAATGGTTTCAGGAATTTCATTATCATTTAATGATGGAGTATGAAAGTTATTACGCTCTACTTCAACTAATCTTCTTTCTAATAAGACATTCAGTAACCCATTGGATGTATGCTCGTGATGACTCTATGTCAGAAAATTTTTTTGTAACATGATATAAAATAGAAAAGACAGTAACAAGATTTCGAAAATTGCAATGATATCTGTTGGTATCACCAAACGTATTCCATTGGCTTCCGCCATGATTAGCTTACTTTCCAATTTAACTGTTGGGATAATATTGTTATCAACAATTTGAAAACCTTGCATATCATTACCTCAAAGTTAAAATACTTGATGACACAATTTATTTGTAACTATACGGCACTCTGCGTAACAACTGTCGCCAGGTGCAGCAGAAGCTGAGTGCTGCTTATACTTACATTCCACACAATACAAATAAACTTCATTTAACTCATAGAGTTTTGGCATTTCTTATCACCTGTCAAATAAAATGGAATTCAAGCTTCTTTTTGCGTTGGTGTTGGTACTTATTTCTGGTAAGGATGTTTTAAAATATCAAAAATAAAATTTCAAAAGCATTGGACAAAATTATTAATTCCCTGACATCTGAGTACAGGATGAATTTAAAAAAAATAATAGTAAGTATTTCGACTGATTAACATTTTCGTAGAGCTACTATAATATGCACTTAAATAATTATAAAATACAGACTTCAACCAACAAATATAATTCGAAATGACAATGACAAATATCATATTTTAACTACATAGTTATTGAGAAAAAGAGTGGAGTATGCTGGTAAATATTTGAAATATCATGGTTGTGCATTCGCAGAGTTAGAAATAGAACTTAAATAACCAATTTCGAACATAATAAAGCCCTGACTAGGCTAACTTATGGGTACCACTAATATCGACATCGAATCTAATACAGTACAATCAACTTATTCAGAATTACTTGAATAATGAAATACATACATGTTTCTTCATTTTAATCATGAAATTAATTTTGTTAGCCACAAAAACGAAATGTCAACACTTTATGATCATTGGAGGGTCCTTAGCAACCGTTGGGGAAATTTCCTTATATAATTCGCTTCGCTTCGTCTTGCACAGGAATTCTCTTGAGTCTCACTCAGGTTTTAGTACCCGCTTTAGAAAGAGAAGTATCTGATTGCTGGGGTCCTCAGGGACATCAGCAAATAGATTTTTATGCAGGAACTACTCTACCCTGGACTGACTACGAAGAAACAATACAGATTACCACGGCAACTTTAGTAGAACATTATTGTGGTAACTCGAATGAACTTACAGTGCTAGAAATAGATCCTTTGAAAGTTACTGACGAAGTGAGGCCTATTTCATTAGCGCCAGCCAATTTTCAATTTCCAGGTAATATGAAGCATACCAATGATAAACAATAATTCATTTAATTAAAACTTATTATTTTGCCAAAATTTCGAAAGCATTCTTTAAATACTACTCACTAACGTAAGCTATAACTGTAACGTACTTTTATCGCAACAATGATTACAATTCACCATTAATAGATCTTCTTCTTAAACACCTTCTTAATTATTTTTAGCTGTGTGGTTTCTTGGAAATGCGGAAACAATCACAAAAATTTCCATGTTTTATTTATATCTGTTATACTGGCACGGTTTGAGTAGTTATACTATATCTATATAGCGCAATGATTTGAGTTTAAATGATATTTATACTTTTATAAGTATTGATATACTATGCAATTCGTACTGTTGTTATTTTATTACCAAACATCTTTTTTAGAATCGGGCTACATCGTCGGATTTCCAAGAATAACTCGTTCACCTAATAATTCGGATTCATCTTGGTATCATCAACAAAAGTTAAAGGTTAATATTAACAACAGAACGTACTGCAACGAATATGGTTCTGAAGTGTGTACTGGAACAATTAGAGGTGGAGTTGGAACGTGTACTGATGACTGGGTTGAAGACAGACAGGACTTTGTTCCACTCATATGTAAAACTGGTAATGGGGAAGATGTACTGTGTGGTTTACTTCAAAAGGGGTGCTGTGGCAAACCACATTGTTTAGATAGTTTCTTTGATCTCACTGACCAAACTGTGGTGAGTTGTTTAAATGGCATCATTAATCCAAACTGAATCATGTAGACTGTCATGAATGGAAGATTTGGTTTTTTAAAAGAAAAGATAGAATAATAGAAATTTTATTATTTAAGGTTAGACCCCTCCTATGAAATAAACTCATTAACCCTTTAGCTTTTAAATGCCAGGGGAAACTTAAAGTGGCAATAAGAAAACGATTGATTCAAAACAGATAGATTGCTATGTTGCAGTGGATAATAAATGCTCATAAAAATCTAAATACCCAAGTGTCAATATAAACGTTTAACTTTAATATCATATATAATCGTTATATAAGCCTACCCTCTATATAAAATCAGCCAAAAGTTCTTTAAATGAATTCTCACATTTCCCTACATTTCATAACTTTTGCATCACGTTCGAACAAATTGATGAATCAAAGAGGAAGTGGAAATGTCAACAATTTCGATTCTATTTCACAAATGTGTACATTTTTTACGAATAAACAATACAATACGCTAAATTATTTCTCATATAACAATTGTAACAACCCATGGTCAATAGTTTACTTTCTTTGTAAAATTCCAGTGTATTTCGTTTACACAATAATAATAAAAATTATAATCGAATTTCTTCCAGCTCTCAATCAATAAGTATTAATGATTATTTAATATAAATTATCGTTTACATTGAGATACGCCTAAGGTAAAAAGGGGTCATTGAGAATTAAATGCCATGAAAACCAAACGGTGCATAGGAAACCAATTGCAGATGTATAGTTAGACTGGTAATCATAATAACAATTCATCATCGATCAATCATAATTGACACGACAGTTATTATGTGTTAAAGTTGGAATATAAACGCCACATCACACAATGTGCTCAAATGACATTATAACAAAGGACATAAAAATAAACAGATTTAAAATGCAATATGATAGCGGCCTTAGAACGTGATCAACGATACATATGCGGGTACAGGAAATTGTCAACAATATTTTCTCAATTTACTTGGCTCGTAATTTTAATTTTTACAAGCAAAATAAGATAGGAGGGTCTGCACGAATGTTACATTCTTACCACAACGGAGTAACGTGTCCACCCCACTTCCCCACAATTGAGAAAAATAAAGAAATTTTTGTCTTCGTAATTTTTTTATAAATAAATTTAGTAAATGTTTCTAAGAAAAAGTATGTTTACTGGTGACCTTCAAACTTTTATTTTGGCTGTAGATCTGTTGGTGGTAACACTTCCACATCCAAGTGTGGTACAATTACACCACAACGCCTTTATTTCCCCTTATTTCCCCTCCTTTCAACTGAATTACATCCAGCTTTCAGGTACCTTTCAGGAATATTGTTTTACAATTTTTAAAAATATTTTGAAGTTATTTTGAAGATTTTTTCAATTTTTTATAGTTGAAAAACTAAGACGAAGTCATCGCTAACATGGCAGTATCCAATGTGGTACATTTGTACCACAAAGAAGGTTTCTTATCTGGGGTGGTACTATTGTACCACACTTGGATACTGCCATGTTGGCGAGAATAAATGGTAAATATTTAGTAAATTAATATAATTAATGCAATGCTAGTAAGCAAATTAATTTTCTATAGTCGACTATAAGCCGACGGTGTTTAAATTAATTTTTATTCTTTTAATACTGACCGAAAAAATGGAAATTAATTTGCTATCGTCGAATTTAAGCCAAAAATATTCAAATTTCGAAGACGAAAGAATTCAAATTAATTTTTACCATCGACTTTAAGCCGACGAAATGCATATTAAATTATAATCACCGACTATAAGCCGACGGAATGTGAATTAATCTGTAAGCATCAAACATTAGCCGAAAGAAAATAAATTATTCTGTTATCATCGATTATAAGCCGACAGAATGCATAGTAAATGATAATCACCGACTATAGTCGGACGGAATTAATATTAAATTGCAATCATCGACTATAAGCCGCCGGAATTAATATTAAATTGTAATCACCGAATATAAGCCGCCGGAATGTAAATAATTCAGTAAACATCGACTATTAGCCGAAAGATTGCAAATTTAACTGTGAGCTTCGACTATAAACCGACGGAATGTATATTAAATTGTAATCATCGACTATAACCCGACCGAATGCATATTAAATTGTAATCACTTGATATAAGTTGACAAAATGTAAATTAATCTGTAAACAAAAACTATTAGCCGAAAGAATGCCAATTAATCTGTTAGTATCGACTATAAGCCTACGGAATGCATATTAGAGACTATACGCTGGCCGTATGTATGTATCCCGGTGTGGTACAATTGTACCACATTGGGTTTTGCTATGTGGTACAATTGTACCACACTTGGTTATTGCCATGTTAGCAAGAGTAGGGCCTTAACCATTGGTTTGGCTACAAGTATAAAAACACGAAACCTTGTGTGGTAAATTGTACCACACTTGGATACTGCTGCGTGGTACAATTGTACCACACTTGGTAGTCCGCGGAAGTTTTTAGGCTTGGATGTGGAAGTGGTAACTCGCAACTGTCAGATAAGTGACAAAGATTTGATTTTTGGGGCGTTGTCGCTTCGCTATAAGTAAAGAAGGAATGTGACTTTGTAGAGGTCAGAGTTGATTTGAGTTAAAGGAGGTGAAATTTAGACGGCACAATGCAATGGCAAGTTATTGCCAATCACTATGGGGTAGGGTCCAAGATCGATAATATGGTAATTACGGAGATCAGAATAAATATTGCATCGATTTCTACGTAGCGTTAGCATGTCGGTTAAACAGACTACCTTGTCTTATCTCTGGATATGGATAACAGGCAATAATGGAATAATAAATAGTTTGACCATGCATGTAAATTATATGCGGTGCACTGCCACACTACAGAGTGATATCACATGGCAAACAGCGTACAAAACTTACCACTTTTTAGGCTTTTTTACCATCAGTGGTAAAAATGCATTTAACGGTAAAAATGGTAAATTTTAGCGATTGATTAAACGGATTAGTACAGAGTAAAGATACACAAGATTTTCCAAAATATAAGTTTTAAAACTTTATTTCCTATGAAATGTTTCCAATTAGCTTCTTTATTAGACCTGTTTTATACTTCTCATTTTCACTTCACTTTCACGGTTTGTGACGTCAAAATGACGTCATTACGTTGGAAACCAAAATGGAAACACGTTTTTGCTAATTACAAATTAACTGTTGTGACGTCACAAAACGTGAAAGTGAAGTGATGGTGAGAAGTATAAAACAGGTCTTCATCATCAAATTAATCCTATTTACTTGATTGTTCACCACCGAAATTTATAAAAAAAAATTGTTACCAAAACCTAGATAGTATTTGGTATCGCCAAATTAGAATTGATATGAAGGCAATTTAATTCTCCATCGGCAAATAAGAGGTAATAATGCTCAAATTGGTTGAATGCAACTATGTTGAACACTTATCAATTTGTAACAACAATCAACAGCTGCTAAGCTATTTCATATTTTGGCACTGAATTTGATTCAAAATCTAAGCGCAACTTAAACAAAATTATTTTTACCATTTTTACCACTTACCACTATTTTATAGGTGGTGGTATTTAACATTAAATACCACCAAAATACCATCAGTGTACAAAACCACGTGTACCAGTGGTATGTGCTAAATGGTATTTTGTACACTGATGGAAAAGGCTCCACTTACGGGACCAGTCCTAACTTCCTCAACAATGGCATTATTATTAATTTATGCCCCAGGAGACATCAATC
The DNA here is from genome assembly GCA_020055645.1 of Tomocerus qinae. Lineage (NCBI taxonomy): Eukaryota > Metazoa > Arthropoda > Collembola > Entomobryomorpha > Tomoceridae > Tomocerus > Tomocerus qinae. Next base: position 22,913,316 of record CM034546.1, on the reverse strand, counting down.
AGTCGTTGTTGTGGGACTCTTTTAAAAAAGTCTACAGCTACGAAATCGACGAAGCCCTAGGTATTAGTCCAAACCCAAAGTATAATATGACCAGCAACCTTTGCATTTTAATGAACATCTGATAGATATATTAAAACAGGTGAGCGCATTCTTTGATGTGAAATTCAATTACCGAAGTACTGGAGATCATCCTCTGGATGAGAACGTTAAATTTTAAACAACATAATAACCAACAGGACAAATTTAACATTATTTAGACAGCGGTTACTTAAATTTTTTCAGTTCCTGATTAAAATTTCTGTATCTGACATTGATTTTCAGAAATATCTTTGATATACAAATACTTAAAATTAACCCACCTGCCACCTTTACTTAATCTATAGCTATATCGCGTTCGCGTCATCTAAAGTTATGTACCTCGACAAATATAAAATGAAGCCTTATTTCTACAAGTCTGATATAAGTCTGAATTTAAATTAAATCATTTATTAAAGTCTAAACCACAATTTTTTAAATTCAGCAGCATTATTATTGGCGACTTTGTTTATTAAGAACAGTGCAGTGTTATTATCAAAATGGAGCAACACAGATATTTTACAATTCTCACTGGCACATTTTCGTGTTCAATGATAGTGATTACATGAAATTTGTAAAAATCAAATCAATATTATGTGTATTCAATGCAATATCAGGAGGGAAATGTCAATCGTCTTGTATGATGAGAATATCACAATAATAAATATGCACCGTAAATCAGATTTGATCCAAATTTAATGAAGTTCGTAACGGGGCAATAAGTATAATAATAATAATGTACCATAGAATTGGTAGATTTTTGAGACTAATCTCAATGCCGAGGCATGGAGTACTTTTAATATATCAGAACTTTTGCATTCCACATTGCAGTATATCCCTAATCTGCCCAGGCTATAAAATCAACGTTAATGCCCAAGTGGTCCATTCAAGGCTGTGCGTTGTGCTTGGTGGTCCACAAATGGATACCTTGGCCATTTTTGACTATCAGGGTTAGGAGCACGGTTTCATAAATAATATATGCCCAACCAGCAGCACTAATACATGGGGTGGTCCACCCATGGACTCAGGGATCTCGAAACCATGCCTGTCCATGGATTGACCAGCTTGGGCATTAGCGTAGAAAAGTGGTCCCACTTTCAGTTAGTTAATTTTATTTTGCCTTAAATATCAGCCGATTTTGATGAAATTTTCACATAAAGAGAGAAATGCATTTTTGACAAATACAAAAATCCTTGAGGTTATAAGGCATATCTGCTCTGAGCTAGAATAAAACAAAGGTCTAAAATCCATGGATGGACCACTGCGGGCATTCTAGGGATACAGGAATTAACATTTTTGTATGACGATGTCATTCCTTATTTGCGTCAGAAAAAATCTTGAGTAGACCAAGCCACGGAAAATCGAGGGGAAAGATAGAAGGCGGATGGTAGAAACTAAGCGAAGGACAATACTAAATATAGGTAGCGAGTGCAGGTTGTAATACACCACCATTCTGCATATTTAGAAACGATCTTTGCCTACTTTCTAAAGTGGGACAGCCCAACATCCTGCCCCTCGATTTTCCGTGGGCCAAGAATATTACTCTGAATGAGAGTTTAAGAGTAGGTTAACTTTTAGGTAGTGTTCTTGTTTCTGAAAAGTTGCACATGTTTCGGAAACACCCTGTATATTAATTGTCGAGGGTTGAAGGTCATTTTTCAATTGCCATCTTGTAAACCGAAAGCATAAGAAACGTTGGTGATTTACAAGGTATCGAAAATCCCTCGTTTTTTAGGGAAATACCCTCGAAACTGGGTTTTTTGGGTTTAATGGTTTTTTATATAAATATACCTAGCCATAATTCCATGCCCATACTATACCATATATGAAAACTACAGCTGACAATAATAAAAATCGATTAGAAATGACAAAATTACTATATTTTGCTTATCTAGACTGCAGCTTTAGTGCACGTCATTGTATGTACTGTAAAAAACCCAATAAATCTAGGGTTTCTTAAATGAAGCCGGGTGATGTTTTACCAAAAACCCCTAATCCCTAACCCTTGTGGTTTAATGCCGATTTATTTTCTTCCCATCTTTGTTATGTAACAGAGAAAATGTTATTGTCATATAGATCCGTTATTGTAGAATTTTTAATTGTCCGGTTCACGGAAAATTAGCAGGTGAAAGGTGCTTTATTTCTAGACCCGAAAGTTGAAGTAAAATGTTGCCGAATGCTGGGAGACATAACATACAGTTTTCAGTTATTAAGGAATACTACTTCGGGTTACATGCGGGTAACCATATACGTAACCTACTTAATATTTAGCGGGCAGCAGACATGAAAAAACCAATGCTGTCCGCTAAATATTAAGCAGGTTACGTATATGGTTACCCGCATGTAACCCGGAATTCTATTCCTTAAATACTGGAAAGGAAACTGTATGTTATGTCCCCCAGCCTTTGGCTACATTTTACTTTGACTTTCGGGTCTAGAAATAAAGGACCTTTCACCTGCTGTTTTCCGTGTCCGGTTTGTTATGCTACGGAGGAGTTAATTTATTTTGTGTACTTGTTTGTACAGGGTAGTGTGATGAGTTCCCTATTCTTATTCACTCAAGGAGATGGCTACTAATATTAGTTTAGGCAGTGGATGAAAAGGAGGAAAACTACTACTACAAATACATTTTGGCCACTTTACTGCAGTTTTACCACATCTTCTATAACCTTCACTACCTTAACCTTGTGATACTATTCTCCAAATTCCGGTTTGTTCTTTCGCTTATTTCATTAAATACAATGCAGATATAGTTCTAAACAATTTAAAAAATGTAAAATGTCCTATACGGATCCCATCTTGCAAGATTTATGCGGTCAAATTAGCTCCTAAAGCACCAAAATTCCTCTTTAATAATAAATATTTCAAAAAGCATTACCAATTTCACAATGAAAGCAATTAACCTATATATCGCACAACCCTATGGGGTTTTCCAAAGTGAGAGCTATGTTTTGTGTATTAACTTTGTTCCTTTGTATTGTATACTGTTTATATGGGAACTACGTGGAAAAAATATGACCTTATGATTCTATTTATATGCTTACTGTAATCACAGATTTTAAAATAAACATTATTTAAAAATTAAAGTAGTATTGACATGACGATGAGGTTCGAATATTATTGTTGAATAGGTTCGAATATTTTTGAATAGGTTCGAATATTTTTAAATAGGTTCGAATATTTTTAAATAGGTTCGAATATTTTTGAATAGGTTCGAATATTTTTGAATGGGTTCGAATATTGTTGAATAGGTTCGAATATTGTTGAATAAGTTCGAATATTTTTGAATAGGTTCGAAAATTGTTGAATAGGTTCGAATATTTTTGAATAGGATCGAATATTTTTGAATAGGTTCGAATATTGTTGAATAGGATCGAATATTTTTGAATAGGTTCGAATATTGTTGAATATGTTCTAATATTGTTGAATAGGATCGAATATTTTTGAATAGGTTCGAATATTGTTGAACAGGATCGAATATTTTTGAATAGGTTCGAATATTGTTGAATAGGATCGAATATTTTTGAATAGGTTCGAATATTTTCGAATGGGTTAGAATACTTTCGAATAGGTTCGAATAATTTTAAATAGGTTCGAATATTTTTGAACAGATTCGAATATTTTTGAACAGATTCGAATATTTTTGAACAGATTCGAACATTTTTGAACAGCTTCGAATATTTTTGAACAGCTTCGAATATTTTTGAACAGCTTCGAATATTTTTGATCAGCTTCAAATATTTTTGAACAGCTTCGAATATTTTTGAATATGTTCGAATGGAACATTCCTAGTATACCGACGCTCAACGGAATAGACCGATATATAGCTCATTCGAAAGATCTCGTTGAGTACATCACGAATATGGTATTGGTTTTTGGGGCAACCCCCCAAATAAGAAAGTTATGGTCGGTTAAAGTTGAAAATATGACTATTTCGATGGCTATATTTTTAGAAAACGAAAGAGTTACAAGTTCTTTAGGACATCGTTGTTTTGATCTTCATGGTGAATTTACTTGTAACTATGGCAACGTAGCTAATAACAACATGCAGGTTTGGTTTTGTAAAATTCTAAATTTTTTCATTGTTCTAACTTCAATTTTCATCATTTTTGATTTAGTTAAGGGCACGCGGTCACAATTAGCATTTTTTAAAACCTAACCTAATTAAAATTGATGGAAATCGAACATAGGACGTGGTCACAATTAGCATTTTTTTAAAACCTAACCTAATTAAAATTGATGGAAATCGAACATGGGACGTGGTCACAATTAGCATTTTTTAAAACCTAACCTAATTAAAATTGAGGGAAATCGAACATGGGACGTGGTTACAATTAGCATTTTTTAAAACCTAACCTAATTAAAATTGATGAAAATTAAACATGGGACGTGGTCACAATTAGCATTTTTTTAAAGCCTAACCTAATTAAAATTGATGGAAATCGAACATGGGACGTGGTCACAATTAGCATTTTTTAAAACCTAACCTAATTAAAATTGATGAAAATTAAACATGGGACGTGGTAACAATTAGCATTTTTTTAAAACCTAACCTAATTAAAATTGATGGAAATCGAACATGGGACGTGGTCACAATTAGCATTTTTTTAAAACCTAAACCTAATTAAAATTGATGGAAATCGAACATGGGACGTGGTCACAATTAGCATTTTTTTAAAGCCTAAACCTAATTAAAATTGATGAAAATCGAACATGGGACGTGGTCACAATTAGCATTTTTTAAAGCCTCAACCTAATTAATATTGATGAAAATTAAACATGGAACGTGGTCACAATTAGCATTTTTTTAAAACCTAACCTAATAAAAATTGATGGAAATCGATCATGGGACGTGGTCACAATTAGCATTTTTTTAAAACCTAAACCTAATTAAAATTGATGGAAATCGAACATGGGACGTGGTCACAATTAGCATTTTTTAAAGCCTAAACCTAATTAAAATTGATGAAAATCGAACATGGGACGTGGTCACAATTAGCATTTTGTTTAAAGCCTAAACCTAGTTAATATTGATGAAAATTAAACATGGAACGTGGTCACAATTAGCATTTTTTAAACATAGAAGTTGGTGCAATTTAGAATTTTACAAAACCCAACCTGCATGTTGTTATTAGCTACGTTGCCATAGTTACAAGTAAATTCACCATGAAGATCAAAACAACGATGTCCTTAAGAACTTGTAACTCTTCGTTTTAGGCATCGAAATAGTCATATTTTCAACTTTAACCGACCATAACTTTCTTATTTGGGGGGTTGCCCCAAAAACCAATATCATATTCGTGATGTACTCGACGAGATCTTTCGAATGAGCTATATATCGGTCTATTCCGTTGAGCGTCGGTATACTAGGATTTAGCCGTTCGAATATTGTTGAATATGTTCGAATATTGTTGAATAGGATCGAATATTTTTGAATAGGTTCGAATATTGTTGAATAGTATCGAATATTTTTGAATAGGTTCAAATATTGCTGAATAGGATCGAATATTTTTGAATAGGTTCGAATATTGTTGAACAGGATCGAATATTTTTGAATAGGTTCGAATATTGTTGAATAGGATCGAATATTTTTGAATAGGTTCGAATATTTTCGAATGGGTTAGAATATTTTCGAATAGGTTCGAATATTTTTGAACAGGTTCGAATATTTTTGAACAGGTTCGAATATTTTTGATTAGGTTGGAATATTTTTGAGCAGGTTCGAATATTTTTGAACAGGTTCGAATATTGTTGAATAGGATCGAATATTTTTGAATAGGTTCGAATATATTCGAATGGATTCGAATATATTCGAATGGATTCGAATATATTCGAATGGATTCGAATATATTCGAATGGATTCGAATATATTCGAATGGATTCGAATATATTCGAATTATTCTAGGGGGTACATTGTCCCCCCTGTCCCCCCGGTTCCGACGCCTATTCTTGACGACTATAAATGATTTTTAAAATGAACGCTACATATAAAGCTGCTAAGTTGTTACGTGTTTGCTTGAACGTATCGCCAAACAAGGTACGTATTTAGAAGGAAGGGGAGGGACGCATGCCTCCTCCATGTCGGAAAAACGAGGTTGGTTTCGAGTTGTATTTTTGAATACTTTTACGTTTTAATAGTAAAAACAATTTTGCTGCGTACCCTTCAACAAATCCCTAGATACGACACTAATGGCTAATGGCTAATGAATGGCAAAACTCTTTAAAGTTCGACTTACTGGGAAATCCGAATGGTAGATGTGATAACATAGAGCATTTGTAAAATTTATGAAATTAGAATACATGTAAAAATCGTATACTGTCTTGAATGACTAACATTAACCGTGTACATTTACAATTTGCATAAATACACATCGACTGTGTATATTAGACTTAAATTTTTGTTGTATGTTTCCATTTTCATCCAAATCAGGCAATAAGACTAGGTATTAAACTTAATGCCGAGTAAAAATCAGGCCTGAATTTAATTATTGCCGCTAAAACATATATCATAGGCAAATCGAGCGTTCAGCAATTAGTGGGGTTGTCTGTCTTGAATGCCTGTCCGAGGTTTCTAAACTAACGTTGCTAGGCTAAGAAGCTCAAATAAACGGTAAAATTTCTTATTTAATATATTTTAAAAATTTTCATTTTCACTGTTTGCAGTTACTACAATGACCACAGTTAAAATTTTGCAACTATTTCTGTGGCTAACCTTAAGTACACAAAGTAAGCTTTTCAAATCGCCGCCAATAATTCCATGCAGATCATCAAAACTTTGTCCGTCAAACTTTATTTGCTTACGTGTTCAGCATCGAACGATTGGAAACTGCGTTTGTATGAATGGGTTCATCAAGTTAGATGAAACGAAGTGTACACTTGTGGTTGGACTTGACTGTTCTAAAGACTTTGACATTTGTTTCCGTGGACGTAAAACTGGAGCGATTTGTGTTAATGGTACATGTCAATGTCCTCAGGGATGGAATTTAAATCCATTACTAAATGTATGCGTGGAAAATCCATCTAGGATTTACGACCCTTGCGCAACTACTGAAGATTGCTATCATATTCCTAATACTGTATGTATTGAAAATGTATGTAAATGTAATCCTCAAACACATCTGGTAAATCTAGTGACACAGACATGTAAAGCATTACCTACTCAGATTGGCGGATTTTGTAACTTTGACGATGATTGCTCACAAATTGATTTCGCAATTTGTCAAGAGACTCAATCGCCAAACACATTTGGAACATGCCAATGCAAATCCGATTACATTTTACATGATGGGGTTTGTAAACCATTGTGTGTAAATGGTTCTTGTTCAGATGATAAATATTGTGTACATAATTCGTATTGTGACCCCAAAAAGTTTGTATGGGAACCTTGTTCTGATTCAGTTGAATGCCTTGATCCCAATTCCATTTGTAGTGGTTATTGCATTTGTTACGGGAAGTATAAAGCAAACCCTGCAAATAATCAAACCTGTATTCCCCTAGTCTGTCCTACAGAAATCGAATGCATTACAGATTTAGAATATTGTCACCGAGGGTTGTGCTTAAAAAAATCAGTTATTGGGGAAAATTGCACTGATCCAGAAAATTGTCTTGGAAATCATTCCATTTGTGACAATGGTGTTTGCCAATGTCCCGACAACTACAAGGTTAATCCAGACACATCCAGATTTGAACGATGTACTATGAAAACATGCCCTGGAGATTTATCTTGTAGCTCCGAACAATTTTGCGAAATCGATGGTATATGTCAATTGAAGAAGTTGTTAGGCTCTATGTGTAATGAAACAATAGAATGTGCAGGCGAATTTGTGTATTGTAAGGATGAATTATCAAATGGAACCAAAATTTGCAATTGTATTAACAAATATAAACCGAATCCTGATAATATTTTTCACTGTATTTCACAAATTTGTCCCACAGACTTTACTTGCAACAATAGTGAATATTGTGATGATGGAGTATGTTTTCTAAAATTAGTACTAGGCGAAAATTGTACTGATTCAGAAAAATGCCTTGGCAGTCATTCGGTTTGTAACGGAGTTTGTCAATGTCCTGATGATTACAAAATGAATCCAGACACGTCAAGCGATGAAATGTGCATTTTAAAAACTTGTCCTGTAGATCTATCTTGCAGCTCCGAACAATTTTGCGATATCGATGGATTGTGTCAATCCAAGAAATTGCTGGGCTATTTCTGTAATGAAACAACTGAATGTGCAGGTAACTTAGTGGTTTGCGGGGATCAACTTTCAAATGGAATTCAAACGTGCAGTTGTCCCAGTAATTTTATACCTGACCGACCAGTTGATGATCTTAATTTTAAATGCATTGAGATTATTCCGAGAAGTGGTAATTGCTCTGCTCAAGATTTATATGGAAATGAATGGTCAGCTATTCCTAATGAAATAAAAACACAAAGCTGTCCAAAAAGGCTAACTGGTACAACATCTTGGAAATGTCTACCTTCAGGGAAATTTCAAGATTCGCAACCTAATTATATCAATTGCACGACACAATGGGTTATCGATTTGGGAAATCAGCTTGATCAGTTGCTGGTAGGTTTTCACTTAAATGCACTTTTAAATTCATTTTGGGAAATTTATTCGAAATCGAAAAAAAGCTTTATACAGGGTTAATCATGTAAGACAGTATAGGATTTTGGCATACATTTTAATTTCATAAATTTTACAAATTGTTTATGTTGCCGTTGCCACCTTCTCTATTCGGATTTCCGGCAACATAGACTATTTGTAAAATATATGATATTAAAACATCTGCCAAAATCCATGTTAAATGACTACCCCTGCCCTGTAGTGTTTGATCATATAGTAATTAGAAGGAACATCCAGATATATATTGCCTTAAAAGAATGATTAATCCTGTTAATTCTGTTTCCATGTGTCCAGGGCCCTGATAATAAGACGATTGAAGTTGAAAATGCTACAATATTTATGAATTCAATGAAAAATTTATTGCAAATAGCTCTGATATCCGACAGTGACTTCTCATCTGATCAAAACACAGAAAGTCAATTCTTTGGTCATGAAATTCAGTCAATGGTGAACATGATGAATATAATCGTTTCAAATGTTGATGTACCTGACCGAGAAGCGAATTTAACAGTTGTAGCCTTCGAAAATATCACTGTAAACGTTTTTGGGGCAACAAATTTGATTTTAAATTTTGTTAAGCCTTGGGAACAATTATCAAAGGTACTTTTTTATGATTAGAATACAATCAGACATTACTAGTTTATATCCCCCCAACGTGAAATATAGTTTTATAAAATTAACCAAATCTGTCCAATTCTTACATAACATTATTATAATTATTATGTAATAAAAATAATAAATTTTTAAAATAATTTTAATTACAGTCGAATCGGACGAAAGTCTTTTTGAACGTGCTGAATTTAATAAACGAAGGTGGTTACCAACTCAGTACTAAAGTTGGAAGCATTTCTATTATCGACAATGGCACATATTCAATAAGTCGTAAGGAAAAAGCTTTCCTAGTGGAATTAGGACGTTCTACACCAGAAGACGTGAGAAGCTTTCCAAGTAATAGTGGAAGGAAGAAAGGGAAGGACTCATTCATAACACTACCACGTAATTAGGAAGGTAGAAAAGACGGCGACGGCATTTTATCTTCTCTGCTTGAAAATGGACAGGAATTATATGTGGGAGTCAAAATGGGCTTAGAACACGGAAGGAACAATATCCCTGCACAAATGTAGATCTTTTTTCATAATATTCCATCTCGAAAAATGTTTACTTTTATTTTTTTTAAAACTATATTTAACAGATGCATCAAAAATATGACTATATTGTAAATTGTAATGTTTAAATTTTGGGCATCCACAATTTTTGGAATGCAAATGCTTATCTACATATAATGTGTTTATTTATGTGTAATATGTACTAATTAATTACTATTAATACTGATAAATGAACGTTGACAGTATAAATTTAGAAGAACAACGAGTTGATTTTACAAAATTGGTAAACGGAGACCTACTAGGGTTTAATGTACAAACCGAAGACACAAAAATTACATTCCAAGGTAATCAATAATGAATAATAAGTGTTTTGAACACTTATGGTACTAATATCGAGTTTATTATTCAACTTTCTTAACACTTTAAAGATGGTGAGCGAATTTTTGTAACATTTAAACACGATTCGGATTCCTGGGGCGATAAACCTAAAAAAATACCTAGAAACCTTCACGAAGGAGAACAACCGAAAGCCGCTGCTGGAAGTACAGAGTGTGTGTATTTTGATGAAGAACGCAAGTGAGTCGTTTGGCTAAACAGAATTTCTCATTTTTGCTTTATGTAATAGACCATAAATAATAAAAAAATATAATAATTGTGGAAATTAATTTATAACTATATAGGGCGTGTTATGAATAAGTATCCTCCATAAACAAAACATGGTACAATTCATTGACATTTGTTTAGACATTTTGTACAACTATTTTTGTTTTAGTATGTGGTCGACAGAAGGAAGTCAATTAGAAGAAACCAGTACGTTTTCTACAACATGTTCTTACTCGAGATCGGGTTACTTTGCTGTCACAACTCAATTTCATGAATATGTGGTGATTTACATCAGAAATTTTAATAATTATGGTCACTTCTTGCGAATGCCAAGTTTGATAAAAACAAAAATCAAAATTCTAACTTTTTCAGTATCCCATTACATTAGTAGTTTTTATAATTATTTAAATTCCATTTACTTATGTCAATGCAAACTAAATTTTTAGGGCAAATCAATGGGCCTTGAAGCTGTTACAATATTTTTTCCAGTCGCTGCTTCAACGTTTGAGGTAATAACAGCGATGAGGGCTAAGTCAACTGGGACCACCTCAATTAGTGACAAAATAGCACAACATATGAGAGTGATTATGACTTATTTACTGGCGGTCTCTAATTTGTTACTCGTCGCATTCGTCGACAGGAATTTCTTTAATCTTAGTAAAGTAAGAGGACGTACTCACATAATGCTATACTGGATGAACAAATAAAACGGTTTTAATGCGGTAATTTATAAAGCTGATATCTAAACATTTACTATGTTTAAAATAGGGTTCGTGTTATTTTGTGGGACTGCTTTCCCATTTCCTTACACTTGCATCTTTTTGTGTTTTTGTAACTATGTGTATAAAAATTTACTTCACTACCTACAAACCTGCAAGTAAAAGTCCTTCAAACAATTATGTTGCCAATTATGTTGCGGACAACGAAAAATTAATGTACATTGTTGCAAGTTTTGGAATTCCTACTTTCATTGTATTTGTTACGGCCATGGTTGGAGTCGGAGCAGGAAGTCACTCACAAGTTTATGGAGGAGATTTGTAAGTGTTTTATAGTGGCATAGTAGCGCTTAAAAAATATCATTACGAATTTTAATTTAACTGTTGTTAAAGTTCACAGAAATCATTCAAAAATGTTTTTTGTAGTTGCTGGCTTGATGGTAGTTACATATGGGCCCTTTTTGCACCTGGAATTTTGGCAATTATTGTAAGAATGCTCTACATTAATTTCAGTTTTTAAATTAAACCTTTTCGGATTCTTTATTCGTATTTCTAGGTCATTTTGGTCGTTTTTCACTTTTTTGACAAACAAATTAAAGGGGAAATGCGGACCATAGAGAGCAACAGTAATAAAACCCCTGAAGACAAAGAAAGAATAAAGGCAATATATAAAGCCAAGTAAATATCTTTGATTTATTTGTTCGAAATCGTATAAAGTAAGTGGAGATGGATGTATTTTTTAGTACTGAAAATATGTTTTTACCATTATGAAGCGTATCAAGAAAATTTCCTATACCTTAGAACATTTTAACCACATATATATAACATGACGCTTATTTATTTAAATTCGAATTATTGTCTGTTTTGTTGACTACGTCGTGCAAATTCAAGCAGTCTAGTTTTGGGTAGTATCTAAATTGACAGTTTCCTAACAGATTAACCCTAGTCCGCCCGGGCTGTGAAACCAATTTAATGCCCAAGTGGTACATGTATGGCTGGGACTTATAATTGGGTGTCCACTTCCAGCTTGGACATTTTTGACGATCAGGGTTCGTTGCACGGTGTCATAATAGTAGTATATTGGGTCTATATCCATCGTGTCATCCGCAGTAGCCGACCTAAACCTCGCGATGCGAGGTTTAGGTGGCTACTACGAATGGACACGATGTATATAGACCATAGATATAATAAAGAGAGATAGGCAATTGAAATTGTGACGTCAAATTTCATTTCTGTCTCGATCCTTGGTTTATCCTAACAAGTAGTTTTCGTCTATTGGTTAAGAGCTGCCTTTGGAAGTCGCGGAGAGGGAAGGATGAACAATGCATTGGTTGGTATACGGAGTGCAATTCACCCCCAGCAGGTTTGTTGTCATTGCGGCAGGCTTCTGCAATGCATTATTCATTCGTTCCTTCCACTCTTTCTTACAACCAGTAAGTGAAAAGTATTGGTAAGGATATGTCAGCGAGAAATAAGACAACTGCATGAAAATTGGAATAACACAGGCAGATACAGCATTGCTATTCTATGTTTTTTGTACTTCTATTACATAGACCCATTATACTACCTTCAAATTTTATTACCAAACATAACAAACTTTGAATTTAGCGCTCGAAGGACAAGGATAAGTAAAAGTTAGTATATTTTACTCTTTTACTTTCACACGTGGCTAGGTATGCTCCCTACTCCTTATACATGGAAGCATGTAAACCGCAATGCGGACTCATAAACCGCCCTGCGGTTTCGCTACCGCAAGACTATCTTATCATGATACATTGCATAGTAAAGTATTGTATCGAAGTGAATGTAAATGCATACATCATAATGTATTGATTTGTATCTTATTGCATGGTATTGCATTGTATGGTATCGCATTTATTTTATCGCATTGTATTGTATCGCATTGTATTGCATCGAATTGTATTGCGTCGCATTGTATTGTATCGCATTGCTTTGCAGCGCATTGTATTGCATCGCATTGTATTGCATCGCATTGTATTGCATCGCATTGTATTGCATCGCATAGTATTGCATCGCATTGTATTGCATCGAATCGTAACTCATAGCATTGTATTGTATTACATCGCATTGTATTGTGTCGCCTTGCACTGCATCGCATCATAATTATTATGGTACCAAGCAATCTATTTTTCTATTCAATTGGAAGAACAATGAATCATATGGTACTACACAAAAGGCTTGCTTCGACCAGAACTCGGTGCCGATAAAAACAACGTCCAACTACACTACAACTCTGCGGGTACGATTTCATATCCGAAGCACGTTACGATTTGCCGACCGATGAATGCTACTTACTTGATTACAGATTGAGCTCAATGACCATATGTTTCGCGATCTGACGTAAAAATCCTTGCGACATTAACTTCTAACGCGGAAAAAAGCTAATACAAGGCGCGTCGCTCATTTTAACCATTCATATTATTAAGCATACGTACTCATCAACAACATAGTAAAGCAATAATGAATTCTCATCTGGAATGCTTTACTTTGTTTTATAAATTAAAAATACTAAAAGTGGTTTAAAAATTTCGAATTTTTTTTAATGTAGAGAATTTTTTTCTGTATTTGATGACACTAAAATCTAATTTTTGTAAACTGCTTTAAAACTGACTAGCAATATCCGTGGACTTAGACAAACAGTATCAAAGTATAAGCACAAAATGATTTTTGACAATTATAACTGCCTATATTTCACCCGATGGCGATAAGAGTAAATTCGATAAATTACGAGTAAATTCGAATTTTTACTGATAAATTCGATAATTTACTGGTAAATTCGAATTTTTACTGGTAAATTCGATAATTTACTGGTAAATTCGATAATTTACTGGTAAATTCGATAATTTACTGGTAAATTCGATAATTTACTGGTAAATTCGATAATTTACTGGTAAATTCGATAATTTACTGGTAAATTCGATAATTTACTGGTAAATTCGATAATTTACTGGTAAATTCGATAATTTACTGGTAAATTCGATAATTTACTGGTAAATTCGATAATTTACTGGTAAATTCGATAATTTACTGGTAAATTCGATAATTTACTGGTAAATTCGATAATTTACTGGTAAATTCGATAATTTACTGGTAAATTCGATAATTTACTGGTAAATTCGATAATTTACTGGTAAATTCGATAATTTACTGGTAAATTCGATAATTTACTGGTAAATTCGATAATTTACTGGTAAATTTGATAATTACGAGTAAATTCGAAAGTTTACGAGTAAATTCGAAAGTTTACGGGTAAATTCGAATTTTTACTGGTAAATTCGATAATTTACTGGTAAATTCGAAAGTTTACGAGTAAATTCGAAAATTTACGAGTAAATTCAAAAATTTACGAGTAAATTCAAAAATTTACGAGTAAATTCAAAAATTTACGAGTAAATTCAAAAATTTACGAGTAAATTCAAAAATTTACGAGTAAATTCCAAAATTTACGATTAAATTCCAAAATGTAAGATTAAATTCCAAAATGTAAGATTAAATTCCAAAATTTACGATTAAATTCCAAAATTTACGATTAAATTCCAAAATTTACGAGTAAATTCAAAAATTTACGAGTAAATTCAAAAATTTACGAGTAAATTCAAAAATGTACGAGTAAATTCAAAAATTTACGAGTAAATTCAAAAATTTACGAGTAAATTCAAAAATTTACGAGTAAATTTAAAAATTTACGAGTAAATTCAAAAATTTACGAGTAAATTCAAAAATTTACGAGTAAATTCAAAAATTTACGAGTAAATTCAAAAATTTACGAGTAAATTCAAAAATTTACGAGTAAATTCAAAAATTTACGAGTAAATTCAAAAATTTACGAGTAAATTCAAAAATTTACGAGTAAATTCAAAAATTTACGAGTAAATTCAAAAATTTACGAGTAAATTCAAAAATGTACGAGTAAATTCAAAAATTTACGAGTAAATTCAAAAATGTACGAGTAAATTCAAAAATTTACAAGTACAGTATACAGTCATCACATTCGGCTATTCAGTCATTACATCATTTGCATTCAGCTCAATATGTTTAGTACATATTATCAGTCGGCAAATAGTAGTGGGCTTCGCGTATGAAATGGTGCCCGCAGTGTTGTAGTCTCATAGTACAGTTCTCGGCTTCGAGTTCTGGTCGAAGCAAGCCTTTTGTGTAGTACCATATGATTCATTGTTCTTCCAATTGAATAGAAAAATAGATTGCTTGGGACCATAATATAATGCAAGTGCATAATATCACTTCGAATGTCATCGCATCTTTTTACATAAAAATATAGTATACTGCATTGCATCGTGATGTATTACGTATGCAAAGACAAAAGTCTTGTGTCTGTTAATATTTACTTCATTGTACGTTCAGCAACTGGACACAACATAATTGCTCCTGAAAGTATCAATTATTGCATTTCAGATATAGTTATTGAAGATGGAATGCAAAACTTGCGGAAAATGCTATTATAATAATGGAAATTTATTCCGACATCAAAGAGAAGTACATGGTAAAAGACAGTATGGGGGTTCATCCATTGATAAACTATGGCTACTGCGGATGACACGATGGATATAGACCCAATATACTACTCATAATAAAAATGCCTCTCCAAAACAGTACCATTGGGTGATCCATCAATGGACTCAGGGATTTCGAAACCATTACTGTCCATACATGTCCATTATGAGTTTCTTAATTTTATTTTGCCCTTAACATCAACCAATTTTAATGAAATTTTCTACATAAAGAGAAAAGCACATTTTTGTGTAATATAAAAATTCATGAGGGTATAAGTCATGTCTGCTCTGAGTAAGGATAGACCAAGTCCTAAAATTCAAGGATGGGCCACTGTGGGCATTCTAGGGTTAAATTTAAAAACCATATCAACCTTACTTACTAATAATTTACTAACTACCAAATGATTGGGTAACTAAACCTAATTTGAAATCCAAGCAATCGTTTTTCATTGTCTTGTTTTAGTTGCCAAACACCCACATCTAAAAGGTTGGTTGTAATTTTATTATCAACAGAAAGGAGATTCGGCACAATTTGGTGTTTTCCGTATTATTAGGGGTTACATGGCTTGTCGGATATTACCAATTAGGACCGAATTATATGGATGCTCCTGTTCTACAATATTTATTTCCTGTGCTATTCTGTGTTCAGGTAAGAGTTGAAAGGTAACATTTTCGGTTTTTGAATATTTAGCACTACTTAAAAACATATTTTTATACCTTACAGGGAGCATTTTTGTACTGGTTTGATAATGAAATCAAAAAGATTAGCGATATTATCCCATGTATTAAAAAGAAAAAACGAAAGAAGGATGAAAAAAGTGATGTTACATCTGACAAGGTAGGCACTGAAGCAGGCACAAGCCTATGTTAAAAATAGATTTCGGCTGGTACGTACTAAAATGCCGGATGCACTACCGCCATATAACTTGTGCATCAGACATTCCATTTTCACAGTTATGACCTTTGACCTCTTTATGAAGCCCTCGGTTGCCAAAGTAGGTACTTATTTGGTCTTTACTATAACTTTAGCTGGCGACCGACACATTACATATGAGCATATTTTGACGAAAAACAAGATTTGACCTCTGATATCTTGTAGAGGTCAACAATTTTGAAATATTTTTTTCCTCTATAAACCATAACTTTATAAGGGCTTAATTTTTAATCGGACAGAATTTTAATGAAACAATTCCTTATATGAAAACCTGCCTATTTTCAAATTTTTTTCGTAATTTTGAAAGGGAAGTAATTCGAATTTTTCACAAATTGAAAAAAAAAACCCGAGATACAGCGATTGTTGACTTCTGTTCCAAGTTTCTTCCAAATCGGACAGGTAGTTTCAAAGCTATTTCATGTTACGATTTTTGGTGTTATTTCACATAGGCCCTGAAATACTGAAAAATGAATTTTTTTGACCAAAGTTGTCAGTTAACAATATAAAAGTACACAGAAAAACAGAACCAAAAATGTATACTACTTTTTTTCATTTTCCTATTTCAAATAATTTCTGTAGTATTTCTTCCATAATAGCATCATATTCATCACAGTTATAATTTATTTAATTTATTTACATCTTAATTAATTTACTTTGACAAATATTGAATATTTTAAGGATTCCACTGAGGACGACGATGATGATTCCAATAAATTTGATGACAAGGGAGCTCCGATTAAACGAATTTTCATCTACAGAACCCAAACGAGAAAACGAAGTTCTGTATCGTCGGCGTAAATAAAAAAAATATTTTAGTCGTAGTAAAGTCCTATGATTGTACTAGTGTAATGATATTAAAATATAAATGATAACAGAGTGTATTGATAATAATAATAACTCGTATTTCGACACATAATTTGTTATACTATACATATTGATTATTTGCGGTACATAATAAATTGTGATATAAATGTAGAAAATTCAGCAAACGTGTTTTGTAAAGAATGATCTCTCCTAGATATGCGAAAAGTTTATGCAATACCATATTTTTGAAATTATTGTTTGTACGATGTGTAGGAACTGTCAGTTAAAGTTATTACATTATATATTTCATGGTACAACCTTAACATTAACTGTCCTGGACCTGTAAACACTCGGCTGTTGATAGGCGATATTCCCGCAGATGCTGCTTCATCTGTTACTGACAGGGCGGCATTTAAACGGTTCATCGAACCATTAGAAATTGCGGAACTTATTTGTTTCCTCCTAAGCCCTTTTGCTGGAATGGTCACTGGATCTGCCGTTATTATCGATGCAGGAATCACATGTACTTAAAATACTCTTGGACCACATGGATTAACATCATGTTTATTAAAATTGTATTCTGTCTAACCCAACATTAAAATTTAATATTATTGCAATCTTAACTTGTCGGTTATTACTAAAACTGGAATGCAAAAGTATGTTTTTCTGTCCGTCTGAAAGCACGATAATTTAAGGACGGTTAAGATAATCCGTTGAAACGAACTGTAGATCACTTAGGGATCTATAAACTCATAATTTAGACTGTTTCATTCTAGCATTTTATTTCAAGTCAGACAGAAGTTCTGGTTCATATTCCCTCACCTCTCAGTTTCATAGCCCGGGCTAAATCTATTTGTATTTTTTCGGGATATTGACTCTACGAAAATACTGTTTTCAATGTATCCATTGAAGAAAGGAGGCACTCCAGTGTAATTGTATGATGCCATCATGTTTAAGAAAAATGAATGAAAAAAATAAATTCTCAATAAAAAGGAAAATTCCTTAATAAATATGAAGGAATACTCTATAATCAAAATATATAAACACTGAACACAAAATTTTGGCACTTTTCTCATATTAACTACACAATTACGAACATTTCCAATAAACGCGCATTTCCAGGGAAGATGCTCATACCATGTTACTATCATTTCATTTTATTAAGATAATGAAACTTAAATTTAGCTACAGAATTCGTCTGCTGTACATAACATGTACCTATTAAGCATTGAGGGTATATGAAATTTGACTTTCGATTACCTCTGTTAGGTATCAAAGGTCCAAACTCTGTCTTGTGAATAATTTAACCGTCTATCAAAAGCTTGGTAAGGAATTTCGTATTGTTTTTAATTTCATTTGTCAATGTATCCATTGAAACATTAGGCAGGCCATTGTGATGGCATGATACCCACAGGTCAGGCTTAAGGAAAAAAGAAATTTAATTCTCAATAAACAGGAAAATGTCATACGAAAACATGTTTTGAGGAAAATTGGTGCAAATTCTATTTTTGGGTATACAAAGGATATTGAATGAAAATAAAGACTTAGTTCAGTTCAGTGCTGACTACAAGATAGATAACATTTCATTCCTTTTAACTCTTAATTTACCAAAGCTGATCATACACCTAAACAAGAGTATAAGATAATTAACACAGACACGAGAATCCGAGCGACAATAAGATAAACCTTTATAACGTAATATATTATTAATCGTTTGTTAAATATTCTCTGTTTGTACTAGAAGTGCTTGTATCAAGTGAAACATCGCTTGGGGTTGACCTTGTCGAATATAACATATTAGAAGCCTTAATCTAAACTATTGATACATTCTGCATCAAGCCAAAGAAAAGGCATTTTTGTTACATTTTTGAAACCCTTAATGTCAAGTGAAATTTTTTGTCAACGTTTCCCCATTAATGTAGCTTTAGGTGGTTTTTCGTATGGTGCATTTCACCATATTGTACAACTTATTTTGTTTCAAACACATGGGGTGACATAAGCCATGCACTCAGTATAACATACATAGAAATCGGCCTCTGAAACACCAACCAAAATAAAATTATAAAGTGGGGGAGGTTTGATATTAGTTTGACAATTTGGAATTGTTTTCCGAATAATGGGTTTGTGAATATGAAATACAATTATGTAGTTTGACAATAAATTTTGAATACGATTTTATTTTTTTAGCAGTAATTAAGTGGAAAATTGGTGCAACATTAATTTCCTTTTAGTAAGCATCAGCCGTAGCAAAGAGTCGTTTCCTTTTTTTTAAAAGGGAACTCCAAAGTCTAAGCCAACTACTTATTACTAGTTATTACCGACTATTAGTAGTTGTTGCAAGAAAATATTTTCATATATACAATGTGAATGTGGCATACCACATTATCGTAAAAAATAACAAACCATTTTATCATGACCCTGAAAATGTGACAATAAGCATTTTTGAAAAAATTTAAAATCTGGGCGCCACAATTGAGTTTGCAATTATGTTAAATATTTTGACCAGTTTTCATAATTCTTTAATGTGGCTTATTGTCACATTGTCGCAGTAATGGTTTGTTGCTTTGTATGATAACGTCACATTGTAATGTTAAGCAGACGATATAATATATATCTATGAGTTGTGTAGTTTCGTAAGATATTATTGTTCAATATTAAGAAAAAACAATGATTTATTTGTTAGTCATATTTAGCTAGTGACTAGCAAGAAGTGTACTTGAGCTCTGTGTAGAATTTACTCATTTCAAATTTAACATCCTTTTCAGGTTTTTTGCTTGGTAAAGTTTAACTTGGACCGTAAATATACTGTTTGATCTACACCTACACTATGTCCGTAAATATTAATTTTGAAGGGAAACGTATTCTTATCACAGGAGGTGGACGAGGTAATCTATTTAAAACGTTTCCAATTGTTTATAACCGATCTTGTTAATAATACAATTTAATACATAGGCCTAAGCCTGACCATGTGTATACTTAATGCATGAATAAAAATGATATTATTATGGTTCGACATTATATTTTGAAATTTCACTTTCCTCCGACCCGTACGTTCAAATGACATTTAACGATATGTTAGATGACACATGTTAGCCGTTACTATGCGGAAATAGGCATACTTTTCGGAATTATTTAGCGATTTTGTGAGTGTTTTTATTTAGAGATTTTGTACATCAATGTTGAAGTATTATTGCATTATATGACTTTTAAAATCGTCATTGAGGTCGTTATTAACCAAAATAATGCCTTCGACGACATTGGGGTCCTTGTTAGCTTTGGATTGATACCTCAGGCGATGAAAATCTTCTTAATACCAAGTTTTGACCTTTGACACCGGGCAGAGGTCACCGAAAGTGAAATACTTGATATACCCTCAAAGTGTACTTTTATAGTTTCTTTAATTTGAACCGAGCAGATGTTGGAAAAAAATTTTCTTTTTGGAAAAAATTCGAAAGAACCCACATTTTGAACCTTTACCGGGCCATTTGAAATCGAAAAACGGAGAATTTACAACTCTTTCTAAATATTTCCGGAGATATACTTACGACAGGTCTCCATGCCAACTTTTATCAAAATCCGTCTAGGGATTCAAAAGTTATTTTGCTTTCCTGTTTAAGAGGTTTTTTCCATATAACTTGACAGGGTTAAAAATGATTTTTTTCCTAATGTAAGTTGTTTGTTCGATGTGAAGGTGAGTGATTTCCGTTGTTGTGTCGCACAAAACCTGGTTTTAGGCTTGCATACATAATATGTACATACAACCTGTTATATAAAGGTAACTGAAACGGATTGAAGAATGCCAAATTTGCGGTATAAGTTTTCAAACCAAGAGATCAAGGTCAGCTTAGGTCGATACGAACAGTAATCAAATTTTAATTTGTCTGAAGGAATTGGGCGGGCTTTGGTCAAAAAGTTTTACGATGGCAACGCGGTGGTTTTTACTGTGGACAAAGACGAAGAAGCTCTTAAAAAGCTGAAGACCGAATTCCCAAATCTCACTTACGCAGTCGTCGATTTGAGTGATTGGGATGCAACCCGAAGCGTTATTGAATCTTTTGGCAGCATGAATCATTTAATTAACAATGCTGGAATAGTCATTTTTGAATCTTTCATGGAGACTACTAAGGAATCATTGGACAAGTAAGAATTTGGGTGTTGTTTTACTTTCTTTACCTTTATTTACTGATGACTGTGTTGACCATAATATACGTTAGCGGTTACACTGATTAGCAGGACATGAAAATGTATTTTGAACGTGTATAAAACCGTATTTACGTTTCATACCCTACTGGAATATGGAAATTTAAATGTCATTCTGAATCACATTTTAAAGAAAACAATGCTTTTAAAATATATTTCGTTCATTTTTAAAACCTTTAGGGTTTTAGGAATTAGGACTAATTATCCTACGTTTTACTCAAGCTTGAATCAAATATTTCCTATCGTGTCATAATTTTTTAAATTCAGATTTTGAGAATCAGAATAAGCAATATGTTCGTTTTATAGCTTCATTTTATATTTCTACAATTTCTATTTCTATATATTTTATGTTTCCACAATATTCTATAGTATAATCGTGAAAATACCTGACTACCGTAAATATCGATAGAAAATTTACTGAATAAAACAGATAAGTGCATATATACTGGGTGTCAATTGTCTACCGAGGCCTCCTGGAATAACCGGAAATAGTACAGCAAAACTGTTAATACCAATCAAAAGGCCTCCAAAGTTGCCCTAATGAGTGTACTTTGATAAATGTCACTTGCCCTTAAGGCGTTCAAAAATATTACTAAAAATATAGTAAAAATGAAAATAAAATGATAAAATAAAATCTGCCCGTTAGAAGTTTTTGGATTTTTTCTGGCCACAAAACTTTTTATTTCTAAAAATGGGTTTCACAGCCTTTCTTACAATCACTTTAGTGATTTGTCCAACCAATTTCGTCAAAATCGGATTTGGTCAATTTTTCAACTTCTTTGCGGGTTTTAGCAGAGTTTCAAAAACCCGCAAAAATGTCCACCAATGATTTTGATGAAAATTAGTGAAAAAATCACTAATGCGATTCTAAGAAAGGCTGTGAAATCCCTACTTAGAAATGAAAAGTTTGGTGGCCAGGAAATATTTACAAACTTGTCAAGACATTTGGCTTTTAAGATAAAGACTATTAAATTATGTGAAGAAAGGTCGATGACTAAGGTCAGCAAACAGTTAAATGTTACTGCTACAGCAGCAGTATACATGCAATTGGAATAGCTCCTGATCCATGAGGATGATATTTTACTGCCTGACGACGAAGTCATGACCCTCGACCTGGTGGATCCGATGGAAATATCCGTCTTCAGAAGATGAAATATGAATCCATTTTTATTAAACACATTCTCATTTTTACCTTTTGCAATAAAAATTTAAAAAATTGACAGCTTGAAAACTAATTCCGCGTGTCGAAAAAATTCCGCAGCTGCGGTGCGTGTTTATTTTAATAGATGTGCGACTCCAGCCTGGTAACACAACACTATTCCAGATATTAATACTTGTAACCCTTATTTATAGACAATTTAATGTGAACTATCGGGCTATGGTCAATATCGGGCAAGTAGTAGCAAAGGGAATGATCGCATCCAAAACGGAAGATGCCTCCATTGTCAACATATCGTCTATCGTAAGTTTCTTAATTCTATATCATTCCATATGGAAAAATATTTTTGTCAATAAATATAGGTAAGTAGTAATTTTAAAACTAGCATTACACAGTAATAAGTAATAACTCCACTCCAAGAACACTCAACCATCAGACATACATGAGAGTCTGTTTGAAATTACCGCTTTCGAAATCGTGAACGAGAAATTGAAATTTTAAATAACCAGTTCTTAGTTAAAAAGTTAATGACACCAGGGGACAATGCCACCATCAACTTTTGCTTTTTATTTTGGACTTTAGTGGGCGATTTAGCAAAATTGTCGTTGCACCAAAATTGGAATGCATAAGTAAAAGTTACAAGTAAAAAGCGCTTACTTTACTATCTCTGTTGCACCGATAATAAAACTCAAATGTAGCAAAGAAAAAGTTAAACAACTTTGCAGGTTTTTTTGCAAGGTATCCAGAGGATTGTTACAAGTTTTTACGGAGTTTCCGCAGCTACGGAAATAAAAAAAATTGAAATTGCAAATGTCGATGAGGATGAAAGTTGAGAGCAAGAAACAGGGCACAGGCACAGTTAACATGTGCAACTTTTTTACTCTTCACTTTTTAGTTGAAAAATGATTATATAGTGAAGCCAAAATTTTTGTGCAACGATTTTACTTTTTAATGAAAAGCAAAAGTGACAAGTGAAAACGGTTACTATGGTCCAATCGCCCCCAGAAAGTGTTGCTTACGGAAATTGAACACCTACCTAATCATTTGACGTGAAACTGCCACTCAAAATAAGACTTATCGCTTTTTGATTGATTTTTAGGCGGATAGAGTGACTTTCTCTGGTATTGGGATTTATTGCGGTACAAAAGCAGCAGTGACTGCATTGACGAAGAATATGGCTGTGGAACTGGGTCAACACAATATCCGTGTCAATTGTATCTGTCCTGGACCAGTAAACACTTCGATGATGGTGTGCGATATTCCCGCAGATGCATCATCTGTTACTGACAGGGCGGCATTTAAAAGGTACATCGAACCATTAGAAATTGCGGATCTTATTTGTTTCCTCCTAAGCCCTTTTTCTGGAATGGTCACTGGATCTGCCGTTACTATCGATGCAGGAATCACATGTACTTAGAAAGTTAAATGCTCTTGAGCCACATTAACATTATGTTTCTAAATATTGTATTTTGTGTATTACCCAAGATTAAAATTATAGGTATAATTTGAGATTGTTTGTAACGTACATTATCTAAATTTATTATTGAGAAATACGACTAAGTATAAAACGCTTAAATTGAGAAATGTTGGTTTGTTTGGTGGCATTAAATAATCTCAAAAAATGTTACTGATGTGCAAATTATTTGAATAATATAGTAGACATTAAATAGAACCATTTTGAACACAAAGACAACTTATTGGGGGATGTCGGGTAATATGATCAATTTATCGTTAATTTTGAACTGTGATTTTATCTAAAGGACAAGAAACAACACATTTGTTTTTGGTACCCTGATTTCTCAATGTCCAGCTACAATTGCATACTCATTTGGTGTTTTAGGCAAGCAGGGGATTATTTAAAACTCTAGTCAAAATTTGCCGTGTTATTTGAACGGGAACACAAAATTTGGTTTGGGCACTTTTCTCATAGTTACTACACAGTAACGAACATCTCCAATGAAACACATTTTCAGTGAAGATTCTCAAACCATTTGACCATCATTTCAAGGAAATTTCATTAAGATTCATTAAGAAATTTTAATTTGGAGTCAGAATTCGCCTGCTGTACAATACACGTTCCCAGTGAGCTTTGAGGGAATATCAAATGTTTGACATGATCTCTGCTCGGTGTCAAAGGTCAAAACTTGGTATAGCGAAGAATTTACCGTTTGAGGTAGTAACCAAAAGCTTCGGAAGGAATTTCGGATTTGTTTTTGTTCTTGTTTAAATGTATCCATTGAAAACAGTGCGCTTGCCAATGTGATGGAATGATGCCAACAGGTCAGGCTTAAGGAAAATGAATAAAAAAATTTAATTCTCAATAAACAGGAAAATGTTATACAAAAACATGTTTTTGAGGGAAATTGGTACAAAATGCTATTTTTGGGTTTATAAAGGATGTTGAATGAAAATAAAGACAGTTCAGTTCAGTATACTGAGTACAAGATAGGCAACATATCATAACTTTTAACTCTTAGTCATATTTACCAAAGCTAATCATACACCTAAACAAGAGTATAAGATAATTAACACAGAAACGAGAATCCGAGCGGCAATAAGGTAGACCTTTATAACATAATATATTATTCGCGTTTATTTAATATTCTCTGTTGGTACTAGAAGTGCTTTATCAAGTGAAACATCGCTTGGAGTTGACCTTGTGGAATATAACATAGTTGTAGTCTTAATCTAAACTAGTGGTACATTCTGCATCAAGGCAGCAGCCAAAGAAAAGGAAAATACATTTTTTATTTTTAGTTACATTTTTGAAACCCTTAATGTCAAGTGATATTGGTCAACGTTTCCCTATTAATGTAACTAAGGTGGTTTTTCCTATGTTGCATGTCACTATACTGTAGAACTTATTTTGTTTCAAACACATGGGGTGACATAAGCCATGCACTCGGTATATCATTCATACATAGAAATCGGCCTCTGCAACACCTACCTAAACCTAAGGTTTGATTTCAGTTTGATCAAGGCATGAAAAAGGTTGCCTTTTTGCTAGCAAAAAGGCAAAAAGCCACCTTTTTGCCTTTTTGCTACCTTTTTGTGCTTTTTGCCTTTTTGGAGTAGTCACCGCCACCTGTGATACTTCATTAAAGCTAACTTTTGTAGACTGTCCCGTCCCATCCTACACATTCAAATATTCAGATAAATTGCAGATGCTATTGCTAGTTAGATTTTTTGATTATTAAACTATTTATTACTAATACTACACAATTCAAAATGAACTAATAATGTATTTGTGACAACTGACAAACCGTATAATAAAAAATGAGCCAGGTCGAACATTGCGTATTGTGTGCAATATTATATTATGAGACATATCAACTCAACCAAAATATCCAGTATTTGACTGGTACTGGTTAGAACAGCTCTAGGTCCAGGTTCTTGTTTTTTCCTCATGTTTTTTAAAATTGCTTACAATGTTAGTTTGTTGTTTTCGATTGTTTTATTGTCTAATGAATGACCGATTGAAGATTAAGATAATTAAGAATTGCTGTTTTTTAAAATCGTATTTCTTGTTCACATCCTTGGTTGTCAACATGTCAATTGCTAATTACCCCATTTAACAGCAAAAAGGCAAAAAGGTAGCTTTTTGCTGATTTTGCTAGGCAAAAAGGCAAGCAAAAAAGGAAAAAAGGCAAAAACGTAGCTTTTTGCCTTTTTCATGCCCTGAGTTTAATATATTGGAAATTTTTTTCGAATAATGGTTTTTTGAATATGAAATACTATTATGTAGTTTGACAATAAATAAATACGATTTTATTTTATCAGAAGTAATTAAGTAGAATATTGGTATGCAACATTTCCTCTTAGTAAGCACCAGCCGTAGCAAAAAGTCGTTTTCTTACAAGTGAACTCCAAAGTCTTAGCCAACTACTTATAACTAGTTATTACCAACTATTAGTAGTTATTGCAAGCATAATATTTTCATATATATACTTATGATTATGATTGCCTATTAATTTCCTGTGCAACTTTTTGTAATGTCTGTTACTCAAACTTGTTTGACTTAATTATTCGCATGCACTGTACTTAATTCTTATGGGTATATATTATTATTGTTAAAAAGGTGAAGTGCATATCGTCACCTTAACATTATAATGTGACATACCACATAATCGTAAAAATTAACCAACCATTTTATCATGACCCTGACAATGTGAAAATCCACATTTTTGAAGAAATTGAAAATCTTGGCGCCACAATAGAGAGTGCAATTATGTTAAATATTTTGACCAATTTTCATAATTCTTTTATGCGGCTTATGTCACATTGTCGCGGTAATGGCTTGTTACTTAGTATGAAAATGTAACATTGTAATGGTAAGCAGACGATATAATATACATCTATTTGGGCTGTGTAGTTTCGTAAGATATTATTGCTCAATATTAAGGAAAAAGAATTATTTATTTGTTAGTCACTTAGCTGGTGACTAGCAAGAAGTGTATTTGAAGTCTGTGTAGAAATTATTCATTTCAAATTTGACATTCTTTTCAGGTTTTCTGATTTTGGTAAAGTTTAACGTGGACCGTAAAAATACTATTTGCTCTACACTATGTCTGTAAATATTAATTTTGCTGGGAAACGTATTCTTATCACAGGAGGTGGACGAGGTAATCTATTTAAAACCTTTCCAATTGTTTATATTAACAGATTTTGTTAAGAACAAATCGATAAAAAAATTATGGAATTTGCATACAATATTAATTGGTATAAAAAGTTAAAAGTGCCCTCTGATTTTAATCAAAGTAATCCCTTATTTCGAAAAAACATCAATCATTACTTCATAGTATATTCCTACAAATCAATTAATTTATACCCTATCAATAATGGCATTACAAAATGCATGAAAACGTCCTAAAAATAGCAGAATGAATCTAATAGTCAACTATTTAAATGTAATGTTGTTACTGGAAGTCATCTTACCTACAGATTCTATGCCCTAGTCAGTAGTCAGTTCATTTGAAATTGTCTTTGCCGATTGAAACATAAATCTAGGTAAAGTATTAAATTTTAATGTTGTCGTGTAGTGTTTATTGTTATAAAGTGTCACTAAAACCGTTTTATTCGCATGGCCAATCAATAATTAGCAGGGAGACCCCATTAATAGCTACCTGCAGAATTCTGCAGCTAATTTACCCTAATGCATTACTGCGGAATTCCAACTGCAGGATTCTGCGTTAGTTGACAGATACCGGTCTGCAAGAAATTATTTGCAATATTAGTGCATACTGTTGTCTGCAGATATTTATCTGCGGATATTAGCAGAATTTCGTCAGGCAATGTGCAGATAAAGAGGTGCAGTTAATCCTATGCATTAAAATAGCTCTTACTAGTGGTAGCGGTCTTACTTGTAGTGGTTGCGAATTTTATTTTCAAGTTTTATCATTTAAGCATACAATTTATTCATTCTCCAAAATCTTTGGCAAACTCAAATGAGTAATTTTTCTGTTATTGTTAATAACACAACAATATTTTTGCATTAAGACATCCCCTGAACCTACAATAGATTGAAACTCTCTGATATTTAAAACAATGTATAGAAATAGACAATTTGGATCACTTCTAGCATTAATTTTGTTGGCAATCGCGAAAACTACAGCTTCATTGTGATATTGAAGTGTAAACTGCTTGACCAAACAGATGCCCCAACAGTCTTTAAAACACTGTTAAATCTCTTTTGGTCATCTTTGAACTGTACTGATAATATACATTGTGAATTAAAAATGTGGTGTAACTCAATCCCAAACTAGTGCTATTCTACATTTCCCATTTTAACAGTAGTTTCTTTTCGTTCATACTGAAAGCATATTGTCTCTGTGTCCAAAAGAATTTGGATTGAAATCATCAGAGTTCAACTGGCCGGTGGGTAGTAGCTAGGGGGTAAAACTGGCTAGTGGGCATAATGGGCAAAATTCAAAATGTGGCTAAATAATACAGTAAAGGCTGTAAAAATTGGCGCAAATTTTTGAATTTTAGGTACTTTTGCCCCTTTTACCCCGGTGGGTGAGCAAAATGTAAAAATGCCGGCTAAAATAGAACTCTGGTAATCATCCTACCTTTAATCTACTGTACTTCTACATCCGACGAAAGTTTCGCTCACAGAGTCACATACATACAAAATAATCACTTTTCGGGTTTTGTGCCGGGAAAAATGGACTACTTTTTGGTAGATTGTTTCTCTGGGGTGGAAAGGAGTATCATGGAATATTTTTCCAACGGTAAATATTAGTTTACTGCTTAGTATATCCTAGCATAACAAATCAGCTTTTTATAAAAATTTCAGATTTATTCCTATTAAAGTTATTAGAGACTGTGACTATTGGAAACAAATATATAATATACAAAATATATAATATTGTATTCCATCTGTCTGCTATATTGTAAATAATAATAGTGTGGTAATTAAGAGGACCGAATGGTGCAGTGGTGAGGAGTTGTGTCTGTCAGCGAAAGAGTTAGCATTAAGTGTATGCATACATACAGGTCACGGATTCGTTTCTTAGCGTAGACAATTAAAAATAAAAAGTGTGCGGACCATTGACTGCAGATAAGAGCATGCTATACTGAGTTGGATTGTTTTTTGCATCGATATTTTAAGAGCAGTCTTCTAACTGCAGATAACATAATGCAAGTGCGTTTATTTTCTTAGCGCGGACGTCATTCTGCAGCACCAAAGCTGCGGATGGCTATTCAGAGTAAACTAAATGGTGTGTCGCATCCGCAGTTTTACCGGCCTATCTTCTGCAGTTAGAGTGCGGTGTAGAAAACACAGAACTCTGCAGGACGACTATTAACGGGGGAGAGATGGTCAGGCAGATATACAGGAATTTGACCAAAAGAAGCCCACCATAAAATGTTAGTAAAAATATATTTTTGCGCGAGGCACGAAAATGTTTATCCTTTTTTGACAAAAAATCCGTTTTTCTTGGAATATAGGGGGCGCCAGCCCCCTTCTGAATAAGTACCCAGGGATGATAGTTTCCCTAGATTTTCAAATCGAAGTTATTCCTTTGCCTTGTCACTTGTAAGCAGGCTTGGAGTGTGGGTCGGGTGTTTTTGTGATCTTTCAAAAAATATTACTTAAAAAAACCCTGACTTTATTATTGATTGGACTTTTTGGTTTATTGTGCACAAAGATCCATCTAGATTTGCAAAGTAGACCAAATTTTTCCATAATTCAATTTAAAAACGTAAAATGTAGAAATTATAAGGCCCATGACCCAGAATGTTTATATCCAACAATGACACATGGAACAATAGTAATCATTTAATGAGGTACTGATTTTAGATCATTTTCACTTGTATTTATTTATACACGAAATTATCCAATAATAGCGTTGTAATAAACAGGTAATATTGCATTGCGCCACAATTTTACAGTTACAGTACTTGCTAAATGAAGTACTAATTTATATGTAAATTACCTGTCAAAGTCGGACGGGAATTATCTCTAAATGAAAGTCGCTTTCAGCCATACATTCTCAGAAATTTGCATATGCCTGGCCCTGACTGAAATTAAGTAGATGAAAAGCAAAATAGTTTTCGTTAGATCGTTCTCTCCCAACAAATATATCAATCATTCAAACATTATTTCTAACAGAGGTAATTAATAGAAACCTAACAAGTTGTTGGGTTATCTCCACTCCACTCCCACTTTGAATGAAGAATGCAATACCAATATAAAAATATGAATATTGGAAACGAAAATTTAGTGCTCTCTTTTATTCTTTACAACAGGAGCGGGTTTGAAAATAGCCCCTCTAATTAAAAATATCTCAGCCTTTTGACTTGGTTCTCTGATTCTATTAATTCCGTAGCTGGCATATAGAACCATGATATAATTTTTGCAGAGAAAGTGCTCGCCTTAATAACTAATTGTCATTGTCTTCGACAATTCGATGTGAAAGTGAGTGATTTGCGTTGTTGTGTTGCACAAAACCTAGTTTTAGGCCTGCCTACATATGTAGATACAACTCGTTATATATAAAGGTAACTGAGATTAAAGAACATTGCCATTCTTGCGGTATAAGTCTTCAAACCGAGATCAAGGTCTGTTTTGCTCGATACGAACAATAATCAGATGTTGAATTTTCTGAAGGGATTGGGCGGGCTTTGGTCAAAAAGTTTTACGATGGCAACGCGGTGGTTTATACTGTCGACAAAGACGAAGAAGCTCTTAAAAAGCTGAAGACCGAATTCCCAAATCTCACTTACGCTGTGGTTGATTTGAGTGATTGGGATGCAACTCAAAGCGTTATTGAAACTTTCGGCAACATGGATCATTTAGTTAACAACGCTGGAATAATCATTTTGGAGTCTTTTTTAGAGACGACTAAGGAATCTCTGGACAAGTAAACACATTTAGTTATTTTCATTTTCTTCAGCTTTATTTACTGATAAACAGGGTAGGTGTACTTAAAATTTTAAAACTATGTATTTGACCTGTCGAGCCATAGGATCCTGAAAACGAATGTATACGGCTTTTATATTTATATCTTTTTGGAATGATATAGAATTTCAGGTTTATACGTCTTAAAATTTTGCCCTAACTAATATTTAATGTAACGTATTATTTAGAAGTAGGTAATTTAATATTTTTAAACTTTTTTAAGAAAATAATTTATATTTACTAAGCTATTTTGCCATTTATTTGGAAAATTTAAAAATTTTAATATCATCATAATTTTTTAAACTTAGTTTTAAGGAGGCGCTGTAGTAGCAGGCTCTCCATGTGTTTTCCTACTCAAGGAAATCATGGATAAGTCACCTAATTTTCAATCAATCTGGGGATAGTTGGTCTCAAAATTTAGTCTGAAGACGTTGGAGGGTCACAAATTTCAGACATGTTATGATTTTCACCTACAAAGGTCACAGTGGTCATTCTACCAAAAAGTTTTCTTATTCTTTGCGGGATGGGTTTATAATTTTAAAAAAATAACTAAACGATTTTTGAACAATAAGGAAACTTGTGACCCTCCAGGACCCTGTAGGAATATTAATTTTAAAAAATCAAGATTGAAAACCGAAGCGCTTTTGAGTTTTCTCTGATTTCCTAAATAACTAAAATTTGAATGTGTTTGTACTCAACTCAATGTAAATACATCAAGTTCATGCCAAATTCTGCTAGATATCTCCACGGAGGGGTGCGCCCCCTTAATAGTATATTTCCTTTCATTTTAATTTCATAATACTATTCCGGCAATATTTCAGAAACTATAATTTGTTTGTAACCTTATTTGCAGACAATTTAATGTCAACTATCGGGCAATGGTCAATGTCGGTCAAGTTGTGGTAAAGGGAATGATCGCATCTAAAACGGAAGCTGCCTCCATTGTCAACGTGTCGTCCATCGTAAGTTTTGCCATTCAATGACACCATTGGGATAGGGATTTTTGCATAAAGAAATATAAGTCTTAGTGGTTGTTTAAACGCTTGAATATTTAAACGAAATATAGTGAATAATATAAAATACTTCCAAAGACTCTCAAGTGTATCACGAATAGTCATACACAGTTATGTTCAATATTTAAATCTTAACTCCTCAGCCACCCAGGGTTCCATATGGAACCTCAAAAAATCAAAATCTCTAAATCGCCCAATTCGGCTATATCCGAGGTCTTTTTGTCGTAGAGTGCCAAACAAAAAAGTTTTTTTCCCAAAAAATTAAAATCTTGAATTCCCCTGATTCGTCTATATCAGAGGAGTTTTCCTTCTAGCAATTATAGTTCCCGAGATAGCAATTTTGGGATTTACGGTCTTTGAGGAGTTAAACAGTAGTGGGGCATCCATACCGGGTTCCACACGGTTTGAAAACCCAGGTTTCAAGGTTGCAAAACCGGGTTAGAGTTATTACTTTTTGCTGGATAAAGCTATTTAATATTTAATTATACTGTAAATTCTATTCTTCAATATATTGCAACAAGAACAAAGGGAATATTGATCACGAATTGTACCTCGTGTATCAAAAATGTATCAGTTTAGTAGGAATTTACTGGAATTTTTGGTATCGAACATTTGGCTACTATTAAAGACGCAATTTGAATCAAACAATTTTGAAAACGGCTTTGCTTGTTTGCTTGCATTTTGCTTTTGAAATTTTCAAAAGCAATGGGGGAAAAACTTTTTTATAAAGTTTTTATAAAATATTTATGTAAAAAGGAAGATAAAAATCAGCTCTTTGGTGTTTTTTTGTCAGAGAACAAAATGGAAAGTGCAAAAATGTAGAATGTAGTCGAACTTAATAATATCGAATACAATCATTTTTAATGTTATTCTCCAAATGGATATAACCACTGCAGAATGTTCTCAAAAATAATTCATCATCGTCTTAGCGTAACATAATTCGCTTCTTTTCTTCGTTTAACACGAATCGTGTTATATATTTTTTTATTTAGTAGTAGAATGTAACTTTATTTTATATTATAGCTTTTGTTATACTTCATATTGCATTTAGTTACATCTACAAATGTTTGGAAATACAATATACATCTGTACCCGGATTTACCTTGTTGAATTAAATCAATCGAATTAATTTAATAATATGTAAAATTTTCCAAATATTATTAGAAAAAAGATTTTTAGAACAGTTATATGGAACCTGGGTTCAACCCGAGTTTTATGTGACTCAACCCGGGTTAACTCAAAACTATAGTTTAAAAATATGGTCCGAGTTTGAATGCCCTATTACAGTCACCATTATGGGTAAATTAAAGTCCTTTTCAACGTTACTGAGGTGAATTTCGCCATGGAAATTCTCCAAATAACTTCCATTGGTGTTTTAAAAATTCCTATGATGAAATGAATTCTGTCTGTTTTCAGTACCAGACAAGTCTTATTTCAATGCACTACATGATTATATTTTGAACATATATTATTATGTCAGAACATTAATTTCAAACGTGTTACGAAGTCAAAGATATCCTGTTGGGCTATCTATACATGTTTAATAAGTTTATTGCCGAACAAAGGGCTGTATGTGTATGCTGAGAAAGAGTCTCATCTCTTATGTTCAGCGGTATAATTGTATCTGATCCTGAAAATATTTTTGGGACCACACGTGGAGATACTGAAACAAGATCCGATAAATTTGCTTTTACTGATTTTTAGGCGGACAGATCCACAGCATGTGGAGCTGGGATTTATGGCGCTACAAAAGCGGCAGTTACTGCATTGACGAAGAATATGGCTGTTGAGTTGGGTCAATACAACATCCGTGTCAATTGCGTCTGTCCTGGAGTGGTTAATACTCCCATGGTAATCGGAGATATCCCATTAGAGGCTGCGGGACCTTTCCTTACCAAGGCGGTGATTAAAAGGTACATCGATCCTTTAGAAATTGCAGATCTTATTTGTTTCCTCCTAAGCCCTTTGGCTGGAATGGTCACTGGATCTTCCGTTGTTGTCGATGCAGGAATCACATGTACTTAGTGAAATACTCTTGGGCTTCATGGAAAAACATTTCTGATTTCAAATATTGTATTCTGTATATTACCCATGATTAAAATTGAACAGTATTGCAATCCTAACTTGTCGGTTATTCTTTGAGTAAATCTACTCATGCAAATTGAAACGAGAAAGTCACTTTTTTTCAAATTGAGGCTTTTTTCTGTAGGCTCGCTCAAATATATTGACCAATTTATTACAAGACTTGCATTTTGTATTGCTGCATGCAGTATATTGCCACAGGATTGTCTAAGTCTGAGAGAGTGGTAATCAACTGGTCATAATCAAAATGTACGTTTAAGGTCCCAGCAAATGTTGTCAATCGAAACTAAATTTTAGTCCCAGTAAATGTAACCAGCCAAAATAAAAGTTCTTCTAGTTATGCAGGACAGAATGCATGCATAGCACTCTTTCTTATGGTACATTAATTAAGTTATAATAATTTGGCCTAATACATACTGCAATCTGCAATTACGTTACGGGTGCATACATTTGAAATTTTAAAGATTACGACACAATAGATATTCGAATCGGTGTAAGATGGATGTATAAATATTTTGATATAGCGATATCGTCTGCTTAACATTACAACAACTAAACCATTTTCCCATGACTGCCAGAAGCATGGCATTTAATTCTGGCCGGGATTTGTTATTCTCCTGACTTCGGGAATTTCTTAACACACGATGCGATAGAAACAGTAATTTACATACATCGGCACAATTTGTTTTATTTACATCAGTTAAATAGATGAAGAGAAAGCATAGTATTGTTACCTAAGACTGCAAACGATGATATTAAGCTGGTGACATGTCTTATCAGCCGAAATGGAATACTATGACAGGGGATTTGTTGCTAATTTATACCATTACTGATAAGTTCTGCCAGAATTACCATACGTGTTATGGGATACGTTGCAGTGTTCAATGTCACAAAGATCTGATTTCTATTGACTGCATAATTTTGACACCATATAGGTAGTTTAATCACAATCTTTACTAAACACAAATACAGCTCAAGCTTATGATCTTCGTGGCAACATTTTTGTATTGGTCTCTTGTTAATGTTTTATTCAAAAAAATTTTATATCGTTTCAATTTATTAACCGTTAAAAGAAGAGTTTATAAAAGATCGAATTTATTTTAAGTCAAATTTTGCTAATTTTAAAATATCTTTTGTGCGGATAAAGTATAAATGTAAATTGTTTTGCTTATTATCAGGGTACGGATAGTTAGGTAAAAAACCTTTTTTCCTGGACAGAGCCTAGCACTCCAAGACTTCGTGTGTGGACGATTGGTGATATTTAAAGCGAAAAATACCCACTTGTTTTAACCTTTTTTAACCTATTTTGGGAAATTGCACCCAATAAAAGGTTTTAATCTATTTTGACGTAAAAACCTTTTTTCCAACTATTTCTGCAATTTTTGGGATTTAAAACAAAATTACGTTAAAAAAAATAAGCAAAATTTCGAAAAAATTTTAATTCTGGAAGTTTTTGTTTTTAAAACAAGGATTTCCCATTTCGTATCTATTAATTTTTGGAAAAAAAATTCTTAAAATTTTTAGCAGACATGACTCGGACGCGTAAATTCGAAATTTCATAAATGATCGAAAAAAGGACAAAATGTGATACTCTTCTGTGGTAAAATGTGGAAGGACATGCGTTAGGGATGATCCATAAGTGGTGGCATGCATATTATTTTGTCTTGTCCGCAAATAAAATATTTTTAATTAGATGTCCTTGAATGTTACTATGATCGCCAAATTTCATTAATCATCATTAAACAATTAACATTTATTTTAATTAAATTTCATTTAATTTCAAATCATGCGAAATGGTCTAAACAATTCCCATTTACACGAAATCGTGTCGTCAATTTTTTACGAGTTTGTCAAAACTATTGGGTTTAATGAAAAAATGTTTTGTGTGAATAATGTGAGTTCTCGTTTTTAGAAACAAATCACTTTATAATTTTTTAATAAAAATAACTAAAATAAAATAAAATAAAAAATAGCAAAAATAACATTGTCACAAATTGACTCTATTACCTATTACTCCTATTACACATTATTATGGTACAAAATTTGGGTCATTTTGCATCATAATTGTTCTGCTCGAGTTATTTAATTGCTGATTGATAGGTCACACAAGATATATTGGTGCGTTTCAAAAAGTTGACCTTTGACATTTTCAGAGGTTAGATTAGGTAGGATATTATGGTTTTATTCATATCACGATGTGATCGTTATATTTGTTTACATCCTATTTATTTACACTCAACATGATATTTTATTGCTGACCTCATGTTTAAATGCATTTAAAACTAAGCCTCTCTATATAAAAGCTATTTTCCGTCCTATTCTTACATACTGTTAGTAAACCGTTTGAAAATTTAATTTAAATTTAATTTACTAAAGTTAACAATAATTCAAATTAGATTAATATTGATCATAGTTCAAAATAAAAATAGGCGAGGTATTGAATAGAGATTAAAAAGAAATGTCAATCAATAGAAACAAACAAAACAAACAAAAAATTTACATTTGAGTCATGTCATGTATTAAAGTTTAGAATCGCATTTGTGACACATCCACGAGGTTATACGATATACCTGATAAAAGATAGATCACAGAAAACTCATAAAAATGCCACTTAGGACATGTCAATGTTGTGTTGTCTAGATTAAAGTAAAATTTAAAGGCTCTCAATCCACAATATGTTGGAGGAATGCCATGCCTATTTTGCGAATAAATAAATTGTAGAAATTCAAATGACGGAAAGTTTCATTAACAGTAGAGATAGATTTAATGCTTTAGATAAAACAATGCTGTTCCTTCTTATCCTGCACAAGCACTTTTTGATATGATACAATAATTCCAAAATTTGTACCTTGTAGAACAAAGGCAAAGATGTGTAATACATGTAGTAAACATGCAGGTTTCTAAACACATGTTTTCTACTTAAAGTCTTAATGTGAAAAGTATAACAACACTATACTTATTCTAATTATGTAACATCAATTATTTACATTTACCTCTTCACTCTTAAAAATAAACGTCAAATTGTTCTAACGTGGTCTCCACAATGTCATTTGTAACATTAATGAATGTAAAAATGACATTAAAATAATGTTAAACGATTTTAAAATGACAACTTTATCGATGTCAAAATATTGACAAAATTGACTGTTAAAATAACAAGAAATATTAATGTAGATATTTTGGAAGCTTCGAACAGAATATATATCGTCAAAAGTCTACCCTCAATACATAGAGCATTGGTAGCAGAGTGGCATTAGACGGGATTAAAATGGATGGATACACAAGTGTACGTATGTGGTTCAAACCTCTGTCACGGTACAATTTTTTGCTTTGATGACATTTTGTCCAGTTATTTTTTCACATGAGTTCACGTTATGGATACGTGATCATGCTGAACGTGAAAAGCTGACATTAAGTAAAGTTAGAAAATTGACATTCTTGAATCATGTCATTTTAACGGGAAAAAATGTAAGTCCAAAAAAACAGGATAAATAACTGGGAATAATGTTAAAAATGACAGGAATGACTGTTGTCATTTTTAAGAGTGTTCCTCCGCTCGGAAAAATACGTCTTCAATATTTTAGTACTTCTGTTGAAAAGGCTTTTAGAATTAGAATGTTATACAAGCATTTGGAAAACATTAACTGATTGACTAACTTGTCGTGACTTTTTGAGCATCTCATTAAAGTCATGACATTACACTCAGTATATTATTTATACGAATATACAACTCTATTTTAAAGATGAGGCAAATTTTAGATAAGTACTGGGGAGATTTATATGCTGGGTTTCCCAGTAAAAATATTTGTTATATACTACTAGTTACTAGTTATAATAAGGGTGTCTAGAACATGGGAAAATATCATTACGTTTCTCTCATGGGGATATATGTATAAATGCCGTATTGTTTGTCCAAAAAATTACCCATGTAATACTTAAATGCACCCATCATTATCAGTCAAGATTTTCCACAGTGTCTGGCTTCATATGTCGACATTAGAACAAAATAAATAACACAATATGCCATGTTTACTTCGCAAATTCGGCACCAAAATGTAGGAAAAAATTAACAGCGCCGTACTTAGAGGGCCCAGCACTGTCATATTTAGGTCGTAAATGGTCCAGACTCAAAATTAAAAGACGAATGGTGGTTGTTTTCAAATACAATATAAATAATTTTCCGGCAGTCTGAAAAATTATAGGTCAAATTCCAAATTCACTGAATTGTGAAATAAAATCCAGCTCAATTCAGCCAGCGCCCTTCAGAATGTCATCCGGATTACAATTAAATAAGCAATGATTGCAGTGCAGTTATTTACTATAATTTGGTCAATGTCTGATAAATTATTTAATTAGTTAACTAAGTAAGTACATTAAAATACAATTAGTTAACAGGTTGGTTTATTATTTTGCCTAATAATGTTTTTACGATACGCGCAATTTGCAAACCCCACAATTTCGTACCCAAAATGGAGAAAAGAGTACTACACAATAAAATTTTTATGATTTGCGAATTATCAGATTTTTGTCGTTATAGGTTTGCTGTCGTGTCGTGTAAGAGGAAACTATATACCCCTTGATTCAAGATAACTATTATGAAGCAGTTCTTCCGTTGCTCACTTTTCAGCCTATATAAATTATGTGTTGCAAGGACGTATTTATGGAGGTGCTAAGGCGCTCATGCATGCCTAAATTTTGCAAAAATACACTAGATACTCAAATTAATTTATTAAAATATATTTTTGCACCTTAGAAAACAATCATTGCCACTTGTTAAAGCAATCCTTAAATTTTTGTTCTAGATGTGACGCTTGATGTACGTCTTGCCTTGGCCTACTGATATTACATATTCTGAGACACTTCTTTCCGGTAATTGTGAAAATGGTAAATCATAATGTTAAATATTGTACACCAAAACAGACTACAAATGAAAATTCATGGGTTTCAGGTTCCACAATTATTGACAGTTGCCTCGTCCATAGGACGAAATAAAGTCTAGTCTATTATAGCTTCAAATTTTTAATACATTAAGATACTTCATTATTAAGGCTTTCTTGTTCCTAAAAAAGAACAATAATTCTGATAGCATGATGCATGCCAACCAATCCCGTTAAGTACATGTCTTTACAGCTTTCTGTCCAGAATCTATTGAAATACATTTAGAATTGGACATGCAACTGTTATACAAGTATACTGAAATTACAATACCGGCATGCCTCAGAATTTCTTTAGTGGTTGCATTGATTACTTCATTTCTTGGGATATTTTTATTCCGGAGGAAACTGCAAAAATAATATAAATTTTAAGAATAAAATTATTTTGAAAAACTTGATTTTGAAACTGTGGATAAACCAAAATCTACATCAATCTTTTAAAGTTTTATGTTTCATTGCTATATGCATTAAATATACCTGCGCTACACTTACACGACCAATTGTTAAGTGCTTGAAAGAAATAGAACAATCCAACCGTTCCATGCATAGTACGTGTCCTTCTATCTTTCTTTGTATATCTATGAGCTAATTAAACACAACTGAGACATGTATTTAGTATTTATCTTGCCATTGCTGAAAAAGGTCACTACCTAAGGCTGTCATTGCCCATTGCTCAGCATTTCGTTCGTTGTTCTACATTTTACGTATTATCCTGCAATATTTAAATTGTGATACAAGCTAAAGTCGTAAGCCAAATAAAAATTTAATAATTATATTTGTGATCTGTTTTGATTATTCTTCTTGCAGTGGAAAAATTAGTATATTAACCTTGCATTGAAAACGCCATTCAGGTATTTTAATTCGAATTTCTGAAGATGTATGCCTTATTTGATTCCCTTTTAAAATTCCTTAAACTATCGGGGATATGGATGGCATATTTGGTGTTGATAACCTTTATTATTAATCCATCTTTGGGAAGAAGAATATCAGAAGTAATGCAAATGGAAGAACATTGCTATATTAATTTGATTTGGCAAGAAACTCCTTTCATTCTTGACTGGAAAGAATCGTCAACAATGGAATTAGAGAATATTAATGTTCCTTTTGCCTTTACAACACTCAAGTTTAAACAAAGAGAGATTTACTGCGAAAGTCTGTTTGTTATTGATTCCATATTTACTAGTTCTGCATGTAAAAAGAAATTAAAGAAAAATAACTTGACCATAACTGTGCCGCGCCCAATGAGCAGATTTAATTGCATTGTACACATTGTAATTAATTTCGAACCGAAATTGTTCACAGACACAGCGTTTATCATCCACAACAGTGAAACTTATTACGGTGATAAATCTGAAAAGCCAACATATGCACAGTTGTCAGATGAAAAATGGTATAACTTTGCAGAGTATTCTTCTGTATATATTATCATGAACAAAAACATTTTTGAGTTTGCAAGGTCAAATTCGGGATTATTTTTCTACTTGGGTTACAATTTTATAAAAACAAATATTGTGCATCACATATTTTTATCAAAAACTTGGTTTCTATTGTCAAATAATGATGAATATGAACCAGTTATATATTTTGTTTGTCCAAGTCAGTTCGGATATTTTGGTCAAATAAGTTAGTACTCCATGTCTTTCTGTTCACAAAATGTTTGTAATGGTCATTCATTACGTATACGTACATTTAAAACGTTTATTGTCTCCACAAACAAAATTGCACTATCAATTTTTGAGCAAGAAGGTGTGACTCTTGATCGTGAACACATAT
Source organism: Tomocerus qinae (assembly GCA_020055645.1). Classification (NCBI taxonomy): domain Eukaryota; kingdom Metazoa; phylum Arthropoda; class Collembola; order Entomobryomorpha; family Tomoceridae; genus Tomocerus; species Tomocerus qinae. The sequence continues at coordinate 22,872,357 of CM034546.1, read as the reverse complement.
ATTGTGGAAAGCCGCTCAAGAAGGCTTATTTCACAAACTATTTTTTTGGAGCAAAGACACTGGCACTTCCGATTTTTTCAATTATTTTTGAAAAGTTTCCAAATTCCACAATATCAATTACCTATGCAGATAGAATAAACACTAATTGTTTCCAAAATTCCAAGATATCGAATTATTCATACCATGTGATAGTAAATTATCAATTGAATAACTTCAATCGCTTACTAAGTCAAATTCCGCACTTTTTTTTTATTTCGACAATGGAAGATTCCTACAATTTTGTTTCTTGCGTCGTTTTGGAAGATGAAACTCTCTCTTTCTATGGCTACATCCGACCTTTTGAGCCTTATGCTTGGCTCGCGATCATGTTCACAATTACTTCTGTGGTCATTTTCGTTTATATCGTAACATTTTATACAGAAGACGAAAGTTTCCAATTCCTGCTCGTTTGTTATGCATATTTTTTGGAAGTCAGTTACTCTCTATCAGCAAAAGCTCAGAAAACTCTTTGGCTCAAATTTGTGATTTGTCCGCTGTTGCTCATGTTCATCGTACTTACAAACTGTTACAAGGGAATTTTCATTACTGATTTGATTGAACCACGGCCTGTAAAGCAAATCGAATCGATTGAGCATTTGGCGAATTTAACTGACGTAGTAACGATGGGGGAACTGGATCTGGCCACAGAATTCGAACCTTTTCGAATAAGTTATCATGACCAAAAATTTATATTGCATGCATATTATTGCCGTAAATTAAACGGCACTGTTAATCTACCACATAAATGCAAATTTTACTCTTTTTATGATATATATCATGGGAGACGCAAAATTTATTTCCACAATGAAAATCGAAGCACTGTCGAGGCTGCTATGTCTGTATATAATGATGACTTTAGACGTTCTAGAAATCCACCTTTTCGATTACAATATTTGATTGCAGACCAAATCGGACGCTATAAAACTCTTGGAATTTCCAAAATGGTCTACATAATGGAAAGAATTACCAAAACGTTTCAATTCCCGATAGGGTTTCCTTATACTAGCCCTCAAAAGTGGCTTGGCCAATGCAATAACTCCGCCCTGATTTTCAGAAATTCTCGCTTGCATCGTGCTTTGAATGACTCCCACTGGAATCCCAAACAAGGTGGGTTTGAACCCAAACGGAGATTATATCTTGGCAGCAACGAAAACGCGTTTTTGCGATACTCAGTGTACACTGGGGTAGATACATATCCTGCTCCGTTGTTCACTTCATACCTTAAGCAAACATTATTTGTTTTAAGCCATTCAGGACTTTTCAATTTATGGATGGATCATTTCAAAGAATTTAATTATTCGGCTTGTAAAACATGTTTTGATATGACTCCACCACGGCCTTTGACATTTCACAATTCGAATATTGCTACTATATTTTACATTGCTTGTAGCATAGCTCTGATATTTACTATTGCGTTTTTATGGGAAATACGAGCAGTTTTAAAAAGCAAATCTCTACAGGCAATCTCTAATTTTAAAATAATTGTTATTACTTTCCTCCAGAAATTATTAAATTTAAAACGAAACATTTTAATCAGTATACGGAACAAAAAGTTAGAAAGGCTTAGAAAACGCACTTATGCTGATGCCTAGAAGAGCAGTATAATCTAGTTATTGTTTACATCAGGAAACGCTGGAAGATATAATGAATATTTCCAACATATTTAACAGTGTCTATACTTTTGGACATGACGCATCAAATTCACATGGAGTAAAAATCAATATAGTAAGTAGATCTATGTAACAACTTGTTGTTTGAATTTGTCCAAAGTAAAAGATTTAAAAAAATAATTTTAAGAATGTAATTTGGATTTCAATATTTGATCAAATTGCTGATGATTAAATCATGTCCAACTTCAATGAAAATGCTTATAGTAAGTAAATTGTATTCTACATGCTTGTGTATGGATTTCTTTCATCCCTGAATTGTACGTGGTATGAGGAAGAAATAATACCTTTGTGTGCATCAAAACGTTTCGGCAGGAATGTTCATATTTATTATTTTTACTTAATAAGTCATATAAATGAATTCTATGGTTAGTCTCCTTGTATTCCAAGGTCTAAGGTTACCAAATAAATTTACCTAAGTGTCTAATAAATACAAGGGTTACGTAAAACTGATGATTTTTTAATCTATATTAGTAAATTAGATCGCGTTATGTACCAATTGCGTGTTTGGACGACGATTCAATGTCGCAGTTAAAAAATTAACTGTACCTATTTAACTTACATTAAATACAAGTGGCTAACTGTATAGAGTCAGCATTTCAATAACAAATTCACATAAAAGAGAAATTATCTCTTTTAGGCTTTGATACGGTTTGAACGGAAACCTCGATAGCCGAGTCAATAGAAATTCCGCCCAGGTTTTAAGAATTAAAATTAAGATATTGGAAAGGCTAGTGCTAGGAGGAATCATCTAAGATAATACGGTGCACTTTACGAACAATAATTTAATACATTTGTTAAAATTAATGGTTAGATCTTGTAACTTAGTTGTTCTCTAGAATTAAATCGACATCTATTTATTGTGTTTGCAATTTCAGACAAGACATCCATTTAATAAAGAAAAATATTCTAATAATGTGTGAAATAAAGGGGTTATATTGAAAGTGGTTGTAAAACAAAAGAGCTTGGCAGTTCATACAAAGGCTTTGGCAGTTAGGCCAAAAACGGAATTTAGCATTAAACTAAAGAATTAGTGTTATAAGAAAGGAAATTGACGGTTTTCGCGTAAAAGAATTGGCAGTTTTTTTATAAAGATTTTAGCAGTAGACAACAAAGGAAAGAGTACATGTAGTCAACAGGCTCAAGTGCTATTTTTGACATAAATATTTTCCACATGAAAGATATGTAAAAATATGTTATATATTCTTGGCAGAGTTGCGAATATTCCCATTTCCCACCTCTGTTTGTTGGACGTCCGGGAAATGCGGGAAATTGTGGTTAATGGGATATAGTGGGAAATATGGGAAATAAAGCCCAAAAATTTGAATTTTGGCGCAATTATGGCTCTATTTCCCACTATTTCCCACACTACCCATTTCCCACTCCATTTTGATACCCACTTTTCCCAGTGGGAAATGGTAAACTTCCCGTTAGTGGTATTTCCCAGTCGAAACCTTGATTCTTGGTGTAAATAAAATGATGTATTTCACTATTTATTTCAAGCGAAAAATTATACTTGCCATCCCTGGTCCCTGACTGTTCTATGTGACACCCAATAAATCAACTTTAATTTCTTATCATTGTGAGCATTGTGACAGTAAAATCACTGTGGACGTTCAAATAACGCAAAGTTCATATTATTGATCTATAGTCAGTTAAAGTTTAATCTAATTCTACAATTCCCTTGTCAACGACGTTAGCACTGAACCCTTTACTCAGGCGATATTTCTGTTACTAAATGCTGTTAGGTGCTAAGTTTCATTGAAATAAATTCAAGAATTCATTTCTGGTCTAGATGGTGTCCATATTTCTCATATCTTCTTGTTGTGAGCCTACATACGATTACCCTATTTTAATGAAACTGACAAACTGATAATTCCTTTTCGGCCAACTGCTACTAGCCTTTTTGCCTACTGTTGAATCCTTTGTTGTTCAACTGCCGTTTCTTTTAATTCAAATGCCACAATTAGTCAAACTGCCACTTTTCTTTATTTTACCCCCACTTTAATTCATATCCGAAATAAAGATGTCAGATTAGATTATTACGGTTTAATTCATGCCTTATTCAGGCGAGCTAAAACGATGTCATCGTTATATTATTTATTTACAAAAAATATGATATTTTATTGCTGGGCACATGTGTTAATGCATTTAAAACTAATCCCTCACTATTCTTTTAAAATTATATCTTTAATTTACGTAGTGTTTTAAAATTCTTTCGATAAACGGTTTTAAAATTTTATTTTATTTTCTCTACGTCCATAATATGTTATTATATTTATAATTATTTTCTGTTGATTGCATTCATTCGCACATCTAATCCCATATTATCTCTCTTAATATTTAAAACAGCCTATGATCACGTTTAAAACCACAAATCATATTATGAGAGGAATACTTCCGATGATAATAACAAAAATCCAAACCAAGCCGTAACAATAATTCAAATTAGATTAACATTGATCATAGTTCAAAATAAAAACTGGTGAGGTAATGAAAAGAAATTAAAAAGAAATGTCAATTAGTACCATTTACATTTATTAAAGTTTAGAATCGCATTTGTGACACATTTACAATGTTATTATACGATATACCTGATCAAAGATAGGACACATAAAAGTCATAAAAATGCCACTTATGACATATCACCGGGTCCAACAGCCCTTTTCAATTGGCTTATGTTTAGATTATTTTCATATTATCAGCCGAGTCTTTTTCTCCGGCACAGCAAAGCGTCTTAGATTGCCAATAACACAACACACCAAATTATTTCGTAAGCGACGACACACGCACATAACCAACTTTCTTAACAGGTATCTTATCATTTATTTCATATTTCAATCGACGTTCTTTGAAATAAGAAATTATGCCATGACTGCCTACTCGGGAAATACATAGTTAATATTTTAGTATTTGTGTTGAAAACGCTTTTAGAGTATATAATGTTAAATAATCATTTGGAAAACATTAGATTATTGAACATGTCTTGACTTTCTGTTCATCTCTTTTAAGTCATGACATTACACTCTACACAGTTTATTAAGTACTAGTGAACCCAGCTAAGGGGCAAATCTAGCACTCAAGAGAATTTCAGCATCACAGAGTAATAAAAACAATTTCAAAAACATCCTGTTAGGGTCGTTAACTTTGTAAATACAAAATATATTTAAATTAATATACTTTTATTTTCTACAGTGGTTGGAAAAATTAACAACAGCCCCAACTTCCTTATCAAAAGGAATTCCCTACACCAAAATAATAACTGTAGATCGTATCATTAAATAGAGGGAACAATGAAAGATTCTATTTTAGAAAAAAGTTACCATAAAGCTGCTTTTTAAAATCAGAAAAAATAAGATTCCCCATGGGATTTTGGAAAAACGTACAAATTTCATTACAACTTACGAATAAATATTTTTAAAGAATAAATACCCAGTACTGTTATTTAATTCTACAAAAAGATGTCCCAACTGGAACAAAGGAATCAAGCGGGTAGTAAAATGTAAACCCAGCTCTACTAAAAAATGTTGAATAAGTTTGTAGGTATAGCAGAACCAATTTGGATTAGAAATTTTGAAACGCTATTTAATACGCACATTACGAAATTTCCCTTTTCGCCAATCATTTCTATTCAATCACCATTTAGCTTTCTGATATAAATTTCTATTATTATAGTGAACCCAGCTACAGGGCACACCTAGCACTCAAGAGAAATTCAGCAGGCCACCCAACACAATAATAAAAACAATTTCAAAAAGACCCTTTAGGTTGCTATCTTAACTTTGTAAACACAAAGGATATTAAATTTTAATATACTTTGTATACTTTGCCCCAACTTACTGCTAAAAACATTTCCTAAACCAAAATAATAACGGTAGATCGTATTATCAAATACAGGGAACAATGAAAGACTACATTTTTAATTTTGTTTCTTGCCGGTGTCAGGATTTATTTTCTCTTATTTTTGAAAAAAATTCGACTTCGTAGCTCAAAGGGTTCGGCTGTAATCTGCATCCAAAGTTGAAAGCCCCCCTGTAGAAACGACCCATGGATTTTGGGATTTTTTTGAATTTAATTTTTGTTGCTTTTGGGACATGCTTTCTGCTCCTTTTGCATCTATTCTAAAACCATGAGTACATAGACCGGCTCAAATGAGGAATACTTACTTATACACCATATAGCAGAACCGCCGAACACGTAGCACCTCACATATTCGAGAATCGTGGAAATTGAAATACATATTTCTTAACACATCTTAACACAGAAGAAGTTTTATTTTGAAACTTGAAGTTGGTAAATACATAGGATACACGCACTTGCGCGTTGCTCATTTTAGGGACATCACCCAAATGCAAACTTCTTCCTTAACTTTTTATTAGATAGATACGGTATGTATACTCTGTTTTAAATTTGATATAAAGTCCAAATAACCTCTAAGCAGATAATACTTTTCTGGATTTCCTAGTAAATATTTGATGGATATTTGCTTAGATATACCACTACCTTAGATTAACATAATCACACGTGATTGATGTTGAGATTAAGGGTGAATAGTAGGTAAAGAAAAGTGAGTTTATCAGCTTTTGATGCCAACGAATAGCTAATTTCCAATATATGTGCATAACAGACCAAAGTAATTGGAATTTATTCTCCTTTATTCCAATATATTGTAAAAGTATCACAGCGAGGGCTGAAATGATCATTCCAAGCCAAGTGTCGAGGTGGAAAGGGCAAATGTAGCCATAGAGAGAGAGGCTTTTATCTTCAAACACGACGCAGGAGATGAAATTGAAAGATTCTTCCAATGTGGTTGGTAGAGCGCAGTGTCCATCGGCCTTGTCACGCAAATCTCATCCCGATTGCTATTTATATGAAATCAAGCTACGGGTCTTAAACGAACTAAAGTTCGTCTTTGTATGTCAATAAATATTTCCGTCAATTAACTTATTGATTAATTTAGTCTTTTAGGCAAATAATAACTGCAGTATCGCCGCTTGTCGTCAATATAAAGAATACCAAAAACAATCAGACATTATAAAAGCATTGATTATACTATACATATGAAAAACGCTGGCAATAGTCCAGTTTTTATCCAAGATGCCGAGTTAAATTTTTTGTTCACTGAGCGATGCCTAAAAATAAAATGAATTAAATCCCTGTTTTAATTTAATATAATCTTATTGTTTCTTTTCAATGCCTCCTCCACAAATATTGCTTGACATTTATTACAACTTCCATTACACAGTATTCAATTATTTATTTATCGGTCAAGTGAGGTTTACTCCGCTCCTTTTTAATTCCTTTTATTATTCCGAATTTGAAAATTTCAAAGAGTAGGCATATAATATGCTTCGGATATTGTCAATTTGATGGGCTTAGTGAGTCCATCTGTTTCATTGTACAAGACGTCGTCTTTCTTGAGATTCTTCCAACTCCAACAAGCCACTCCACCCTGCAATGATTATCCACACCAATTATATTTTCTGCTTCCCTGTACATGAAGAATGACAATACTAGACGTTCAATTCAGACAGATCAAAGAAATAAACGCATCCCGACTTCTCAATTCAATTAATAAACTTACAACAGTTGGCCAGAAGTATACGAAGTAGTTCTTGTTAGGGACAATCTTAACTGATCGGTTTAAATCAATCATTTTTATTTTCTTTGCTTGAACAGTGAAGGATGTCTCCATCTCAAACAAAAAGGGTCCATTAAATTGCCACGAGTCATGTTATATATAACAATTTTCATTGTGATGTTTTCAGTCGGTTTTGACGGTCTTCCCGCAAAACTCACTCCTCTCAGGTAGACGGGAGGGTCTCCCTCATCCCCGTCGATATTAAACCTAAATATATTTACAATGAGACCTCTTCTCCTTCATGAATAAACACACTAAATGATTAGTAAACCAGAAATGTCATTCACCTGGCCCCATAAGCATAACCAGTGAACATACTTGCATCAACTTCGACATATGGACTGAATTTGGAGAATAAATAGACAATTTTCTCAGAGACCTGAAATGATCGTGGCTTGGTGGATAAACTTAGTTCTTGCAACATGAGATTTCTGTAATTAAATGAGAATCGTAGTAATTGGATTATCCCCCGATAGACAACTTTTGGTCTTTTAATCTTGATTACCAATTCTTATAAAATAGCATATCTTATATAATGTTATAATTACATCTCATTACTCTCGAGAAATAATGTCAAACATCACAATTATTTACGTTCTGTTACTGAATATCCCTGGATTCCAAATCTTGAAGTACCATAAAAATCAAATGCTTTGTTCGGGAAGAATTTCGCTGAACGTAACGATAGTTTTTCAGAAATTGCGAATTTCAAATTTGATGGAAATTGACTTGAATTTTTATGCATGGAATATCCGACCGAGCACAACCATAATAGTGTAAAAGTTATTTTCAAGGAAACAAGAGGCAAAATTATGATTTACTAGAAGAGAGCTTTACTCACTTACTATATTAGGTGCAATTTTCAGGGGTAAATTTTGAACATTATATATTTACTAGACGGTCACAGGGCCCAGGCCCTGTTATAAATAAAGCCAGTGTGTATTCCAGGGCAATATTGCAAGATGGATAGAATGTATTTCAGAAACTTATTTCCGTCACCCACCTGGTGCGTGAGGGGAAGCAGTTTATTTGCTTGGTCGGATAAAACAGAATAACACTTGGCAGCATAGACGTAAGTTGTAGGTAAACATCCCATCCAATGCAAAAGATGGAACATCCAACCCCATCCATCCCATCATCACCAAACACCCAAGAAAAGATCAACATCTTATCCAGCCCACCACCAATATTCAAATAAAGTAATCCATCTAATATAGCCTATCCCCAGTTTCCAAATAAAGTACCATTACAGCCATCACCAACACATCCCTTTCAGCCAATTCATACACCTGGATGGGGATGTTGGGTATAATGGATGGGATGCTTACATCTAAGCTTGGCAGTATGCATAATGATGAGTCAGAGTAACGTAGACGTAACATTATACCCCAAGTCAAAAATGTGACCATAATGGGTGACCAGAGTAAGTACCGATAGTCACAATAAAATTCCAACACAGAAATATTGGCCCTTGGTCGTAATAAGCTGAAGTTTTAGAAAATTTTGTTTTTTTGGTTTGGAATAACTAATTACATATACTACCGTTGTATAGTGTCAATGCAAGGAAAATGTCAACTTCCATGACATTCATTACTATTACCAACGAAAATGGAATCACATTAAAGAAATATTCTATATTCATAAATATTCACCCACCTAAACTTTTAAGGGCTACTTATACTTTTCCTAATCCTATCTTCATCACGATTTGTGACGTCATATTAGAAGTCATAATTTTATGATAATAAATCTCGTTAACACATAAGTGGCGCAGATTCAAAACGTACACATTTGAAATAAAAAATAGTTTACCACTTCATCCCGCTCTGAATATTTTCTATTTAGAATGGACTTAGTTTTTCTATTTAAGGCGTAAAACATTTTTAACCTCCTATTAGCTTAAAACCATTTGTGAATTGAAAAAAATATAGTTTTATTATGAATAGCCAATTTTTAAACTTTCCTGCGTATAAAATAAGGTCACGGCACGGTATATTAAATTTGAAAGAAAGAGTATCAACTATACCACGTCTCACAACAGTGACTTTCATAATTTTATCACCGCGCAAGCGTGTATGCATAAAACCAAGTTCTATCTGGATGGAATTTAGCATCTTTTGCAAATAAACCAAACTGTGTTGTTAATACATTTTGAAATAACCGTACCACATACTTAAGCTAGTGTAGGGACTGGTGGCCATGTAGAACCACACTGCTTAACAACGCAGTTCCCTACTTAAATATTTCCGATCGGATTTTGACATATACTGGTACGAACCGGAGCAATGATATATACATCAGTAGAATTGCCTCATCGTAATTAACAATATATGTAAGTTACAAGATCCGTATAGATCCGTTGCTAATGTTATAGCCATTTGAAATTCGATTATTTAACATTAGAGTGATAGGAAAAAGCCAAATCCGCTCTTTCTGGCACGAAATGCGCGGCCATTCCAGTAGGCCTTAGTGAACAATGTGCGTACGGTGGCCGAGTAATAACATTCATAATTTCATAACATCTGTACACACATACATACAACATACAAACATTTCAATGACGTTTATATTATAGAGTGATTAGATTACCATTCCTACATATAATAGTTCTCTCAGTCACTCAAAAAATTACTATATGATAAGAATTTCTATTATGTATTCCAGCAAAGCCAAAGTCCGGACAAACTTAATTTAAAAAAATTTTTTTGGACAATGGAAATTACTCATTAGTAAGCCGGCATTGATTCATGATTCTCGTTAGTTGTTTTATGTTAAAGTGTTGTATATATTGATAGTGATATTATTATTTGTGTTTTATAACAGATTTTACAAACGAAGGCAGAATCAATATTTCTAATTTTTCGCACTTATTTTTCTCAAATATATTTAGTTCACTGCTTTCATCTTTGTAAAAACTTTTTTAATTTAATTTTTAATGTCAATGTCATTGGGCCTCCATCCTGGTAATTACGTGATTGTATTAAACCCCAATGATTGCGAAGGATGATATAGCTTAGTACTAAATGCTTATAAGCTACAACGTTAATACTATGGACATGGACTATGACTAACATATTTGTGGTCAACTTATCATGATATATTTTATAACTTTGATAACTGCAAATGAAGAATTTGTTAATCTGAATTGATAAGCTGGTGACCATGATTTACATTACTTAGAGTAAATTTAGCATGGTAAAATAAGTTATTGTTGTCGAAGTTTGACAAACAGTAATTTATAATTCACTACCTGTATTCTATTGACTGAAAAATATTAACGTCCAATTTTAAACATTTCATTACAAAGAAATTGAGTTAAAAATGGTGGTATTAGTGGTAGCTTTAGTATTATTTTCTGGTAATTTTTTCAACAATAAGCTTATGCAGTCAACAATGTACATTATTACAATGAAATCAGTGTGTAAAAACAAAATAATTGTTAGTTATCTGAGAAAATTTTGCCAGTTCTAAAGTTGATCGCCTTACATTAAAATTATTTTATACTTTTTAAATTAAATTCCACCTTAAAAGCAGAAAAAAGTTAAAAAACTCAAAATTTTTATTTTATAGCCCGCAAAATAACAAGTCAAAATTTTATGCTCATTGGAGGATCATTAGCTTCCGAAGGCGAATTTCCGTATATGATTCGTCATGAGGAATCTTGTACTGGAATTCTATTATCTTCCACTCACGTTTTGTTACCGAAATTGGATCGTGCGGTGTCCACATGTTGGAGTCGTGGTAAATTTTATGCAGGAGCCACAGAACCTTTCACTTACGATGAGGAAACCAAACAAACTACAGAAGGCATCGTTGGATTGCCTTCTAATTGTGGCGATCTGGATCTAACAGTTGTTCAACTATTTGAGCCTTTTGCAAATACATCAACAGTACGCCCTGTTTCCCTTGCCACTATAAACTTTCAATTTCCAGGTAAAATAGTTATAACATTCTAATATGTAACAACAGCCTGAGATAAAGCAATAAATTTACCAATTTATTATGGCTCTATGTTTGTCTGGAGGGAGAGCCTAGAGAATCTGCATATATTACGTAACGCAAAACCGCCTCTCCCGTGTGTAACGCTGATTCTGACTGTAACACTTTTGGGTATCTCCTCCTCCCATTAACTGCACATGTAGTATATGCACATTCCTTAAAAGGAAAATGCGCATGCTTACTTCCCCTAAGCCACCGAAATGAGTTGTTTCATCATTAATCACTCTATAATATAAACGTAATCGGAATTCTTGCATGTACGGATGTTTGTATGTTGTGTGTACCATAGATGTAAGTTGTAGGTAAGCATCCCATCCACTACAAAAGATGGGACATCCGACACCATCCCATCCATCCCATCACCAAGCATCCAAGAAAATATCAACATCCCATCCAGCACATCGCCAACATCCACATAAGCTAAACCATCCCATCCGGCCCATCACCGGGACGTTTACGGGACCCGATATCCGACTGTACGCGACCCGCCAATCCGACGTTACGCGACCCGACAATCCGACAATACGGGACCCGACAATCCGACAATACGGGACCCGAAAATCCGACAATACGGGACCCGAAAATCCGAATTCATCCAAAAAAACTCAAAAATGTCAACAATTGTCAAAAATGTCAAAAATGTGAACAATTGTTTAACATTGTCAAAAACGTCAAAAAATGTCAAAAATTATCAACAACCGTCATAAAATGTCCTATTCAGAATATTCAAATTGGCCAATGTGGTCAAAGAAACAATTTTGCATATTCCTATTTACTACTCCTTAACCGGACAAGAGATTTGAGAATGTATGAGATTATAATTATATTTCAGCTTGTCTGTTAAAATGATGTGTGGTTACAAAGGACTTTGAGCGCTCTTAGTCGCTAGCCTCTAAGAATTGCACTAAGCAGTTCACTAGTCATGGCTTGGTGCACAATTCTTAGAGGCTAGCGGACGGCTGAGAGGCTCAAAGTTCTTTGTAGCCACACAAATAGAAGTTATTGTCTCCATCCCTTCCAGCCCATCCGGATGGGATGGGGATGTTGGGTAAAAAGGATGGGATGTTTACATCTATGGTATGTACGCAAAGTTTCAAAACAGAAAGGACTAAGTTATGAATGCTATTACTCGGCCACTGTACTTGGTTTGATGCATACATGCTTGCGCGATGATGAAAATCATTGTTCTGCGACGTGTCCAGTGGAGGGGGGGGGCCGGGGGGCGGCCCCCCCTGAGTATCCACAAAAAAACGATTTTTTAGTCATAAAAGGTTAAAAATCCAAAAAAATGTAGCATTATTTTATCAATATATTTTGGTGGCCCCCCTAGATCAAATTTCTGGATACGTGCTTGGATGGGATGTTAATGTTTTATTGAATGCTTGGTGATGGAATGGATGGAATTGGGTTAAATGTTCCATTATTTGGAGTGGATGAGATGTTTACCTACAACTTACATCTATGATCCCAAGTATTATTCTGTTTTATCTATCCGAGGCAAGTAAATTACTTTCCCTGACGCACCAGGTTGGTTCAGTAGAGGTTTCCTATTAAGGCTATTAATTTTCATATTATGGGTCTTGGTCAGGATTGGGACTTAACAATAATTGGGTAAATGGAAGAAAAGTGCCATATAAAAGTTAGAATTCTATTATAGGACCAAAAAATACAATCAAAAATATTCAATTTTCTAATTGACCGATTGGTGCTACATTGCCAATTAAGGCTAACTTGGCCTCAAAATGGTCCATTGTCAATTAATGGCAATATGTTTAATGGTGGTTCAGGGTTCCGTAAACCCTGAGTCAAGTTTTCTTGGTGCGTAACCGGAGTAAGTTGCCCATACCCACATTTCAATTTAAAAACAAAAAATGACCTTAGGTCGAACTAAAGCGAAGTGTTTCATTTTTTGACTCTTTATCAATGTAAAAAATATCTACCTCTGCCCAATCAAATTAGAAACTGTGTAGAGGACAATTGGAATTAATTTAAAAATCGATATATCTGAAATACATTCTACCCATCCTCTACAATATTGCCCCGGAATACACACTACTAGCTTTATTTATAACAAGGCCTGGGCCCTGTGACCGGCTAATTATTAGATAAACGGCAAAAGTTAGTCACGTGACAATTCCGTTTGCATGTTTGTACTTCTGTGTGTTAATTTGCCGCAAATCTAAGACGGAGCTAAGCACCAAATACAATAGCACACTTATGCTGCAAGTCCCTACACTTCCAAACCAGAAGAACTTTAAGCCAGAGTACATATCAAAATTACACACTTTGTGAGCTATAATTTCATAATAGGCCATGAAATATTCAGCGAACTTAGACCTGGTCAGTGCTGTGTGGTTAGTATGGGGTCTCTTCCCTCATTTTCCCCTCCTCTTATTTTCAGAATAAATTGACGTTTTCACGGTTAGGCAGTTTTGGTGGGCAGAACATGAACAAGGTGTTGGACTATCTATATTGGCCCACCAAAATTGCCTAACCGTGAAAACATCAATTGTCAACCTACAGAATTCTTCTATATAGTGATTATCCCTATAAACCACACAGTTTTGTGACAATTTATTCTGAAGAGAAGAGGGGGGATTTTAAAGTACGTCGTAGCTAAGATAATTTACTATAATAATATTTACTTTACGTAACTTCGACTTTTGATTCTCCTATAATTTCATAATAAAAATAGAATACAGAAAGTCTTGATTACTGTTAGGTCTGACAAAGAAAACGTCGTGATTTTAGCTGGTATGAAACATTTGAAGATTGTTTATTTTCATTCAGACCTGGAATTACTAACTGATATTGTAATGGGAAAAGCTCACCTTCATTATTAAATTATATAATAATAATTGGGCTGAGTGACGCATGTACGGTTGGAGTTTGAAATAAATTAAAAACTGTGCAGCCCCTGTCAGGAACAACCGCTGGTGGAATTTTTGTTTTTTCTCGGTATCCAAAATGCTACAAAGTTTTCCCAGGTTTATAGGAATTTTTTGGCCGGATTTGGGTACTAATAAAATATACCTTTGCGCAACGCACAATAGAATTTTTGGCATTCAGAAGTGGAAAATTGATAATAATAATATTATAAAATCAAAGCAATAAAAGTTTGCATAAGTTGATTGTTGGTGATTAATTGAAAATTATTAGCCAAAGAGAGGTCATTATGTAATGATTTTTATGGTGCGTATTAATTCGCATTTCAAATTTCTATTGCTACCCGCAAAAAATTTTCACAACAAGCTAAATGTATTTGGTGAAATAAGAATTAGCAGTGATGATAAAAATAATTGTTTAATAATTAATTGTTTATTTTCAGATACCGGTTACATTGTAGGATTTCCAAGAATAAATCGTTTGTCATCATACATGAATGCATCTTGGTATCCGCAACAAAAGCTAAGTGTTCATGTCAACAATAAAACGTACTGTAACCAATATGGTTCTGAAATGTGTACTGGGACAATTGAAGGTGGAGCTGGAACATGCAATGATGACTGGGTTGAAGACACACAAGACTTGGTTCCCCTTATTTGTAGAACCGGCAATGAAGAAGATGTACTTTGTGGTTTACTTCAGAAGGGATGCTGTGGCAAACCACATTGCTTGGATAGTTTTCTTGATCTCACACAACAAAATGTAGTCAATTGTTTAAACAGGATTATTGAACAGACAACATCCACACCGACAACCATAGGAACGACCACAACAACAGAAGATCCTACAACCACAACAACAGAAGATTCTACAACCACAACAACAGAAGATCCTACAACCACAACAACAGAAGATCCTACAACCACAACAACAGAAGATCCTACAACCACAACAACAGAAGATCCTACAACCACAACAACAGAAGATCCTACAACCACAACAACAGAAGATCCTACAACCACAACAACAGAAGCTCCTACAACCACAACAACAGAAGATCCTACAACCACAACAACAGAAGATCCAACAACCGAAACCACGGAAGATCCAACAACCGAAACAACAGAAGATCCAACATCCGCAACAACAGAAGATCCAACAACCGCAACAACAGAAGATCCTACAACCACAACAACAGAAGATCCAACAATCACAACAACAGAAGATCCTACAACCACAACAACAGAAGATCCAACAATCACAACAACAGAAGATCCTTCAACCACAGTAACAGAAAATCCAACAACCCCGACAACAGAAGAATTAACATCCGGAGAACCTACAACACCAACCGAATTTACTTCACCGTCAACAGAATTTACTTAACCAGAATTTTTTTCATATTTTAACTAATTTTCTGTGTTTAGTAGCAATAGCAAGGCCGAAGGACGTCATAGATGAAGTAACTTGTAAATCACTTGTAAATCACATTTAGACATGGATTAATTCACTGCCTTAATCTTCAATTTGCAAATGTTTCAACGCTTAGTCCATTGACGTTTCAACGTACAGGTACAACGTACGTAATTTTTAATTACCGATGATGCTCTTATATTGGTAGTCTCTTATTATTTGATGCACATCAAAAATGTTTTGACTGTTACTAAGATTAATAAATCCTACAAGTAACTATAACTTCGGGTTTTGTTGATCATTTCATCATATTCTTTTATTTGATCATGTGGTAACAATTAAAATTACAAATAGTTATCATTTCTCATTAACTTGGCGGCATTTTAGTGATAAATGGGAGTGTTCAATACAAAAAACTTTTACAAAAGGGAGATTTATTTTCAAAGCATCATTCAAGCAACTACTACTCAACTTTGTGCTATAAACAGAAACAAATTTAAATCGATTTTTGTTCTTTTATACCGCTCGCTTATGTGGTTTTATAGAAAATGGAAACGATCGATCGGTGGGCGATCTTGCCTATTTGCAAATTTGTTCTTAAATTCCTTTTTACCTTATAGTCGTACCTGGGATATTTGAACACCTTATCTCAAAAAGGTTCGAATATTATTTTTCAGAGAGAGATTTCCAGGCAGGCAGATTTATGGACAGAATAAAGTGATGGAAAGGGGATAGGCTCATTTAGTAGTTTGTATAATATTTTTATGTCATATAAGGATTCAGGAAACGTAAATTCATCAATGATGTCACTGTAGATTTGATCACTTTTTATTAATTATGTACTCGACAAGTAAAACTCACTGCACAAAACATTGAATTGGCCAAATTACAAACATTAACTCTACCATTTAATAAGCTTTAAGCCCTACGAATATCAAATCATCTGCAAACTGATATCAATGAAATTCGAGGCCTATCCTACAATGGTTAAGCATTTCGAGACCTGTGGCAATTGAAATCGCTTCTTAGACCAACCATTATAGTAAGTTAGGTACCGACATCCATTAAATTACCAACGATGACCGATCACCACAAAATGACTTTTACAGCGGGAGTTCAAGTCAGTCCGAACCACTTTCAATTTTGGCGAATTGGCCGAAAAGGCTTATTAGCACCGCTTTGAGTGCTCGAAATTATTTATTTGAATTCCACTGTTATGGTTGCTGTGTATGCCTTTGCCTATGTAATAAGTATGGAAAAGGAGGTAAAATTAATAATCTCAGTATTATGCTTGGCTGTGAGAGGTATGAATGTATGTTATATGGGATGTACTGCGTTACTACAAAGTGATAGTACTGGGCGCAGGTCTCAATTACGGGCCAATTGCCAACTCCCTCAACACTGGTATTGCTGTTAACTAATGCTCGAGAAACCTACGAGCATTGTCATTTACAAGTCACTTTTGTGGGACTGTTATCGGAAGTCTACTAGCCCAACAAAAACAGGTTATCCAAGCTACTCTCGAAATCAGCGAGGTATCCATGCCCAAGTAATTAGGGGCTGTGCTGATAAAAATGGCGCGATCCGCTTCAAACCCTACATCTGTTCTTAAGTGTACGACAGAGCAAAGGTGCCCATGTATGCTTCAGCGTGCCAATTGTATTTCATGGCTAGTAGTCGTTACAAGGGTAGGGTGAATTATGATTAAACTGGCTGTGCAAACAGATTCTTAGAAATGAGACATTAGTTTCGTGTGTAATAGTAGTATAAACCGAATGACGTTCATAATTATATTTCACACTTTTCGCGGCCTTTTTCGACGCTCTAACCTAGCAAGCGGCCGTGCGTGAAAAATGTTCACACAATTAATATTATGTCGCAAACCCTAGCAGAAGATGTTGGTTGAAATAACGCTGTGTGTTCGTTATTTAGTTGTAGAATCGTTTTGATCAAAAAATGACCGTCAAGCCACCAATATATATTTGTGAGACTTTGACGTCAAATTCTGACATTACGATAACCTATCTGCAACTGGCAACTGCAACGTCATATTCATACGGAAATTTTTGGTCCATTCTTAACGTTCTGACGACGTCCAAATGGTGACGTTAGCTGACCGTCCCAATTTGACGTCAACTTTACGTTAAATAATAACGTCCAGCCGACCCTAACTTCAACGTTAATTTAACCAAAATAAGGATATGTAGGTGAATTACAACCCCTTATATTAACTCTGGCTGATTAGCCGAGTTGAGTTGATGGGAGGTGGACTGGTCAAGGCTTCCAATCCTGGCCTTAGACTAACATTTTGATCTTTTTCTGGAATTTTTTAACTTGTCATCAAATAGCTACGTTAATTATATAATTTTAGGTGGCATTAGTTTTGTAGTACAAAAGCTAGATTCGGAGTTATTAATTACGTTTACTTTGAGTCCCATGGTGGTTAAAATTTGACGATGTCTCCACGACGGCAAGTGGGACATTTTTACGAACGGCAGTTCCGTTACTAAAAACGTTGTAGCAACCTTCCGCACGTCAAATTCGGACGTTAGTACAACTGTATTACAACCAAAATTTCTGCTAGGGCAATAGCCTGCCATCCAGGGATTTTGCCACACAATATATTAATCACAATTAAACACCAAATAATTCAAAAATCATACATAGATTCAAAAATTGTAAAAACTGCAAAACTATCGCATATAACCTTTATCTTCAATTTACAAATGCTTCAACGCTCAGTTCATTGAAGTTTCAACGTATAATTTTGCAGTGATGATTGAATGATATGTATTGGGATAATGATATTTATTGAGATAATGATATTTAAAGGGATAATAATAAATCCTGCAATCGACCAAACCTGGGGTTTTCGCTTATCCTTTCATCATGTGGCATCGTTATCCTATGTTAAAGCAGTTAAAATGACAAATAGTTATCATTACACTTTATTGCCTTGACGGCATTTCGGTGATAAATAAACTGCACAATACAGCAAACCATTGCAAAACGGAAATATATTTGCAAAGGAGTTTAATGAGGCCGAAAACACTTAACCCTTTATCTTTATACCATTGTCATTTGTCATATTCAAAAGTGTCATGATACTATCCAACTTTAAAAAAATTTTATAAAACTTTGTAATGATGAATAGAACGGAAGGTACATTGATTTTCAGTACTCCACATACATTCCTAATCAAAGAGAGATTATAGCCTATCCAGCTGTCACAAAACTGGCTAGCTTTCAAAACAGATATTTAGCAGGCTATAACTAACCAACTTTATACTATAAAAACTAGAACCAAAATTATATCGATTTTTAGTCCAGAAAGTGTGACCGATTACTGCTTATTTACAATTTTGTCCTTCTTTTCACCTTAAGACTGTTGAAAACTTGAAATCTCTTGTATGTCGTTCAAAGATAATTGTTTAGATGATTTTCCAGACAGACCGACAGACAGAATAATAAAGGTGTATACAAAGAAGTTAAACTCATTAGAGCAATTTATGATATAAAATTTTTATGGCGGTGATTTTAAGGAAATGCAAAGTAAACAATATCACTGTAGATTTACTTAAATTATATAATGTAGCCGACAAGTAAATCCCATTCCACAAGCCATTGATCTGAAAAAATTACATACATAAATTCAAACTTTTAATAAACTTTAAACACTACGAACATTAAAATATAATCTGCAAGCTGATTAAAGATGAACAAGGATTTTCGTTATTAACTTTTTTATTTAATTATCTACCTAAGGGATTTGTGTATGTCTATGGAAGTTGAGTAACAGCAGCTTGTTTTCTTGACAAAATATTAATGATCCACATCACATAAAGATAAAAAAATTTATTGTTAGGAAAATTAGGCTTTGATTATTCAACAATTGTGTTGCATCACACATTTATTATCGTTACATGAATAGAGAAATACGGCATTGAGAATGGCTGTGAATTAGGCTGGAGACTCCGCTTAACCACTACATGATGTAAGAACAAATATAATATAATTAATAATTAGCTGTCTGAAATAATTATTTTAAATAAATCCTTTTGATGGCGTAAACTTGCGTCTACTGTTATTGAAATGTGCTTGCCAGTGATATGGTCTAGTGTAAGTCTTTTAAGCCAGGTCACAAGGAAATAGCCGTCCACTTAAATGAATTGCATACGTAATGTAGTATAGATATAAGCTAAATGAAATTGTTGGGTAATTTCCGTAAACTGTTTATGGCATTATAGTAATATGGAGTAGTAGCGGAGAGCGAGATAAGTTAGGCTTTAATGTTTCATTAGTTTGGGCAGTAATTACAACCATTTTATTTGTTAAAAAATTCATCACATAATAACCCTCAATTTATTGCTGATACAGTAATCTGCTTTGAGGAATACCAGATGGCTTAACGTGATGTGGCGGTATAAAATACTTTACAACATCCCAAATACAAAGTAAATAACTTGACATCTGCTTGCTGCTGTGTACCTACTACACATACGACACATTGAGACTGCATTAACTTTAAGGTAAGTTTTGGACCCATTTTAAATTTTATTTTCCAAGTTTATTACCAAAAGAATGTAAGCGTCTGTTTTTATCACAATTTATTTAGTAAGGTCAAAGTTATAGAGCGACGATGTCTTTATTATAAGTGGTTGCGCACCGGGGCGTATCCAGGACACAAATTTAGGGGGTGCTTGAACCTGTGACCATAGAATTTTCTTATGTATAAAACTAATTTTTATTAAATTTTGAGAAACATATATTGTATTTTTTGGGAAATTTAGAGGGTGCTTAAGCGCCCCCTTAATTTCGTCCTTGGTTGTGCACATCTTATATAAATCCAATTTTAGCATATCTAGATCTGTTCCAGGTAGACCATTACTAAGATTAAAATGTATTTATTGTAATATTATCAGTTTCAAAATAGTATGTTTTTAAACCAATATCATAAATTTATACCAATATAAATTCAATGTGTGAATAAAGCTGATAAAGTACGAATATAAATTATATATATTTTTTATTTTATAGATACGTGAAGATACCATGGCCTCGATCATAATTTTAAAAATATTTCTGTGGCTAACTTGTTATGGCAATACTTTTACTACATCTCAAGAGTGTAATGTATCTGGAGAATGTTCGTCCAATTATATTTGCTCGCAGTCGGAATTAGAAAATGGAATTTGCACCTGTAGGCATGGCTTTATCAACTATGAGGCTGATTGCAGAAGTATAATTGGACAAGACTGTTCAGAACATAGCCAACATTGTCAAGCAGCCTACACCAGGGCTGAATGTATCGAGGATGCATGTGACTGTGGGACAGAATCCTATCTAAATCCATTACTAAATGTGTGCGTAGACAAACCAAGTAGGATTTATGACCCTTGCGCAACTTCTGATAACTGTGACGAAATTGCAAACACTGTATGTAGCAATAATTTATGTATTTGTAACCCGGAAACTCATTTGGTAAATCTAGAGACAGAGACATGTGACCCATTACCTAATCAGGTTGGCGATCCTTGCAATTTTAATAGAGATTGCTTAAAATTTAACTTTAGTACTTGCCAACAGACTCAATCAAGCAGCACATTTGGTTCCTGTGGCTGCATTCCAAATTATATTGCAAATAATGGAATGTGTAAGTCATTATGTGTAAATGGTGAGTGTTCTGATGATCAATATTGTGTGGGCAATTCATATTGCGACCCTAAAAAGTATGTAGGTGAAGCTTGTTCTCAATCTTCAGAATGTCTTGACCCTAATTCCATTTGCAGCGGTTATTGCATTTGTACCGATAATTATAAACTAAATCCTGCAAATAATCGTACTTGTATTCTACAAACTTGCCCTACTGAGCTCAATTGTTCAAACAGAGAATATTGTAATGATGGAGTGTGTTTTCCCAAATCTTATCTGGGCGAAACTTGTACTGATTCTGAAAAATGCCTTGGAAGTCATAGCATTTGTGATGGAGTTTGTCTATGCCACGAAAATTATAAAAATAACACAGACACAACAAATAATGAGATTTGTATTCTCAAGACTTGCCCTGGAGATTTATCTTGTAGCTCAGGACAATTTTGTAATATCGATGGAGTATGTCAACCCAAGAAATCGCTAGGTTCTTTCTGCAATGAAACATCCGAATGTGCAGGTAACTTAGTAGTTTGTGGAGGTCAACAGTCAAATGGAATTAGAACTTGCCATTGTCCCAATAATTTGATTCCTGACCGACCAGTTGATGATCCTAATTTCACCTGCATTGAGATTATTGCTACAAATCTGAATTGCTCTGCTCGGGATGGATATGGAAATGAATGGTCGGCTGTTCCGAATGAAGTCAAGGCCCAGAATTGTCCTAGAGGCCTATCTGGTACTGCAACCTGGAGATGTCTACCGTCTGGGAAGTTTCAAGATTCGCAGCCTAATTATACCAACTGCACAACACAATGGGTTGGCGATTTGGGAAATCAACTCGAGCAGTTGTTGGTAAATGTTTTATAATGCTTTGTTTATAATTTAAAGTTTGATTACAGGTTTTATCCATGCTTTGGCAGAATGTTTTTTCGAAACGCCAACATACATTTATAGCAACAACTGACAACAAATGATTGAAAGGAATTTCCAATAAATAAATTAATGTGTTTTTAATGTTTTGTTTACAGGGTGCGGATAATAAGACAATTGTGGCTGAAAATGCTACAGTTTTCATTGACTCGATGAAAGATCACCTACAAAAGGCTCTAGTAGGTGACAACGACCAATCCCCAGGCCAGAATACAGAGAATCAATTTTTTGGTCACGAAATCCAGTCAATGATTGACATGATGAATACTGTCGTTTCAAAAGTTGACGTACCCGACAGAGAAGCGAATGTAACCATTTCGGCTTACGAAAATGTCACTGCAGAGGTTTATAGCGCAACAAATTTGCTTTTAAGATTTGTCAAGCCATGGGAGCAATTGCCACAGGTAAATATTGAAATCATAAATAGATAACTAGATTTAGGTTTACTGTAACTTATTCAAAGTAGATATCTACATAAAGACAAAATTATTTTTGTAATTTGGCATATAAATCACATCGCCATAAAATAATATTTTTATAATGATTAATTTCAGTCAAACCGTACAAAATCTTTTGTGAACGTTCTGAGCTTGATAAACGAAGGTGGCTTTCAGCTTAGCACGAAAGTTAGAAACCTTTCTCTTGAGGAAAATGATAAATATTCAATCAGTCGTAACCAAAAAGCTTTTCTTGTTGAATCTGGATTTTCTAAACCAGAAGATACCAGAAACTTTCCAGCTAATGGTCGACGAAAGAAAGGCAAGGATTCATTTATAGGACTGCCAAGAAATTGGGGAGGAGGGCAGGAAATCCTATCTGATTTGTTTGAATCCGGGCAGCATTTGTATGTCGGAGTCGATGTGGGGGTTCAATATGCAAGAAACAACATCCCTGGACAAATGTAATATATTATAATCTGAATTATGTTTTTATTTACGTAATATTTGCCTGCCGCAAAAACAGACAATATACTTTTTGGAATTTAAGTATGCTTGTAGTTACTTACACATTACAATATTATTACCCATTTGTGATCCAAATAAGTATTTCCTATCCTAGCTTAGTAATGGCATAACTAAATAATTTAATAATGTGGCCAATTAATTAAATTTAGAATAACCCTTTAAAAAATAGTATTAACATAGAAGATCAACGGGTCGACGCCACAAAATCGATAAACGGAGATCTACTAGGGTTCAATGTTCAAAATGAAAAACAGAAGGCTATGTTCGAAGGTATTTATTTAAAAAATTGAATACAAAATGTTTTCACATTGTTGTCACACTTTGGTGCTTTTTTAAGGTGGTGAAAGAATTTTTGCAACATTTAAACACGACTCGGATTCCTGGGGCGATCAGCCGAAGAAAATTCCGAGAAAATTGCACGAAGGGGAACAACCAAAAGCTGCTGCTGGAAGTACAGAGTGTGTCTATTTTGACGAAGAACATAAGTGAGTCAATAAGTAAACAAATTTTTTAAAAGTATTTTATCTGATAACGTACAATAATAGCAAAATGTCCTTCTGTAATCCCAATTAGCTTTTACTTGATACATTTTACGAGTATCTTTCTAGCAGCATTGTTACAGTTACTTGAAGAAATGGTTAAAAATGAATGCCAAGTATTGATGGAAAACTTTTTTTCTTCAAATAGCATGTGGTCTTCAGAAGGAAGTAAATTGGAAGAGACTAGTACCTTTTCTACTACGTGTTCGTATTCGAGATCTGGTTACTTTGCTGTCGCAACGAAATTTCATGAATATGTTGTAAGTTAAATAAGAACCAACCAGTGGTGGCTACAATTTTTTATTACTTACTGTAAGATAAGTGAAAAATTGTTACACATGCCTAACCAATTAATTCTTTTTTCTTAGGGAAAGTCAACTGGTATGCAAGCTGTAACAATATTTTTTCCCGCAGCAGCTTCATTATTTGAGGTAGTGTCAGCACTTAGATCTTCTAAGTCTACTACAAGGGCAATTAGGTCAACTAATGATGAAATTGCTCAGCATATGAAACTAATTACGACAAGTATACTAGCAGTGACTAATTTGTTGATTGCCGCATTTGTCGACAGGAATTTTTTCAATCTAAGTGACGTAAGGAAAAACTAAATACAAATTTCAGTATTTGTAGAACGTTTGAACTGGTATAAAGACAATATTTTT
The DNA here is from genome assembly GCA_020055645.1 of Tomocerus qinae. Taxonomy (NCBI): domain Eukaryota; kingdom Metazoa; phylum Arthropoda; class Collembola; order Entomobryomorpha; family Tomoceridae; genus Tomocerus; species Tomocerus qinae. The sequence goes on along the minus strand of CM034546.1, from coordinate 22,847,964 downwards.
TAACAGGGTTGGTGCTATTTCGTAGGATTGCTCTCCCATTTTCTTACACTTGTAACCTTCACTTTTTTTGTGAACATGTGTATCAACATTTACTTCACTATTTATAAAATAGAAGTCAAAATGCCTTCACAAAATGTTATTGTAAATTCTGTTATGACAAACGAAAGATTTATGTATTGTGTTGCCACCTTTGGAATTTCTGCTTTTATTGTGTTTGTTACGACCATGGTCGGAGTTGGAGCAGGAAGTCACACTCAAGTCTATGGTGGAGATTTGTAAGTTACATGCGAATTAATATGATTGCTTCCATTGTGATTGTGCAATAATAGTAAATTCTTAAGGGCAGATTTGAAAACTAACTACACATTTTAAAAATTGTTTTTCTTTATTTCTATGCACCAAATATTAACTTTATTTTAGCTGCTGGCTTGATGGGAGTTACATATGGGCCCTTTTTGCCCCTGGGATAATGGCTATTGTTGTAAGTTTGTAAGAATGAATTTTTGTGGTATTATAGTACTATAGTACTTTATTACTGTTATTTATAAAACAAAATATAAATCATTACTAAATTTAGATCATTTCACTTGTCTTCTACTCATTTAACAAACAAATTAACGAAGAATTGCGGACGCTGCAAACTAACTCTAGTCAGACTGGTGCAGACACTGATAGGAAATCTACATTACGGAGAGCCAAGTAAATACATCCTTAAATATTATAAATGCATAGTTTTCAAATAGCATTATTTAGAAACTGATTCTTAGTTGGGATAATAAGCAAATAAGAAAGTCGCAAAAAACGGATATTTCGGACCTGATTACATGTATTTTCTATAAAAAAATTAACGGTCGGCTCGGTTGAAAAGTTTTATAAATCGTAGCATTTGATAGGACATAAGCCTGCATGAAACTAATATGGTTTTCTGTTGTAGTTCTGTTCTCATTCATTTTTTAAAAAAGAATAAATTATTAGTAATGGCATTTATTAGTAAATTCCACGGTTTTTTAAATCTTAGTTATCGCCTATCCATCTACTATACTTCCTTCCTCTTGATAAAAAAGTATTACTTTTGTTCTTTTGCAGAAAAGAAATTTGTCATCATTTGATATTTTCCATCATTGTAGGACTGACATGGCTAGTCGGATATTATCAATTAGGGCCACATTACGTAGACTCTCCCTTTCTGCAATATTTATTCCCAGTGATGTTTGCTATTCAGGTAAGCGTTGAAATCTATTGCTGCTATTTATAATACAAACTCATACCGTAGTAGTTTACAAGGTAAAAATAATATTTTGATTTATAGGGAGGATTTTTGTATTGGTTTGATAATGACATCAAAAGTATTCGCGATTTAATTCCGTGTTTGAAAAAGAAGAAAGAAGCAAAAGATGGTGTTAATAACTGTGCTGAAACCCGCAAGGTAAATAAATGTAGTTCATGGGTAGATATTCGAAACACGAAAGAGTCGAAGTTACATATACCCGCAGGTTTGGTTCGTTTGGTCACTAACTTTGAATGGCGGCGTATTTTGTTGATACCCCGTGTGTGGCAAATGAAAGCTTTGATATTGCGAGGTGTATACGGTCATGTGACACGATACACATTTAGGGTACTCACGCTCAGCTCGAAGTTTGTGACTTGAAAGCAACAAAATGCAAGAGTCACCTGATGTAGGTACTTATAGTCTTATTGGCCACTGTAGGAAAAGGAAAAACAGCGACCAAAAAGACAGATGCCTACTTTGCCTCGCGGATTGTATACAAATACATGGTTTGCAAAATTATTCGAATAACCACGTTCGTACTTAATACTTCTGAGCATGTGAAGTGGTCGCAGTAAATAGTCTGCTACGCATCTAAATATAAGCGGAAGTACGGGAAAAGATGAACACCCTCATTGTTAAAATGGTTGAGTTTATTGGTTTGGTCACTAATTACTAGCCTCTTTCCATTTAAGGCATTTAAACAGACTATAAGTTGTAAAATGTAGTTCTTTGATATAATTATGAAAGTTATAAAGCTTACTCCTATGGTAATTATTAAATAATAGTATTGTTATAATTATTAGGAAACTAAGGTTTCTTCTGAAGATGACCAAGAAGACTTAGACAATTTTGATGAAAATGGAACACCAGTAAAAAGAATACATTTCATACACCAACGTAGAAGTCAAAGACGGAGAAAATCTGATGTTTCAATGGCCTAAGGGTAATGGAAGTACCTATCAGAGAAAACTAGCATTTTTCTATGGAACATCGAGATTTTATCTTAAATGATGGTTCAGAGCTCTAGGGTTTAATAATATAAATTTATTAATCGTATTGAAGTATTATTAATTTATCACTCCCCCGAAATATGGAGTAATAATTCCATCTGTTAGCATATATTATAAATATCAGGATAATGTTAAGCATTATTAATCAATAATTTCAGAGAGTACTTGCGAGTAGCCACCTAATCCTACATGAAGATTTTGAAATTGAACGCATTTATCGTTACAAATTTATGCCATCTAGTATACCATCTTTCAATAAATTTGAAATAAGTTAATCGTAACTTTATTTATTACAAAGTACGAATAACAAAAATATAATTTTCTTTGAACAAAGTTACTGCTACGAAAGTGTTTTTTGTAATAAAATCAAATTAAATAAATTATATTGTATTACTTACTACTATTTTATTGCAAACACAAATATCTCTTGTCTTTTACGGAATGGTACTGTTTTATTATTTACTATAATAATTACTTAAACATTTATTGTCAATTCTACCAACAACGTCATGATTTCCTAAATAATGACTTGATTTGAAATGTCAAACACGCTTACAAGAGACTTACCTGAAACGTAACAAAAACTTTCGTGTTTGTCAAGTAAATAGTTCAATCAAACATCCATCTTATACATACGTTTCCTAAATATTCTAAAGTATTGAATTTGTGCTTTTCTGGTGGATTACTTAGCAAATAGAATTTACAACATAACAACTTGTCATTGTCATTGTCCTCTCGGAAAAGTCAATTCACAAAATGGTACCCTGAATGTTGAAACTGTTATATAGAAAGTTGGCAATGTCTGCTTTCAAAGCCATTTATAACAGTTTATTTGATTAAATGACATTAAACTCAGTTTTAGCTTTACTTACTGAGTTAAAAGTGTAGAGTTGACATTTGCCTTGCATATAAGAAGTAGTTAACAAAAAGCATAGAAACTTATAATTATAAATAAGAAAGAACAAATCAAAATGAGTACCAAAAGTATGCAAAATGCAATTAAAAAGTATTTTCAAGTTTGCAAATTTTTAAAATATGGTACGTTTATTGTTGACGAGAGCAATTGGAAAATAACTTCCGGCAGAATTACATTTGGTTTTAAAATATGCCTAATTGGGCTTTCCGTGATATTTTTATGAACATATACCATATTAAATTACTTCAACAAATGTGAAAGAACGAAAGAAATGTTTCTTAGTGTTGAACAAATTTTGTTGTTATTATTCTACGTGGCGATGTTTTCCATCGAAATCTTATGCTCAATCCCTTATGTATTTCAGCCCTACGACTCTGTGCAGTTTATTAATTGTGCACTGTTTAATGACTGGAACGATTTTTCGACTTGAAAAATGTCATCATTTTACATGTAAGTTCCAATGATTTTTTTGGAATTGTTTTTGTTACTGTGATGAGTGGCATGTTGAATTTCTCTTGAGTACAAGGTAACCCTCTTAGCTGATTTCACTGGTATGTAATTTACCATTAGTTAATGGCGATGTGTATTTATTAATGACACTTCCACATCCAACAGTTGTACAATTTTATCGTAACGCAAATTTTACCTGTTATCTCTCTCTGTTATGTAAGCCGAACAGCAATTAATAGCATTCTGCTGTAGGTAAGGTTGTAATAGTTCACATAGATTCCTTGAATAAATGAGTGGGGACAGTTAAATCTGAGAGGCCATCTGGCGGGGCTGTAGCTTAACTATACTATTCTCAACTTAGATTTTCGAAATGATTTTTAATGTTACACGAGAGCTTGAACCAAAACTGTAAACATTTCAATGTTACAGAAATTAATCCATATCGTCCTTTAAGGAACCAAATAGCCTATCTCCACTTTTCGTTTTGTGTACGAAATAGCCTAAATCCATTTTTCGTTTTGTGGAAGAAATAGCCTATCTCCATTTTTCGTTTTGTGGACGAAATAGCCTATCTCCATAGCCTAGACACTCTCTACATAGCACCTATACATGGCGCAGCATTTAGGCTCCATGGCGTTTAGGCTATTTCGTCCACAAAACGAAAAATGGAGATAGGCTATTTCGTCCACAAAACGAAAAATGGAGATAGGCTATTTCGTCCACAAAACGAAAAGTGGAGATAGGCTATTTGGTTCCTTAAGGGACGATATTGTCTTCGATTACACATTAAACGGTATCTTAAAATTGTTGCAAAGTTTTTCAGCAGACTTACTCTGATGTATTAGTAGGTATAGGTAAATTTTCGCGCCATTTAACGGCGGACCTATTCATCAATGTTATAAAGAAAAAAATTATCTTTTGGCTCTATTCTCTGTATATTATTAGAACCTCTTTGGGTACATGGCAATATCCACTGTGTTGTTTAAATTGGATATACTAATGCGACTCAGTTTTACTATAACCACTGTCTATATAGTGGCCAAGTGACTAGAGTTTTTTTCCTTTAACCCTTATTTTCACTTAGTCGCCTGAAATTATTTTCTGGCAATATGGCTAAAACAGAACTCATATAACTAAATAAGGAATAACATTGTTGTGCATAGAGGATTAAAACCATCTCGGGCCTTCAATGTCTTCTTTGGGCGGCAAAATATATTACGATTTTGGCAAAATATCCCTGTAGGGCTCATCAAAATTTTCATTGTTTTACTGTGACTAAAATAATCACATTAAATTTTTTGTTGTTCGGCTTTACCACAATATTACGGACTGGGTTCATAATATCTGGTGGCAGGGCTATATTTACGTAGTACATTTTAACCTATTATAGCATTTCTCATATTATTTTTTCCATTGAAATACGTTTCTAAAGTCATTTTCTGCTTTTAGTGATATCTATTGAATGTCTGTCTTGAATAGTGTAAGATGCATTGGTATAGATCCACCCAATTTCGTTTCAGTGTGTGGTTGTATTGTATAACGGCTCATAGTTTAGAAACGGGGTGTAAAACTGTAGAAATCAAACGTCTTCCATCCTTCACTTTAATTCAAATGCAACTTTCCTAGTAAAATGGTGCACTAGAAAATACGATTATGTATAGCTCTTTCGAAAGATCTCCTCGAGTACCTAACAATTATGGTATTTATTTTGGGGGCAACCCTCCAAATAAGAAAGTTATGACTATTTCCATACCCATCATTTCAGAAAAAGAAGAGTTACAGTTCTTTAAAGCATCCATGTTTTGCTTTTCATGTTGAATTTAACTTGTAACTATGGTAACGCAGCTAATAGCAAAAAGTAGGCTTGGTTTGGAAAAATTGAAAAGGTTGTTGCAATGGAAATTGGTTCCAAATGCCATTTTCACTTTTCTTCAATTATAAAATGGCACCTGGTCACAGTTTTAGAATCTAACCAAACTACAATTGATGAACATTGTAGTTAGGTTATTATGGTTTTATTCACAAAACGATGTGACCGTTATATCTGTTTACATTCTATTTATTTACACTCAACATGATTTGCTCTGACCTCATGTTTAAATGCATTTAAAACTAACCTCATTATTATTTTAAAAGCTATTTTCCGTACTATTATGACATATTGTTAGTAAACGGTTCGAAAATTAAATTTAAATTTAATTAAATAAACTTAATAATTCAAATTAGATTAATATGAATCATAGTCCAAAATAAAAACAGGCGAGGTAATGAATAGAAATTAAAAAGAAATGACAATCAATACAAAAAACAAAACTAACAAAAAATTTACATTTGAGGTTTGTCATGTACTAAAGTTTAGAATCGCATTGGTGACACATCCACGAGGTATTACGATATACCTGATCAAAGCTAAATCACAGAAAAGTCATACAAATGCCACTTAAGGACATTGTAGTCTAGATTTAAGTAAAATTTAAAGGTTCTCAACCCACAATACATTGGAGGAATGCCAGGCCTATTTTGCAAATAAATAAATTGTAGAAATTCAAATGACGGAAATTTCATTAACAGCTAGAGGTAGATTTTATGCATGAGACAAAACAATGCTGCTCCTTCTTATTCTACACAAGCACTTTTTGGGATGATACAATAATACCAAAATTTGTACCTTGTAGAACAAAGGCAAAGATATGCAATAAATGTAGTAAACTTGCAGCTTCTAAACACATGTTTTCTACTTAAAGTCTTAATGTGAAAAATATAACAACACTATACTTATTCTAATTATGTAACATTAATTATTTACATTTACCGCTTCCTCTGCTCGGAAATATACGTCTTCAATATTTCAGTAGTTCTGTTGAAAAGGCTTTTAGAATTAGAGTGATAAGCATTTGGAAAACATTAACTGATTGACTACCATTTCGTGACTTTTAGAGCATCTCATTAAAGTCATGGCATTACACTAAGTATATTATGTATACGATTATACAAACTCTATTTTAAAGGTGAGGTAAATTTTAGATAAGTGTTACCCTACCCATAAGGGTGTGTAGAAGATAAGAAAATATCATTACGTTTCTCTCATGGGGATAGATGTATAAATGCCGAATTGTTTGGCCAAAAAATTACCCATGTAACACTTGATGCACTCATCTTTATCAGTCAATATTTTCCAGCGTCGGTGTCCAAACGTCGACATTCGAACAAAATAAATAACACAGAATGCAATGTGTAATCCGCAAATCAGGCACCAAAATGTAGGCAAAACATAACAGCGCCGCGCTTAGAGGGCCTAACACTGTCATATTTAGGTCGCAAATGGTTCAGACTCAAAATTAAAAGACGACAGGTGGTTGTTTTCAAAGAAAATATAAATAATTTTCCAGCACTCTGAAAAATTTTAGGTGAAATTCCAAATTCACTGAATTGCGAAATAAAATCCAGCTCAATCTACCCAGAGCCCTTCAGAATGTCATCCGAAATACAATTAATTAAGCAATGATTGTAGTGCAGTTACTTACTATAATTTGATCAATGTTTAATAGCTTATTTAATTAGTTCACCAGGTAAATACTTTAAATTAACAGGTTGGTTTATTGTTTTGCCTAAATAATATTTTTACGATACCGCAAACTGCAAACCACACAATTTCGTACCCAAAACGGTGAAAAGTGTGTTACACAATAAAATTTTTATGATTTGCGAACTATCAAATTTTTGTGGTTATAGGTTAGCTGTCGGGTCGCGTAAGAGGAAACTATATATCCCGTGATTTAAGATGATTATTAGGAAGCAGTTCTTCCGTTGTTCACTTTTCAGCCTTTATAAATCAGCGCTCATGCATGCCTAAATTTTGCAAAAATACACCAGATACTCAAATTAATTTACTAAAATATATTTTTACACCTAAGATAACAATTATTCCCACTTGTTAAAGCACTCCTTAAGGTTTGTTCTGGATGCGACGCTTGATGTATGTCTTGCCGCGATCTACTAATATAATTACATGGTGTGTGCCACTTCTTTCTGGTAATTGTTCGAATGATAAATTATAATATTGTTGTGAGTTTCTGGTTCCATAAATATTGACAGTTTTCTCGTCTATAGGACGAAATAAAGTCTAATCTACTATAACTTCAAATTTTTAATACATTAAGATATTTAATTATTAAGGTTTTAATGTTCCTAAAAAAGAACAATAATTCTGATGGCATGATGCATGTCAACCAATCCCGGTAATTACGTGTTCTTAAAACTTTGTCCAGAATCTATTGAAATATATATACAATTAGACACGCAAATATTATACAAGTATACTGAAATTAAAATACCGTCATGCCTCAGGATATCTTTAGTGGTTGCATTTATAACTTCATTTCTTAGGATATTTTTATTCCAGAGGAAAGTGCAAAAATAATATAAATTTTAAGAATGAAATCATTTTGAAAAACTTGATTTTGAAACTGTGGATAAACCAAAATCTACATCTATCTTTTAAAGTTTAATGTGTCATTGCTATATGCATTAATTATTCCTGCGTTACACTTACATGACTATAATTATTAAGTGTTCGAAAGAAATAGAACAATCCAACCGCTCCACGCATAGTACGTTCTATCTATCTTTCTTTGTATGTCTATTAGCTAATTAAACTTAACTGAGACATGTATTTAGTATTCATCTTGCCAGTGCTGAAAAAGGTCGCTACCTAAGGCTGTCATTGCCCATTGCTCAGCAATTCGTCCGTTGTTCTACTATTCCACATATTATACTGCAATATTTAAATTGCGATACAAGCTAAAGTCGTAAACCAAGTAAAAATTTAATAATTATATTAGTAATCTGTTTTGATTACTCTTCCTGTAGTGGAAAAATTAGTTCACCAACTTTGAAAACGCCATTCAGGCATTTTAATTCGAATTTTTCAAGATTAGATTATGTATACCTTATTTGATTCACTTTTAAGATTCTTTAAACTATCGAGTAAAGGGATGACATATTTGGTTTTGATAACCTTTGCTATTAATTCATCTTTAGGAAGGAGAATATCAGAAGTGATGCAAATGGAAGAACATTGCTACATTAATTTGATTTGGCAGGAAACTCCTTTCAATCTTGACTGGAAAGAATTCCCAAAAGAGGAATTAGATAATTTAAATGTTCCTTTTGCCTTTACAATACTTAAGTTTAAACAACGAAACATTTACTGCGAAAGTCAGTTTGTTTTTGATTTTGGATTTAGTAGTTTATGTGGAAAGAAATTAAAGAAAAATAACTTGACCATAGCTGTGCCGCGCCCATTGAGCAGATTTAATTGCATTGTACACATTGTTATTAATTTCGAACCGAAATTGTTCACAGACACAGCGTTTATCATCTACAACAGTGAAACATATTACGGTGGTAAATATACAAAGCCAGTATATGCAAAGTTGACGGATGTAAAATGGTATAACTTTGCAGAGCATTCTTCTGTATATATAATCATGAACAAAAACATTTTTGAGTTTGCAAGGTCACATTCTGGACTGTTTTATGACTTGGGTTACAATTTTATAAAAACAAAAATTGTGCATCACATATTTTTATCAAAATCCTGGTTTCTTTTGTCATCCAATGATGAATATGAACCAGTTATTTATTTTGTTTGTCCCAGTCAATTCGGGTATTTCGGTCAAATAAGTTACCATTCCATTTCTTTCTGTTCACAAAATGTTTGTAATGGTCATTCATTACGTATACGTATATTTAAAACGTTTATTAACTCCACAAACACAATTGCACTTTCAATTTTTGAGCTAGAACCTGTGCCCCATGTAAGCGATGAGATGTATTGTGGAAAGCCCCTGACGAAGGCTTATTTTACAAACTATTTTTTTGGAGCAAAGACACCGGCACTTCCGATTTTTTCAATTATTTTTGAAAAGTTTCCAAATTCCACAATTTCAATTACCCATGGAGATACAATAAACAATAATTGTTTCCGAAATTGCAAGATACCGAAATATTCATACTATGTGATAATAAATTTTCAATTCAATAAATTAAATCACTTACTAAGTCAAATTCCGCAATTTTTCTTTATTTCGTCAATTGAAGATTCCTACAATTTTGTTTCTTGCGTCGTTTTGGAAGATGAAAGTCTCTCTTTCTATGGCTACATCCGACCTTTTGAGCCTTATGCTTGGCTGGCCATCGTCATCACTATTACTTCTGTGGTCATTTTCGTTTATATTGTGACATTTTATACAGAAGACGAAAGTTTCCAATTCCTGCTCGTTTGTTATGCATATTTTTTGGAAGTCAGTTACTCTCTATCAGCAAAAGCCCAGAAAACTCTTTGGCTCAAATTTGTGATTTGTCCGTTGTTGCTCATGTTCATCGTACTCACTAACTGTTACAAGGGAATTTTCATTACTGATTTAATTGAACCGCGGCCTGTGAAGCAAATCGAATCGATTGAACATTTGGCGAATTTAACTGACGTAGTTACGATGGGGGAAGTGGCAGGGGCCACAGAATTCGAACCTTTCCAAATTAGTTTATTTAACCAATATATCATATTGAATAATTATTATTGCCGTGAATTAAACGGGACTGTTAATCTACCATATAAATGCAAATTTTACTCACTATCTGCATATTATCATGGGATACGTAAAAATTATTTCCACAATGAAAATCAAAGCACAGTCGAGGCGGCTATGTATGAATATAATGATGTTAGAACTTATAGAATTGAATTTTTTCGATTACAACGTTTGATTGCAGACCAAATCGTACATTATAAAAGTCTTGAACTTTCCAAAATGGTCTATTTAATGGAAAGAATTAAAAAAACGTTACGATTCCCGATGGGGTTTCCTTATACTAGCCCTCAAAAGTGGCTTGGCCAATGCAATAACTCCGTCCTGATTTTCAGAAATTCGCGCCTGCATCGCGTTTTAAATGATTCTCACTGGAATCCCAAACAAGGTGGCGTTGAACCAAAACGAAGATTATATCTTGGCAACAACGAAAACGCGTTTTTGCGATATTCAGTGTACACTGGGGTAGATACATATCCTGCTCCGTTGTTCACTTCATACCTCAAGCAAAATTTATTTGTTTTAAGCCATTCAGGACTTTTCAATTTATGGATGGATCATTTCAAGGAATTTAATTATTCGCCTTGTAAAACATGCTTTGATATAACTCCACCACGGCCTCTGACATTTCACAATTCGAATATTGCTACTATATTTTACATTGCCTGTAGTATAGCTCTGTTATTTACTGTTGCGTTTTTATGGGAAATACGAGCAGTTTTAAAAAGCAAATCTCTACAGACAATCTCTAATTTTAAAATATTTGTTATTACTTTCCGCCAGAAATTACTAAATTTAAACCGAAAATTTTTAATCAATATACGAATAAAAAAGTTAGAAAGGCTTAGAAAACGCACTATGCTGATGCCTAGAAGAGCACAATTAGCTTATATCAGGAAACGCTGGAAGTTTCCATACTTTCGGAAATGACGCATCAAATTCACATGGAAAGAAAATCAACCTAGTAAGTATAGCTATGTAATAACAACTTATTGCTACATAATTATTGCGATGGAATTTGTACCAAAGTAAAAGATTTAAAAATAATAATTTTAAGGACGTAATTTGGATTTCAATATTTCATTAAATTACTGATAAATCATGTCCAACTTCAATAAAAATGCATCCAGTTAGTTGTTTGCCTGGAAGGACTGAGGTCGAGAAATTATAATAGCATTTCGAAATGACGATATTCGCAACGATATTTATTATTTTTAGTTAATATGTCATATAAATGAATTCTATGGTTAGACTCCTCCTATTCCAAGTGCTAAGGATACTAATTTACTTAAGTGTCTAATAAATACAAGGGCTAAGTAAAAATATTCTTTAATCTACATTAGTAAATTAGAGCGAGTTATAAACCAATTGCGTGTTAGGATTGGATGATGATTCAATGTCGCAGTTACAAAATTAACTCTACCTATTTAACTTACATAAAATACAAATCAAGCACGTATCCAGGAATTTGACCAAGGGGGGGCCACCAAAATATATTGGTAAAATAAAGACATATTCGCGCAAAGCGCGAAATTTTTTGCATTTTTAACCTTTTTTGACAAAAAACATCGCCTTTTTCTGAAAATTTAGGGGGGGCCCGGGCCCCCCCGGCCCGACTCATGTTAAATGCATTTAAAACTAATCCCTCGCTATTTTTTTAAAACCTAATTTAATTCCTATTCTAACATACTGTTGGTAAAAGGTTTGAAAATTTTATTTACTTTTTGCCCATTTTATGTAAGTATTGTGTAACAATATTACAATTACTTTCTGTTGATTGCATTCATTAGCATATCTAATCCCATATTATTTCGCTTAATATTTAAAACAGTTTATGATCACGTTTAAAACTATAAAACATATGACACTAGGAGAGGAATACTTCTGAAGATAATAACAAAAACCTAAACCAAGCCGTAACAGTAATTCAAATTAGATTAACATTGATTATAGTTCAAAATAAAAACAGGTGGGGTAATGAATAGAAATTAGAAAAAAATGTCAATCATTACTAACAAACAATTTACATGTTGGGGATACCATGTATTAAAGTTTAGAATCGCATTTGTGAAATTTACGATGTTATACGATGTACCTGATTAAAGATAGGCACATAAAAGTCATAAAAATGCCACTAAGGCATACCGTGTACCATATCACCGGGTCAAACAGCCCGTTTCAATTGGCTTATAGGTTTAGATTATTTTCAGATTCTCTTCGTCGGAGTCTTTTGCTCCGGCTCAAACAAGTCACCGATAGCCAATGACATAACTACAACACACCAAACGTATTTCTTAAGCGACGACACACGCACACGACAAACCTTATCCACGACAAACCACGACATATCTTATCATTTATTTCTTATTTCAGCCGATATTCTTTGAAATAAGAACTAAATGCCATGACTGACTACTCGGGAAATACGTACTTAATATTTTAGTATTTGTGTTGAAAAGGCTTTTAGAGTTTATAATGTTAAATAATCATTTGGAAAACATTAGACTTTTGAACATGTCGTGACTTTCTGTTCATCTCATTTAAGTCATTACATTACACTCAGTTTATTTAATTATTAAATATAGGGTATGTATACTCTATTTTTAATTTGATATAAAGCTCTAAGCAGATTACTTTACTGGACTTTCTGGTAAATATTTGATGGGTATTTGCTTATATGTGCCACTACCTTAGATTAACGTAATCACTTTGATTATGATTGATTGATTTTGAGATTAAAAGTGAATAGAAAATAAAGGAACTGGGGCTAGATGTAAAAATATTTAATTGTTTGTCTAAAGAATTACTCATGTAATTGAAGATTCGTACAGAGCCATCATAATCATAATATGACCTGCTTTTTCCAACTTTCGTTTTATATATATTTTTTAAAAATTCGTTTACTTCATCTGGATTTAAATGTGAGACCAAAATCTGTCAATTATCTTAATTATCTAATTATCTAAAAGGTAAATTTGAAAAACGTTTGAAATATAATATTATGCATATGTTACAATTAAAAATTTTCTTTGTAAATTAATGATATTATACTGGTCTTTTGGGTAAAAAGTAAATTAGTGTTAGTCAATTACCAACTAGTCCTCCGGTGCACTGTGTCCACTTTCTTAATAAGTTTGCGACATAAGGGTAATTTTAAACTCAGTGAAATTTTACGCTAAAAAATTGATCTATTTTTTAAACATGTTAACCTGATGCCGACAGCTACAACATTGCAATGACTTATGGTATCTAGCCTTAAGACATTTTTCAATAAAGAAAATGTTGATTAAAAATTCCTACTGCTAACACTGCTAAGTTTGACGAAGCCAAAATTAGAAGAAAACAACTTTTAAGCTCATCAATCTCAGTCACCGATAAATTTCGGTTAAAGTTATTTTCAATGAAAAAATCTGAACGATCCCATGACTTGCGAAATAAAAAGTCTCCCAAACGTCGGGGAACAAAGATTAAAAATTCTTTGTAATTAAATGTATGGAGTAGTAGCGGAGAGCGAAATAAGTCTTTAATGTTTCATTAGTTTGGGCAGTAAATATAACCATTTGATTGTTAAAAAATACATCATGTAATAACACTCAATTTACATTGAGTCTGACTTAACATTAAGGTAAGTTTTGGACTCATTTCATATTTTATTTCCCAATTTTATTACCAACAGAATGTAAGCTTCTGTTTTACTAAATTTTTATCGCAATATAATTGGTAAGGTCAAAGTTATAGAGCAACGATGTCTTTATTATAAGTACTTGCGCACCGGGGCGTATCCACAACACAAATTTTGGGGTGCTTGAACATGTGACTAGAATTTTCTTATGTATAAAACTAATTTTTATTAAATCTTGAGAAATATCCCATGTATTTTTGGGAAATTTAGGGGGTGGTTAAGCACCCTAGTACTCCTTCTTAAATACGTCTTTGGTTTTTCAGATCTTATTATATTATAAAAATTCCAATTTTATCCTATCTTGATCAGTTCCATGTACACCATAACTAAAATTAAAATCTTTTTATTGTAATATTAACAGTTTCAAAATACTATGCTTCTAAACCAATATCATAAATTTTTACCAATTCAATAGTGCGAATAAAGCTATATATATTATATATTTTTTATTTTATAGACACGTGAAGATATCATGGCCTCGATCATAAATTTAAATAGATTTCTGTAGCTAACTTGCTAGGAAATCCTTTAGGTATCCGGATAACTTGTATAAATTGTTTCGTATATGGGGGTAGTGACAACTTGTATATACAAAAGGATATCCCGTATATGGATAGTGACATCTTGTATATGCAAAAGGATAGCCCGTATATGGATAGTGACGTCTTGTATATGCAAAGGGATATCTCGTATCCCGATAGTGATAACTTGTATATGCAAAAGGGTATCCTGTATATTATCCTCTTAGTATGGATTATAGTCATAGAGTGCAAATGCAAACACAGGAATTTTTCAATGATATTTAATGAAATTTAATTAATCACGGAAAAACTGTCAATAATTGTATTATTATGGGTCATGTCAAAGAAAAAATAATTAGTCACTGAAGCAAACTGGCTAATTCACTTTGCCAAACATATATAACAAGAAGTCATAAATGGAGTACCATTGAGTGAGATGTCTATATTTTACGTCTTTTGAAGGAATTCCTCCACCTTTAGAATAATTGATACTTCCTTTGCACCTCGGACGCTTCTCACAAATCCAATACGATCCACCCCCTTTTAGATCTTTACTATGACTATATACGTATCCGGCGAAGGCTAGTTTTTCTTTTCCTCTTTGAGATTTTAAGAATCGGACACCAGTGATTTCAGCCATCATTGACACGAGCTCTCGCCAAGTCAAATGTACAAAGATAACTAAATCTCAGTCCACGTACACGATTGACATTCACACTACCTTTAGCCGCCTTAATTATTCAGATTTACAGATACCACAAATATGCGATACGAGATATCCATTTGCGTATACAAGATATCACTATCAATATACGGGCTATCCCTTTGCATATACAAGACGTTACTATCCATATACGGGCTATCCATTTGCATATACAAGACGTCACTATCCATATACGGGCTATCCCTTTGTATATACAAGACGTCACTACCCTCATATACGAAGCATTTTATACAAGTTATCCGTGATCCAATCCTTTAGTACATCTCAAGAATGTCATATATCTGGAAAATGTTCGTCCAATTGTATTTACTCACAATCTGAGTTAGAAAATGGAATTTGCACCTGTAGACATGGCTTTATCAACTGTGAGGCTGATTGCATGAGTATAATTGGGCAAGACTGTTCAGAAAATAGCCAACATTGTCAAGCAACCTACACCAGGGCTGAATGTATCGACGATGCATGTGACTGTGGGACAGAATCCTATCTAAATCCATTACTAAATGTGTGCGTAGAAAAACCAAGTAGGATTTATGACCCTTGCGTAACTACTGATAACTGTGACAAAATTGTAAACACTGAATGTAGCAATAATGTATTGCATGTAACTGAATCGAATAGGCACCCCTTTGGTACTCAATACTTCTGCGCATTGTCAACTTGTCGCAGTAAATAGTATGCTACGCATCTAAATAAAAGCGGAACTTTGGGAAAAGATGAATATCCTTATTGCTAAAATGGTTGAGTTTGGGTGGTCATTAATTACTGCCCTCTTTCCATTTAAACACTGACTGTAAGTTGTAAAATGTGATACTTTATTATAATTATGAAAATGATAAAGTTTAGTCCTAACCTAATTATAATCAATAACAGTATTGTTATAATGATTGTAGGAAACTAAGGCTTCTTCTGAAGATGACCAAGACTCGGACCATTTTGATGAAAATGGAGCACCAGTAAAAAGAATACATTTCACACACCAACGTAGAAGTCAAAGACGGAGAAAATCCGATATGTCAATGCAATAGCGTAAGGGAAATGAAAGTATCAGATAAAACTGTATAGCATTTTCCTATGGAACATAGAGGTTTTATCACTACTTATTAGATAAACGGCAAAAGTCAGTCACGTGACAATTCCGTTTGTATGTTTGTACTTCCGCGTGTTGATTTGCCGTAATTCTCAAACGCAGCCAAGCACATAATAACGCACATAATGAGGAAAATTCCAACACGTCCAAAGCAGAACAATTGGTGGCAGTACGCAATTATGCACTGCGCGGTCTATAGTCTCCTACGACTTACAAGGCACAAAAAATTTCATAACAGGAACAATGCATGCATTCTGTGTAATAATTTTTTCAGCTTTCAGTGCGCTTGAGGTTTCTATTACTTCATGTGCGGGAAAATTCAATTTGGCCATTTACATTGATGTTTGGAATTTTGAATTGGTTTAATAAAAGTTAGATTCCCAAAAAAGTGAGTCAGTTTTCGATTCTGTAAAGCAAATTTTGCACCGTTTAAGGCAGTGGTGCAGATTTCAAAAGACTGTTTTTGCCACAAATAGGGATGCTGCTAGGTAACCAGCAAAAATTATCATAGAGGGTGAATGGGAATCGCGAAATTTCGTACTTTTTTGGGAAAGTCCTAAAGGATCTAATTACTGATCCTACACCCATGTAGTAGGTGTAAAAAAGATTGTTCAAAACTGGTGTTGGATCAGTAATCTCGGATCCTTTAGTACTTTCCCAAAAAAAGTTAATGAGGAATATGATAGTCAAGAGATCATTTACGTTTGTATGCACCAGGACCAGGACTTTAAGCTCCCGGACCTCAGATTTGGAAATCTCTCATATCATCAAAATACATGTAAAAATTGATTTACAACTGTTGGAATTCTGCCTAAAGTTGTTACCCGATTTTCTTTTGTTGGTACATTTTTGGAATCCTGAATATAATGTCGACCATCACAATGTATAAAATATACAATATTCAATGAGTTACTTCAATAGTCAAAAAATTTTCTAAAATTTCATCTTACGTCTTCATCTTCATCTTCATCTTTAAGGTAGTAACCTAGGGTCAATAGGCATCGAAAAAATTTTAATTCCCAGTGTAACAGGCCCCGTCCACTGGCTAATTTCCACAATTTAATTTCACCAATTCACGCCCCCAAAGGGAGCGTGACATTCTATTGATGAGAACACGTAAGCTGCTCCTAATTTGGGGGCGGCGCGAGGGCCAATTTCCACAGGAACCATGAAAGTTGCAAGAGATTTTCGATGCCTGAGTCAATATGTTTATATTAAAATAGCATACTGGCAATCGGTAACATACTCTGGCCACCCACTAGGGTCACATTTTTAACCTGGGGTATAAGGTAACGTTACTTTGAGAGGGGCGCTGCACCCCTTCCCCCACTGGACACGACCAAGCACGCACTCACGTTCAAATTTTACTCTTTTTCGAGTACAGGAGTAGAGAACAAAACCTACAGCAAACCGTAACAGAAGTTCGCCTGGGTAAAGGCGACCATGTGCATATTTTTGGTAGAATGATCTGATCATCAAATCAGACTTACTGGTAAATAATTCTCCTATAGTTGGAATTACTAAAATAATCAAACACTTTTTTGCGGCCAACTATTTTAAGGCAGAAATTGAATTCGTGAAGTCTTTTAATATTAAATGCATCGGCTGGTCATCTAGAACTTGTAAAGTCGTAGATTCAATGCCACAATGGAGAAAGGAAGATGAATCTTGTCCACCTCAATCTGCATACAACAGACATGCAGAAAAAATTCAAGAAAGGATCTTGAATGGAAAAGAGTCATTTCAAAAAGAGACAATTTTATCAGAATATGACAATTTCCTACAATGTGCTGATTTGAGTGTTCTTAAAATGCAAGATAAAGTTAACCAACGTCAAACAACCTCCACCGAAACTCAAAAATCTAAACGGAATAGCAAACAGTTTCAAACCCGACCAATCCTTAAAGCCCAAAGTCGTTTATCGAAGGAAGATTCTCTAAATGAAAATAAAGGTTTTAAACTTCAACAAAAATTTCAACATACCCCTCGCCATTCATCACAATCATCATCACAACAATTTAGACACGCAAAAAAACAAAACTTCCAAATCAAAGAAAATGTAGAACCCCAATCGATCACTGAGCTACTAAACAGAATCAAATAGGATGATGCCATTGGTGGAAATACAAAATCGAGAAGAAGAAAGAAAAATCGTCATTTTTACAACATGAGCCATTTTTTCAACGAAAGAATACCTATTAGTAAAAATCTAACAAGTAAGTTATATAAAATATTTTGTCATTTAAAATTAACCCCAGATATCATTCACAATTTAACACAAAATCCAATTCCTTTGAAATTCAAAAAAATACTATCATTAGGTTTAGGTTTCTGTGTTTCAACATTTCCTAACTTCAAAAGAATAGAAGATGCAGTCAATGAGTCAATCCGAAAACTATCGTGGATAGCTTATTTTAAAATTCACCCTGATATTAGGGAACATTCAAATTTTAGAATTATTTCATCTAAAATTAAAAAACAGAATCAGAAATTAGAACCAAAGTCCTTACTTCACTGTTCCGATGAACAAAAAATTTTTATAAATAAGAATGCAGCCCGAGATATTGTTGAGAAAGTTAAAAAATATACATTTTATAAATCGTTATTTAATATAAAATTATTGACTCAATTAAAAAATTACTGTAAAGTAAATAAAATTGTTATCACACAGGCAGATAAAAATGCAGGAATTTGTTGGATGAATAAATCTGACTATGATACTGAAGTAATGAGACAACTTTTAGATACTCATACTTACTTTCCTACAACAAAGTCACATTTTGATTTTGCGTTTCTAAATTTTAAGGATAAAGTAAGATGTTTGGATAAAATACTACCAAAAGAAGTTAATTTGTTTACCTTGATACCTTTACATCCACAACCAGCACTATTTTCCAATTTACCAAAAATTCATAAAAATTATGAAACATTCCCCCCAGGTCGACCAATTTCTAGTACAATCAAGACATTTAATAAACCAATAAGTCAAATAGCTGACAACATATTACAACCTATTATGTTATTTATTCCTGACTTATTGCTAGATTCGACTCATTTATTGATATTATTAAACAATTTACAATTAAATCCTACTTATAAATACACGTTAATTACAATCGACATAGAATCTTTGTACACAAATCTAAAAATTGGAAATTGTAAACGATTCTGTTGTGAAAATTTTGTAAAGTATAAAAATAATATATCCCTACCATTTAATTTAACATTAAATGAATTAAAAATTATATTAGATTTAAGTCTGGATTTTAATTATGTGCGATATGAAAACGAATATTTTGTCCAACATCGTGGAATTCAAATGGGAGGTAGTGCATCTTGTAGTATAGCTAATATTAGTGTTTATGAAGAATTGAGAGAGATGTTTAAGGATAAAGATGAAATTATTTTTCGTACTAGATTCCTGGATGACATATTTCTAATTGTCAATAGCACCAATATTGCAGATCTCAAGATTTGGTTACAAAATTTATGTAAACATCCTTATCTAAAATTCACTTACAATTATTCAGATAAATCTTTACCATTTTTAGATTTAGAGATTTTTTTGACAAAAAATAATATTATTCAAACTAAACTATACAGAAAGCCAATGTCAAAGCATCTTTTTTTACATTATTACTCGAATACACCTAAACATCTAAAAGAATCTTTACCTTATTCACAAGGACTAAGAATAATAAAATCTTGTTCTTTGAGAGAAGATAGAATTAAGGAATTGACAATATTATTCGAAAAATTTGAAAATAGATGCTACCCTAAAAATATTTTAATTAAAGCCATAAATAAATTACTTTCAGTAGAAAGATTAAACTTATTAATCCCTAAAAGTGAACTATTAATTCGTAATCTAAGTATTAATAACCCTGATATCCTTATAAAACACAATATTAATGTAATGGACTATTCCACGAATATATTGCATAATGTAAATAATGATACTTCTTATTTAATATATCCATTCTATAATTGGATTATGTCATTCGGTAAAATAATTAAAATATCTTTACTAGAAGAATTGAAAAAGTGTGTGGATAACGATTATGAATGTATCGCTCAGGAAATGAAAATTAAAATTGCCTACTGCAAAATTAATAGCTTGTTAAACTATACAAAGTGGTAAAAATTTGTACGTACTGTGAATATATAAACTGTGTATCTTCTATTGAAGAAGAGGAACATGAACTTACTTTTAGCGCCTTTTTCAAAATGTCATTTTATGCTGACTCATTGACAAAACAGCCAGCTTATTCGCTTTTTTGACTAATTGGAAATTTCAATTATTATAAAATTTAATTCCTTTCGAAATTGTTTAATAATTAGATACTAATTTGGATAGCCTAAAAAAGAAAATTTCGTTTTCATTTATGACGGTAATATACTTTCTATCTATCTCTGATTTGAGTTTGATTCCCACCAATGGATCATGTATGCATATATTATATATACTCATGGACTAATTAAAATTAAAATTATGGATTTGGATATTTAAATGTTTAAACATATATTCTGTCACATCTTTACAAATTATCTGTCAATTATAAAATTAAATGTTTAACTTTCCCTTTTGATTCATTTTCAGCCTGAAGAAGATTAACGAAATCTAGATTGCTGAATAAATGAAATACTTTTAGATCCAATTATTTTGCTCGCAGTTACAGTGGACAATTAATTTGCATAATTAATTTAACCTTCATTTCGAAGATTACTAGAAATAGGATTGATTACCATGCACGTAACCAGTAGGGGTTGGAGGGAGCGCAGCGCTCCCTATATCTAAGAAAAACAGGATTTTTTCCAAAAATGGCCAAAAATTGAAAAGAATTTTCGATTTTCTTATTTTTAACATCATTAGCTCGCCTGAGGAAGTGAGCTTATAGAACCACAGTCTGTCGTACGTCCTTCCGTCCCCACGATAACTTTCGAAAACTATGACGGATATTGACCAAACTTGTCAGAAACAATGCCTATGGACTACTGACGATCGCAATTGAATTTGGGGTAAATCGGTTTCTGAGATACCGCGCGCTCACTTTGTCTTCATTTTAATAGTCAAAGTAAAAATTTGGAATTAAGTGGACATTAAAAATTTCAACAGCTTTTCCTATAAAATGTTAGCAAGATAGTATAAATTACTTCAATCCGCTTCTACCAAATTTGAGATTTTATAATAAAGCAAATAAAACCAAAAAATCACTGTTAGATGACGGAAATAAGTCTATTTTTGATTTATATTCAATTTTATAGTCAAATTTACATTTTTAACATCTTTTCATTTTGATAGTTAATATTAACCGATTTTTTTATTTTAATACTCAGTATTACTCAATTTTGATTTTTTGTTGATTTTAATAGTAAATATTGATCTGCTTTAATTTTCTGTTTATTTTTACAGTGAACATTAATCAAATATTTTAGTGAAATATTTTCCGCAAACAATTTATAGGAAACGCAATTAAAAAATTGGGATTATTTTAATGGAATTTGTCATTAAAATAATGTAAATTTTCTTTAATAACTTTGTCTTTGAAACAATAGAACATGTCTTTAAATTTAATATTCAGTCAGTAAATGATTAATGTAATTCTTCAGTAAAACAATCAAACTTATCAGTTTTCGTCAAATGTAATTTGTCGGTATATACTATATTACCAAGGCTTGGTTTGAAAATTAAAATTTCGAAGTTTTGTGTACATTGTGGTCTGAAAATTACTTATTAGCCTACAATTATAATGCAGGTCGATATAATACTATCTACATTAAACTTTTAGAACTGTTAGGGTATATGGATACCCCAATTTTAATTTTTAGGCCACATTGTGCACAAAACTTTAAAATTTTAATTTTTAAACCACAAAGTAAATCGTGAAAAGAATACATTTTAATATTTTCCAATAATACAAAAGCAATAATGAAGGTGTATATATCAAAAATTAAACCATTGAAATGAATGAATGAAAACCACTATTGAGTTTTTAGTCGGCATTAGCATTTCATCGCATTTTAAAAAAATTCTAATAAAAACGTTCAAAAAATTTTGAAATAATTTTGAAAAACTAAAAAAGGGGCCATGTGAGGAAATCGTTTGCGAGAAGAATGGCGCCGGTTTAATGAAAATCGGTCAATTAGTTTAGAAATGAATCATAGATGAACAACATAAGTCGAAAAAACTAAATAACGGCGGGTTTTCAAAAAGAATCCTGAAATTGGTTAGATAAGAATCTGAAAGTAACAACTTTGGCTGTGACATTTTGTTCTCAGCCTGCGTGGTCTCTTATGTATTTACTCATGTATTTGGTCATGGAAACTGTCATTACTTTCTGTCAGTAGCCTTAAATATTGTACCTTATTTTACTACAAACTTTCATTTATTTACTGCCATTTTGCTTTAATTTTTAAAGACAATTTCCCTTAAAGATAATGACAACATTTTAAAAATAATGACGTCTACTTTTTACTGACAAATTACATTAAAATAAAGACGGGTTAATTGGCAGCCCTTTTTAATACCCTTTTTTACTTATAATGAAACAAAGTGAGCACGCGGTCTCACAGCAACCATTGGACCGATTTGTCCCAAAATCATAAGGGATCGTCAGTGGTCCATAGAGGCATTGTTTTTGCCAAGTTTGGTCAACATCCGTCTTTGCATACGAAATTTATTGTGGGGACAGAAGGACGGACGTACGGATAGACTGCGGTTTTATAAGATCGCTTCCTCAGGCGATGAACTAAAATTACAATAAAAAACACTCAATTTTCTAATTAATCGCTTAACGCTTCATTGCTAATTAAGGCTAACTCGGCCTTAACTTAAAATGGTCCATTGTCCAGTGATGGCTATATGTATAATGGTGATTAAAAAGTATCCGAGTCAAAAATGTGGTGGGTAACCGGAGTAATTTGCCAACAGCCAAATTCTCTTTCTAAACAAAACGTTGACCCTAGGCCGTACTAAGGCGAAGTTTTGGAATATTTTTTGACTATATCAATGTAACGTAAAATCTGTACTTCTGGCCCTGGCCCACCTAATGAGAAAGCATGAAAAGGTCAATTGGAATTAACATAAAAATCTATGTATCTGAAATGCATTCTACCCATCGTACAATATTGCCCCGGAATACACACTAGCTTTATTTATAACAGGACTTGGGTCCTCTGACCGGTACATTATATTAGTAAAGAACCCAATTGAATGCCGGTGTAATTGGTCTACTAGAAACCATAATTTTTACAAAATTATTTGTACATGCACTAGCCCCATGTACTACAGGACCTGGGTCCTGTGACCGCCGAGTCTTAAATAATGGTCCACAGCTTTAGGGTTTAATAATATAAATTTATTAAGAAAAACCCCCTAGTTGGCATACACTCTGTGGTATAAAATAATTTTTTTCAGACACGCTTATTGGCAGTATTTATTGGCTCAAATTTTACTTAGTGAAATAAGTATTTTAGGCATAAAATTGGTAATGTGTAAATGGAATGTGTATGGCAATGTCAATTGTAAATTGTTACAATAGTATAGTAATGATCATAATTCAAAGCTTACCTGCTAGAGTTTATATCCACTGGGAATAGCTCAATTTTAAACGGTTTGTAATAAATTTTATGTATGTTTTATCATATAGAAGATTGTGTCTGACCCAATGGTTGGAACCCTTGTTAAATATAACCCTTAGTATACACAAAACCATTTCAGGCTAACTGTTTAGCAATTTTATTTTTTATTTGAGAAAAAAATATTCGGGCATTGTTGGAATGAAACTAACGACTAGAGAAGTAACGGATTACTCTTTAAAAAAAAGTAACTAGAACTTTGTAGCATTATTCTTGTCAGCAGCGATTAGCATGATATTCATATTTCAAAAATGTTAATACATTTATAGCACACAATTCCTAACCTACTACCTCACCTTGGTCTTACTTGCTATAATATAGCTTATGCCAAATAGCGAAACATAATTTTATGCCATTATGAGGAGAAAACTTTATGCCAACATGGGGATTTTTATGCCAATATGGGGATTTTTATGCCAAAAAGGGGATTTTTTATTTTATGCCACAGAGCGTATGCCAATTAGGGACCCTTCCTTTATTAATCCTTGATTAGTTAATTAGTCGGTGTGGATTAAAATTAAACGAACCAACCAATCATCAAAGTCAAGCATGTATCCAGAGAGGGTGCCGGGGGGCCTGGGCCCCTCCTAAGTTCCCAAAAAAAGACGATTTTTTTTGTCAAAAAAGTTAAAAACCCAAAAAAGTTTCGCATTTCGCGCGAATATGCCATCATTTTACAAATATATTTTGGTGTGCCCCTCCTAGGCCAAATTTCTGGATACATATGCTTGATAAAAGTAATGGCTTAAAACATCGACTGTGATGTGTTCAAACTAAAGTTTTCCTTCTCCATACTATTAGTAACCAAATCAATAACTGTTTGACTTTAAAAAATTAAACTCAAACGTGGTATTGACATTTTAAAATGGGTGGCCTGATGTCAAACTGTTTGATACCTGATTTTTGCAATGCGAAATAAATTATATTGTATTACTTACTACTTTATTATCCGTGTATCTTCCGTCTTTCGCGGAACAGTACTGCTTTATTATTTCCTATAATAATTACTTAGACATTTCTACCAACAGCACGCTTACGAGGCCCACCTAAAACGTGACAAAAACTTTCGTGTTTGTCAAGTAAATAGTTCAACCAAACGTCCGTCTTATACATACGTTTCCTAAATCTGAAGTATTGACTGTTTGCTTTTCTGGTGAATTACTTAGCAAATGGAATTTACAACATAACAACCTTGTCATTGTCCTGTCGGAGAAGTCAATTCACATAATGGCATCCTGAATGTTGAAACTATTATATAGAAAGTTGGCAATGTCTGCTTTCTACAGCCATTTATGACAATTGAATTGATTAAATGACATTAAACTTAGTTTTAACTTTACTTACTGAGTTAACAGTGTAGGGTTGACATTTGGCATGTGTCTTAGAAGTAGTTAACCAAAAGCGTAAAAAAGTATACTTTAAATAGGAGAGAAACAAATCAAAATGAGTACCCAAGGTATGTAAAATGCAATTAAAAGGTATTTTCAGGTTTGTAAATTTTTAAAATATGGTCCGTTTATTTTTGACGAGAGAAATTGGAAAATAACTTGGGCAGAATTACATTTGGTTATAAAATATGGCTAATTGGGCTTGTCGTGTTACTTTTAATGAACATATACCATATTAAGTTACTTCTACAGCAAATCTTCACGAAAGAAATGTTTCTTAGTGTCGAACAAATTTTGTTGTTATTATTCTACGTGGCGATGTTTTCCATCGGAATGTCATGCTCAATCCCTTATGTATTTCAGCCCTACGACTCTCTGCAGTTTATTAATTGTGCACTGTTTAATGACTGGAGCGTTAGACGTAAGCATTTCCTTTTATATTTTTGATTTCAATAACACCTTAATTTTAATTAATTTTAATAACACTTTAATTTTAATCAATTTAAATAACATTTTAATTTTAATCAATGAATTTGATTAAATAAAACAATGTAAATAGTATAAGTATCCATAAGTTTTAAAGTATATTTATTACCTGTTATTGATTTTTTGCAAAAACACAATTAGGTCAGTCACTCAACTTTCTACTTTTTTTCATTTCAATAATTTCCCAACTTCTACTTCCAATATTTTTAACTATGGCTGCATTAGGCCTCGGCCTTCAAATCTACGAAGGATTACATCCACTATATCCAGTCATAGAATGGATTATTCCAAAGTATAAGAATCATTTGGCAATACGAATAGCGCTATTCCTGCTATATTACCCTTGGATGACCCATATCGCCCTTCCCATGACCAGGGTTGTGGGTCGGGTTTTTTATGGGTTGGGGTTTTTTGGGTTTTTTGGCAAAAAACCCACCCCACTTCGCTTAAAAAACGCGGGGTTTATTGGGTTTTTTGGGTCTTTTACAAAACATACAATAATGTGCACTAAAACTCCATCTATATAAGCAAAACATATTAACTTTGTCAAACTATTCGAAAATGTAAACAAATGTATAATCAGCAGGTGGAAACAAAATAATATCTTATATACTTTCAGTAATTCTATATCGTGAATCACGTGAATATATAGACATCACGATTATGATGTCTATGTAATATTTGTTTTATGTATATTTTAATCGCTGTGAGGATATTGGTTTATATAATTTACTTTTACTTTTTACTAATTTGCTTTGGGGTACATAAGTGGAAATATTAGTTATACTGAATTTTAATTAATCACTAACACATTTATTACTGTACTGCTTCACAAGTAAAGCATCACATTATGAAGGGATTTCTTAAATTCTATTTCATCAGTAAAATATAATAATGCATAGTTTTTCACTAGTTGTGTTCAAGCAGTATAATAAATAATATGGATGCTCACGAAAAATACTGCGTGTTAACAGTTCTAAAACATGTTAAAAATAAAATTTTTGTTTTAATTTTTGATTTGATAGACGTAAATAATGGTAGTTTTAGGATTACATGGTTGTTGTTATTGTCAGCTGTAGTTTTCCTATGTATACTATAGTATACTTAGTATAGGCTTGTATTTATGCCTATAATTATGTAAAAAGCCTTAAACCCAAAAAACCCTAAAAAACCCAAAAAACCCGGGGTCGAGGGTTTTTTCCTAAAAAACCCGGGTTTTTCGATACCTTGCCCATGACTCTGTTTTCATATCTAACGTTACTATACGTCTACTCCACAGTACAATGGATTCCAATCATAACCCCATCACCATCTAGAATAGAACAGTTTTGGAAATCCTCAGATGTTGAAAAAATGCGACTGAGAAGACAATTTGGAAATGCGCGGATGGTCTACATTCAACAATTGTACATTAACGATCTTCTAAATGATACCATTAAAGTGTCATTGCCCTTAATTATTGGTTTATTTGTTGGCATGACTATACTGACAAACTTTGCTACTATAAAATTTCACAGCGTCCTACAATTGCCATTTTATGTGAATATGCCTCTAACTGCAACTTTACTTATTATAGCAATGGCAATTATTCTCCCTCTTGCATCCTTACTCTACGAGAATTCTAATTTATTTATGCAGCGTTGGGCACCCTTTTGCAATCGAATTCAAAGTCAAGAGCTTAGAGCATTACGACCTAACAAAGTTGCACTCTTCAGTTTCTTCATAATTAAAAGACATACTGCACTTGATATTGTGGCGTATACTCTTTACAATACAATTACTTTGTTGATGTCAATCAACTTGACATCAAGTGGATAAATTCATTACAAATATTCCTGTATATATCATGTTATGTAAGTAGAATCAACTAAACTGACTGCTCGTATATTGCATGTTTGGTTGTGGAAAAGTGCACTATCTTATCAGAAACCATTTTCATTGGAACATGACCACATCCAAACCAGAACAAAATTCAGTAAAAATGGGACTCAATGAATGACAAAAATTATGGGGTTTTGAGACAACATCTTTAATTTTATTTCGACCATTTTTCACTGAATTGGAATATAGTTTCTCGCTATATATAAATAAGCAACAAACTACTGTAGCGAGTTATATTGGAATATTATATTTTGCTTTGTTGTCTTATGTCCCAACCGTCATTTATTCAAAGCTGAAATTAGAGGTTAGTTCGATATGAATGTGATACGATAAGCTTGGATAATTTGTAAATACACCGATGTGTATTATGTACTAAGCTATTGGCAGAGCCTGCCGGGAATCAAAGTTGTCGCCAGGGGAGTTGGCAATAGGCCCGTACAGGCGGCCTGCGCCCTTGTCGTCAGCTCTACTCAATAAGCTGATGGCAACCCCTTATAATACATACATACATACATACATACATACTAAGCTATTAGTATGCAAAGCAATTTATCTGATAGTATAGTTTTCTTTTCTGTCTGTCCGGAAGTCCCTATTTACGACATGTTAATACAAAAAAGACGTCCATCGTCCAGGTAACAAAGTACGAATAACAAAAATATAATTTCTTTGAACAGAGTTAATGCTACGGAAGAGTTTTTTCTATTGTTAGTATATGGTTGAAATATTTTATTGTAACTTTGTGAATTAACATCTTCCCAACAATTTCATTTTTGTGGCGAGAAGTTCAATGATTATTGTCTTTGTCATTCTGATTGTAAGCAAACCTCAATGTTTTTAATTTTAGAACACTCAAAATGAATAACCCAGCCTGAATTAGTCAATGTTACATCAAAAACAGTCCATCAAAATAATGACATGGAATATCTACTACGTTGTGTTCAAACTAAAGTTTCCCTTCCGCACACTATTAGTAATCAAATCAAAGACTGTTTTCAATGTCGATATTGATATTTTAAAATGTGTGGCCTGATATCATATCGGCCTGTTTGATGCCTGATTTTTGCAATGCGAAATAAATTATATTGTATCACTTTATTACCCCAGTATATTCCGCCTTTCGCGGAACGGTACTGTTTTATTATTTACATAATAATTACTTAGGCATTTGTCAATACTACACTCTTAAACCGAGACTGTCAAATTGACTGGAATTCCAGTCGAATTCATAGTGAATTCACGTAGGACATCAGGTCGAAAGTGACCTACCGTGCTTAATGTTGAATAAGCCTTTTCAACAACGTTAAAACACTGACCATCATTTTAACATTGCCATAATGTAAAATTAACTTTGGTGCCAACAGTTCTGTCTCCGTTAATTTTATGTGATGGTCAGGTTAAAATTTGCAAAAACAATTTTCTTTGCAATTATCTGTTCCTTATGCCTCGCTATTCTAGTGCACTTGACTACAAGGCACTTATAGCTTATACTCTTTAGTTTACTTATCCTATGCAGAAATTAAAATGACCCAAGGCATCATGTAATATTAACGTTTTTAGTAAATTTCATTGTTTCCGGAAGGCAGCCAGTTGAACTTAAATTATTGTTGGCGGTATCAACACTACTTTGCAGTAACGTAAAGTCAAATGAAAAATTTTTCTAAATTAACAAGTTGTCCATACGGTATGTTACTTTCATCAGCCCCGGATAAGAGTGAACCGAAGTTATGATTTCCTAAATGTTGACTCGATTGTCGATTTGTTGATTCAATTCACTTATTGATAAATTGACTCGAAATTGTAAGATGTCAATCCCGCTTACAAGAGGTCCACCTAAAACCTGATAAAAACTTTCCTGTTTGTCAAGCAAACATGTCAAATATCCGTCTTATGCATTCGTCCAAGCATGTATTTAGTAGGGGTCGGGCATCTGAGAAAAGGAGAATTTTTTTCTCAAAAATGGCCTAAATTTGGAAATTTTTTTCGCGCCAGTATGTCTTATAAGTATAGTCTTGGTATAATTTTTGCTTCCGCCCCCCTTGAACAGATTTCTAGATACTTGCCTGCATTCGTCACTTAAATATTCTTAAGCAATGACTCTGCTTTCCTGATGAATTACTGAGAAAATACAATTTATAAAATTATAACCTTGTCATTGTCCTGTCGTAAATGTAAATTCATATAATGGCATCCAGAATGTTGAAACTATTATATAGGAAGTTAGAAATTGCCCTCTTCAATTTCTTCATAATTGAAAGACACACTGCACTTGATACTGTGGCGTATACTCTCTACAATACAATTACTTTGTTGGTGTCAATCAACTTGACATCAAGTGTATAAATATATATGTATTAAATATAAATATAAAATGAGTATATTATGTATTATTTGTATATAACATTTCATGTAGCGTCAGTTATCCTGACTGCTTCCATATTATATGTTTGTTTGCAGAACAGTGCATTATCTTATCAGAACCTATTTTCAATACAACGTGAGCACATCCGAAGCAGAATAGAACAAAATTCAAAAAAGTGGACTCAATTAATGAGAAAAATTTTAGGATTTTGACACATCTTACTTTTATTTTCAGCATTTGAGCATATACCGAGTTGTATATGGAACATTATATTTTGTTTCGTTGTCTCAAGTCCCAACCTTGATTTCTTCAAAGCTCAAATTAGAGATTAGTTCGATATACCGTATTTATCGATATAATTCCCCTCATCGAGATAGTTCCCCTACCGGGGAACTATATCGATTTTTCCCCGTAAATTTCAGCATTCGAAACTATAATTCCCCTATTCGAATTAATTCCCCGGTCAAAATTTAGGGCATTTGGTACGTGTACACTTACAATAAGTACATGTGTACTAAAAGAGAAAGGAAGCAAGAACATTGGTATTGAAAGGTATTGAATAGTTGCAGTCCACAGTAAGTCTGAAATGGCAGAAGGAGGAGAACGATTATATTTGACTCCAAGAAGACCCAGTGCATACATATCTCGAAATTTAACTTTTAAATTGAAAGCTATCAAATTAAGCGAGGAAACTTCCATTAACAGCGCCAGTAAAAAGTTACAAGTTGACCGAAAAAGCATAAGAGAATGAAAGAGTGAGTCCACTAAAAAAGAATTACGCAAATTACATGTCGATACTGCTGTCATTCCTGGAGGTTGCAATAAATATATACAAGTGGCTGATGTGTGTTGGAACAAACCTTTCAAGGACTAAAAGGTACAATACATAAAAGGGTGACAACACCTGAAACCAGCATTGAATTAACCAAAGGAGGAAACCCCAAGCCACCCCCATTACTTACTGTCTGCAATTGGATCAAGGTAGCCTGGGATAACATTCCTAAAGATGTAATAAAAATTCCTTTTATTCTTGCGGAATTCTTAATGCTGTGGATGGAAGTGAGGATCATTTGATCACCGCCTTTAAGCCAGGCAAAGATTGCAGTGAAGGACTGGAAAGTTTAAAGCAGCAATTTTCACAAATGGAACAGCCGTTGATTAACGAGGATGACATTTTGCTGCCCTCGGATGATGATGATATGGATGTACATCTCACGGAACCTATGGACGTATTACTTTAACTTTCCTCTGACGAAGAAAATTAATTACATTTTAATAAAACTTTAATTTTATTTTTAAATAATGCATTGATAATCTAATAAATATTGACTTTGAAACTATAATTCCCCTATTCAAATTAATTCCCCATCCGGGGAACTACATCGATTTTTCTTGGACTAAAAGTGGCCATGAAACTATAATTCCCCCGAGGTGCTATTTCGATAAATACGGTAATATGATATGATAAGCTAAGTTCATTTGCAAATGCACCTACGTTATGGGTTACAAGGTTTTATATAATCATAAAAAGCTGTTAATGTGCATTCCATACAAAAACAGCACAGCAGTTTTTAATTTATATTATTTTATCTAATATATATATTATATTTATATATAGCAGTTGAAGTAGTTAATTACTTCACATTATTTGCAGCTCTGATCAAATGGAACCCAAGTTAATAATTGTTGTGGTCGCATCATTGGTGCTAAATTCTGGTAATTTTACACAAAAATATTATTAGCTAAAAAAGCACAACTCTTTTAGAAATTGTATTATTTTGTTTGAAGACTACTAGATATTTTAAGTTATCCCCTGCACACTTAAAAAGTATAATTTTAAATTTAACATTATTTCATGCTTAAGTGGGCTAACATGATATCACATAAAATCATTTTTAAAATATCTCGAAATTGAAGCATGGACCAAAATCAAAATTATTTTCTAAAAATTCATAAGATACAACTACGTCAATTTGGCATGATTTCATGTTTAACTTGTGAATAGAATGACCGTGATAAATAAAAACATGAAATAATGTCTATTTTAACGTGATACAAGGTTTTTAATTACCACAGCAAATCTATGCAGGTGGTAAACATGAAATCATGTCAACTTGACGTGTTGTTAAATGATTTTATGTGATATCATGTTAGCCCACTTAAGTATGAAATAATGTTAAATTTATTATTACAGTTTTAAGAGTGCGCATAAAAAACCGTATTTAAATGAAAAACATTTGAATAGGGACAACCATTAAAATCTGTTCTGTATAGTTTCAAAAATAATTTAGCTTTTTTTCATAAACGTGTATTCGTTTTCCCATTTTCTGATATATGTTTGCATCAAAATATGTACAATATTAAATCTAAAAGAAAAAACAAACCAATCAATAAATATAGTTGCGGAAAATAGTGTTTTATTATTGAAAACCCATCTATAAATAACAGTATAGTATAAATAACAGGCTACAAAATTTAACGTTTTGCTTTTTTAACTTTCTGTGAAAAGGAAGAAAACTAGCTTTTAAAATCAAAAAAGTACTTTTATATGAATGATTGTTTTATGATCAATATACGTATAATAAAATAAGACCTGGCAGAATTATCGACAGAATTAATTATCAATTCAATATTAATCAGCTACCAGGACAAAATGTCAACATTTTACGCTCATCGGTGGGTCTTTATCTTCTGTTGGTGAATTCCCATACATGGTTCGATTTCAACCGTCGTGCACAGGAATTCTTTTAAGTCCCACTCACGTTTTAATACCTAAATTAGACCAGGACGTTTCGAATTGCATGGGCAGAGGTACATTTTACGCAGGAACTACCGAACCGTTCACTTACTTCGAGTCAACTCTGCAGTATGTCGAGGGAACTTCAGAAACACATACATGTCTTCCTGACCTGACAGTGGTTGTGATGTCCAAACCATTTGAATTCAATGCATTTGTGAAAAATATTTCTCTTGCACCTGCTAATTTTCAGTTTCCAGGTAAAATTATTTTCGTTTTTAATAGCTCATTATTAAAAACGTAATGCGTAAATGACATTAACAAATTAGCATGTTTATATGTTACTAGGTAAAACCTAGCACATAAGATGTGCTAGAAAAATGTTGAAACATGTAATATTCTAGCGACTGCATATTATGCCCGAAATTCAATGACAGGCCGAAGATTTCAACCGCAGAAAATTTCATAAATTCCCTGTGCGGCGAACTAACACGAATTTCATCCATCCCTTTGTTTATTGCGCAATTCCACCTCAGCTTTATACTATTGGTATGATATAGATAGATAGGTTATTGATGAATATATTTTGATAAACATCCCATCCAACCCATCATGACATCCGGATGGGAAGGTATTGGTTCTCATCCAGCACACCAAACATACTTGATATCAAAGCTTAGAAGCTTAAAGAATATTTCGTAACAAGTATCTACGTACAGGTTGCTTAATTCGAACATTTATTTGTATTTGTTCAAATGCGAATTAAAAAATAACACGTCATTTCTAACGGTCGGCTATTTCAAACTTTGTAGTCGTAAAAATAGGCTTCTTAAATAGTAGGGGGTATATTGTTTGCTATTCGGTTATTCGGGTTGTTCGATTCACTCCAAAGAATGTGACAACCAACTCCTTTCCATCCAGCCTATAATGACCATCCAGACTACTGTACCCATCTAGCCCATCATCAAGATTTAAGAAATTGCCTCCATCCAATCCAGCCCATTACCGACATCAAAGTAATTGTCCTTCCAGTCCATTGAAACATCCGGATGGGATGGTGGATGATTATGTTTACATCTATGGTGCGTTGGTATGCAGCATACTTAAAAACATAACGAATATTCCACTACACATATCCAAACTTCGTGTTTATACTTTAAAAATGATATTTATCAGCCACCGCCGGTAAACCTCGGCTAAGGTGGCTCAACCGATGAAAAATAGGGGATCATCCGCCGCCGCCACTAAATATCACGGCTGGGGGCTTTTCTCATATGTACATATAGACACATACAAACATACGTACATACAAAGGTATTTAATAATGTGCCCCAAAGCAGTTTACCCGACGTCCACCACACGCAACATGCTATTGTCGGGTGCCTTCCGAATTTACCCCACAAAGACACTTTGCTAATAGTGGGCTTCGGGTAAACTGCTTTGGGGTACATTATTAAAAACATTCATTATTCAATGCGCGTGCGCCAGATTATCTTTATACTTTAGTCATGATGGGCATGTAAAACCCAAAAATCCGGTTTTTGAGTATCAAAGAGCAAAAACCCAAAAGGTGGATTTTTGGGTTGGATTTCTGGGTAGCATATAGCAAATTGGCAAGAAATTTTCATGATCTGCATGGCAAAATATAAATACTAAAAATCAAAATTTATCTGTCGTTTAGATAATGGTTACATCGTTGGGTTTCCAAGAATAAATCGTTCACCGACGTCTAATGACAACGCATGGTATCCACAGCAAAAGCTATATGTTAATATTAACAATGAAACGTATTGTAACCAATTCGGTTCCGAAACATGCACTGGGATTATTGAAGGTGAATCTGGCGCATGTACTAATGATGACTGGAATGAAGATAAACAAGACATCGTCACACTTATCTGTAAAATCGGCAATGAAGAAAATGTACTCTGTGGTTTACTTCATAAGGGATGTTGTGGCAAGCCATATTGTTTAGATAGTTTTCT
This sequence comes from Tomocerus qinae, assembly GCA_020055645.1. Lineage (NCBI taxonomy): Eukaryota > Metazoa > Arthropoda > Collembola > Entomobryomorpha > Tomoceridae > Tomocerus > Tomocerus qinae. The sequence continues at coordinate 22,813,234 of CM034546.1, read as the reverse complement.
TGATCTCACACAACCAAATGTTGTCAATTGTTTAAACAACATTATCGAGCAGACAACAACCACTTCGACAATCATACAAACAACAACAACTCCAGATCCAACAACCTCAACAACAGAAGATCCAACCACCACAACAACAGAATATCCAACCACCACAACAACAGAAGATCCAACCACCACAACAACAGAAGATCCACCAACCCCAACAACAGAAGATCCAACAACCCCAACAACAGAAGATCAACCAACCCCAACAACAGAAGATACAACAACCACAACAACAGAAGGTTCAACACACACAACTTTAGAAGATACAACAACGACAACAACAGAGGGTCCAACAACCACAACAACAGAGGGTCCAACAACCACAACAACAGAAGATCCAACAACCCCAACAACAGAAGATCAACCAACCCCAACAACAGAAGATCCAACAACCACAACAACAGAAGATCCACCAACCCCAACAACAGAAGATCCAACAACCCCAACAACAGAAGATCAACCAACCCCAACAACAGAAGATCCAACAACCACAACAACAGAAAGTTCAACACACACAACTTTAGAAGATACAACAACGACAACAACAGAGGGTCCAACAACCACAACAACAGAGGGTCCAACAACCACAACAACAGAAGATCAACCAACCCCAACAACAGAAGATCCAACAACAGAAGAACCAACAACAGAAGAACCAACAATAGACGAATAAACAACACCAGAACCAACAGCAACAGATCCAAACGCTACAACAGAACCGACAACAACAACTGAACCAAACATTCCAACAGAACCATCAACGACTGAACCAAACATTCAAACAGAACCGTCAACGAATGAACCAAACATTCCAACAGATTAATCAACAACTGAACCAAACATTCCAACAACAACAGAACCAACATTGCAACAAAACCAACAACAACTGCACCGACATTACAACTGAACCAAACATTCCAACAACAGAACCAACATTGCAACAAAACCAACAACAACTGCACCGACATTACAACGGAACTAACAACAACTACAATACCAGTGACAATAACTTTTTCTGCAGTGTATTGAATTAAATCTGTCGTTTTCATTACCTTTTATTGTTACTTCTTAGGTGTATTTCAACTAAAAATCATGTAATTATAATAAAATTGTCACCATTGATATTGTAAAGACAATAAAGATTTTTTATATAAAACATTTCAGGGCACAAATTAAGAAGTTTTTTATCTGTATTTAATATTGTGTATATGTTGTGTCGGTGTGATTTATGTGTGCAGACATGGCATTAATTTCTTATTTCAAGGAATTTTTCTTGAAAAATAAAATATTTGAAATTAATGAAATAAATACAATGCACATGGGTACGCGCGCGCGCAATTCATTTATTTCGGGCGAAATTTATTGAAATTTATTGAAATAAATGCCATGTACCCTATTTATTTCAAATATTATTTCATTTTTCAAGGAAGTTGGGAGTGAAATATTTCGCGAAATATTTCGGAAATTTCGCCTATTTATTTCCGAGAAATATTTCAAGTGCCATGTCTGTTTATGTGTGAAGATTCATTACTGTTGCAACTAACCTAAACTCCACTTTACAATGATCAAGCGCGTAGGCAATGCATTTTTTCACAAAACACAAATCAGACTGAAGCACTACCCAGGATGTTGGCTCGTTTGGGCCACCAACAGTAGGCGAAGCTTGACACTATAAACAATATAACAATATCGATGGAAATTGAACGTAGATTATTAATGTATATCACATTTAATATGATTTCAAACTTGTTTAATATCGATTACTAAAATGAACAAAAACAAAGCAATAACAAAATGAACATAAAGTCAAAGTTGACTAATGTTGACTATTATAATCAAAAGAAAATCGAAATTGGGCAATGTATACTGTCAAAATGAAAAAAAACCAAAATTGATGAATATTGACTATCAAAACAAAAAGAAAATATGTTTATTTCATTGCTTCTTTCTAGTTTTAGTTTAAAATTTTACCATGACATTTCAATTTCAGCGAAATAAAGACTGCGGAACCTATAAATCGAATTAGGCCAAAATGAATAGGCTGCATGGATTCATATGTATTGTCTATGCCAAGTTTGATTACCTATCGTCATTAGGTTCGAAACTTAATTATCCTGTATACGAAGAGACAGACTGACTGTGAGTCTGTGAGTAATCATAATATTTTTTTACTTCCAAACCCGATCGATAAAATTTAACATCGCATATGAAGATAACGACACTAAACTATTGTCATTATCAACGAAAAACATTTTGATACACAGCAACATGGTGATGTACTTCACTTCTACTGCAATCCAGATACTCTCCCCAAATCTAAATAAAAACGTAGTTATCACTTACAAAATAAAGCCTATTTTCTATTACTATGAGTTGGAGATTAAATTCTTTTTTTATTTTCAGACTGTAGGTATTTAGGTGCCGTATTTTGTGTTGGTTAGATATGTTTAATTAGATAAACATGTCTGTGTAAACATTGTCAATCTATGTCGTTAAATTTTTTGCGGAACCATGCACTATCACAAATAGTCAAGGTGCCTACATACGATTTTAAATACATTTCTCCAAATTATCGAACCTATATAATATAGGTACTATTACCTAATAGCAGGGTTGTGGGTCAGGGTTTCTAAGAGTTTTATGTCAGCGAACTTACCCGCTCCCTAAAATTAGCCTAAGAGTTTATGTGAATTATTTGAGTTGCTTTTACTAATCATATGATAATGTGTGCTAAAGGTCCATCTAAATATGTAAAGTTTTCTAACTTGCTTTTAATTTTAATCAAAAATGGAAACAAATTGTACGCTTTCAATGGCAATAATGATTATCCCACAATGGCTATTATCATTCGATTATGAATTTCAAACTCGGTTTTATCAGAAAGATATTATACTTAGTTGTATAATAGTTTGTATAAATTAGTATTACTACCTTCGTCTTACCTCTTATATTAAGAATAAGTCATCAAGACGTCGATTTCCTTGTTATAGATATTTGGACGACTTCAATGGTAGCCTTTAGAATTTAAGAAACGAAACAAAGGGCCTTCTCTCTAGGTAGGAACTTTAATAGTACACCTTTCTCTTCCTTTATCTCCTAGTGTTCTAATAGTGGTCAATTATATACCATGGTTACATAGCACTAGAATAGACACAAAAAATGTTTGGTTGTTCAAAATGAATGTATGTCGTTTAAATGGTATTTGTCACTTTTTCTTCATTAAGCATTTAAATATGTATTTGTAAATAATATTAATTCTATGTATATTAGGGAAAAAATAGAACGAAGTTATATTAATTTGACTTGTGTGTATTTGTATCAAAACATTTAAAGCACCACTTATGCCCAGTGTACAAAATACCATTTACGACTTACCAGTGGTAAGTGGCTTTTAATGGTATTTAACGTTAAATACCACTACCTAAAAAGTAGTGGTATAAATGGTAAAAATAGTAAATAATAGTTTCATTTAAATTTCGTGTTTGAATTTTGAAATAAATTCCCAAAGTATGAAATAGCTTAGCAGAAGATCGTTTTTGTCACAAATTGATAAGTGTTCATCAATCAGAGTTAAATTCAACCAATGGGGGCGATAACAACCCTTGCCGATTGAGAAATTAATTGCAATTAAATTAGCATCAATTTTAAATGGGCGATACCAAATAGAATCTTAATTTCTTCATTTTTTTATAACTTTTGGTGTACAATCAAATAAACAGGATTAATTTAATTGATTAAGGTGCTATTTGGAAATATTTTATAGAAAATAAAATTTTAAAACTTATATTTTAGGAAGTCTAGTGTATCTGTACTTGGCTGTCTAATCAATCGCTAAAATTTACCATTTTTACCATTAAATGCATTTTTACCATTAAGTGCATGTTTACCACTGTGATGGTAAAAAAGGCTAAAAAGTGGTAAATTTTGTACACTGCTTATGCCATTAAATGCATTATACCACTACGATGGTAAAATGCCCAGGCAGGTATAAAAGTGGTAAATTTTTTAACTTGTATATGCAAACTGTACTGCACTACTATTGCAGACTACGACATAATTTGATATAATTAATAATCATACATATATTATATATTATACAATGTATAAAATTTACCACTTTTTAGGCTTCACATGGGTAAAAATGCACTTAATGGTATAAATAATAAGCGATTGTTTAGACAGTTTAGTACAGATACACAAGAATCTCTATATAATAAACACAGAAGGAAAAAAACTTACCAATGTATGTATGTATGTGTGATAGGTCAGCCTAGGGAACCTGCATATATTGCGTAACGCAAAACCCACTCCCCCAATTGTAACGCAAGTGCTGATTGCACAAGGTATCGAAAAACCCGGGTTTTTTAGGAAAAAACCCTCGACCCCGGGTTTTTTAGGTTTTTTAGGGTTTTTTGGGTTTTTTGGGTTTAAGGGTTTTTTATATTACTATAGGTGTAAATGCAAGTTTATATTAAACCATATATGTAAACTACAGCTGACAATAACAACAATCGTATCAACAACTATTATTTACGTCAATGAAAACAAAAATTAAATTTTAACATGTTGTAACGTAGCAAACACGCAGTATTTTTTGTGAATACCTATTTTATTATTGCTGTTTGATAAAAACTAGTGGAAAATTAAGCTTTATAACGTTTTACTAATTACATTTACTTTATGAAATTATCCCATCGTTAATGTGGAGTTTTAATTGTGAAGCACTACAGTAATGAATATGTAAGCGATAAATTAAAATTGAGCATAATTATGTGTACAACAATATTATAAATATAATCTTCACAATGCAATGACCAATGTATAGACATAAAACTAATTTATAGTCATCACTTCCCGATACATTAATTGCACGTGCAACAAGTGTAGAAGCGGTATCTTGTTTCCTCCTGATTATGCATTTGTTTCAGTGTACAAAATACCATTTATCACTTACCAGTGGTAAGTGGTTTTTAATGGTATTTAACGTTAAATACCACTACCTAAAAAGTAGTGGTAAGTGGTAAAAATGGTAAAAAATGGTAAAAATTGTTTCGTTTAAATTTCGTGTGTAGATTTTGAATAAAATTCGGTGCCAAAGTATGAAATAGCTTAGCAGCTGATGATTGTTGTTACTAATTGATAAGGTTGAGTTAGATTCAACCAATGTGGACATTAATAGCTATAGCCCTTATTTGCCGATTGAGAAATTAATTGCTATTAAATTGCCTTCAAATCAATTTTAATTTGACGATACCAAATGCAATGTTGGTTTTAGTAATATTTACTTGATTAATTTGATAATTAATTAAGGGGCTAATTGGAAATTATGTTTCATAGAAAACAAAGTTTTAAAACCTTTATATTTTAGGAAGTCTAATATCTGTAGTAAGCTGTCTAATCAATCTCAAATATTTACCATTTTTACCATTAAATGCATTTATACCATTAAGTGCATTTTTACCACTGTGATGGTAAAATAGCCTAAAAAGTGGTAAATTTTGTACACTGATTTGTTTACATGTTTAAATAGAAATATGACAAAATTAGTAAGTTTTGCTTATCTAGATGGAGCTGTAGTGTACATTTCAGTATATTTTGTAAAAAACCCAAAAAACCCAATAAACCCCGGGTTTTTTAAGTGAAGCGGGGTGGGTTTTTTGCCAAAAAACCCAAAAAACCCCAACCCATAAAAAACCCGACCCACAACCCTGTGATTGCAACACTTTTGAGTACCTCCTCCTCCAATCAACTGCTCACGTAATATATGCATGTACCTTAGAAGCAAAAAAGCAAAATGCGCGAGCCCAATTCCTCTAAACAACCCAAACGAGTCGTTTCATAATAGAAATTAACAAAGAAATTTGAATGGCGGTGAGCCGTGATTGAATGGAAATGATAACGAAAGGGGACATTTCGTACTGTGCCTTATTAACTAGCATTGGAAAACTTTTAATACAAATTGGTTATGCTATACATCGACAAACTTATTTAACATTTTTTAGTAGAGCTGGGTTTACTTTTTTAATACCCTCTCGATTCTTTTGCAGTTAGCAAACCTTTTTGTAGATTAAATAACAGTACTGGGTAACTAACTAATCTTTAAAAATATATATCCGTAAGTTGAACTTAGATTTTGTACGTTTTTTTCCTAAATACCAGGGGAATTTTATTTTTCTGTTTTAAAAGGGAACTTTTTGGTGACTTTGTGGGATTTTTTTTCAAAAATTGAGTTTTTCATTTTTCCCTGCATTTGAAGCTACGATCTATAGTTATTGTTTTGGTTTAGGAAATTCCTTTTGTATCAAAAAGTTGGGGCTGCAGCTAAGTTATCCACTACAATAGAAATTAAAGTATTTTAATTTAAACCTACTTTGTATTTACAAAATTAACATAATCAATAATAACGTAATGGAATGTTTTCGAAATTGTTATTATTACTGTGAAGGGTGGCCTGCTGAATTTCTCTTGAGTGCTAGATTTGCCCCTTAGCTGGGTTCACTAGTTACTAAAATATAGGTTTAAAACTTTATTTTCTACGAAATAGTGATAAAAAGTATTTTGTACACTGATTTGATTACATACGTGTCCAGCTAGTTCCAGCTTGGTGAAGTTACATGTTCATTACATTGACGTCAACGGTGATCATCCGATGATGCGTGTGTACATTTGTATGTGGGCATTTAGTTGTTTAGTCTGAGTCTTTTTAAAACCAGTGGCAGGTAAACTTGTACAATATATCAAATAATTTATTCAATTCTGATAATGTGCGGTTTTTTGTTAGGTTAACAACATTTAACCCTATACTTATTGCAAGGCGATTTCCGTTTTACTCAGATCATCAGAGTCTGGTGTGTCAGTCTGTCTGCTCCAAAGGTACGTCCTTGTCATTTTAAATACTTTCAATTTGCTGAATCTTAAAATTAATAGCTTGATAATCTACTTTGAAAATACCATGAATACCATCATCTTATGACCCAATAAGTCATATTTGGCATTGGCAATGGGTTTAAACGTTTTCATATCTCATTTGGATAAGCAACCGGAAAAGTGGGAATTCCATTGACCAAAAACGATAAATTATAATATGGTAATAACTATGTTGATTTTATGAATGTAAAACTATAAATATCCCGACACTGTTAATTGTTTGACAATGTGGACTTTGTTTCGTTTAGTAATATTTATACAGATAAATAGAGAATGGACATGTTCATTGAGTTTGCTTTGACCTTTACTTTGCTTTACGTGACTAATTAAATTTAAATTTTTATAGCCATTTTTTCTTTTTAGACGTAGGTAACTTAAGACAGTTGGAACACTATAGAAAGGCTTGGTCAAAAAACATTTTGTAAAAAATGTCCAAACTGGTATATTTGAAGTAACCAATACTCTATAAATATTAATCCGTGAACTGAATGCGTTAGTTAGTTTAGGATTCATCACATCAGTAAATTATAATACTTATTATATACCTTAGATTTGCTATGATGCATTATTTAGGGACGTTTCACAGTTTCACTTGCTGTCCTTCAGTACAGTTGGTCGCAACCGCAACGTTGCGAGTATTTGTCAATTTATTAATCTTTTATTTATAATAAATGGGGCATTACAAAAATTATATTTATATTATGATTGACAAACATTTTAATCATTTGTTTGTTTGCAGTTACAATGACTTCAATACACATTTTACAACCACTTCTCTGGCTAATCTGCATACATTGCACATTGTCCCAACGTCCATGCAATATCTCAAGTGAGTGTCTGACAAATTACATATGCGAAGATATGGAGGGTACAAAAGTTTGCAATTGTAGACACGGGTTTGTCGAAGAACAAAATAGATGTGTGCATATAGTTGGACATGCTTGTTCCGTAGGAATCGATATTTGCAATGACGCGTATACCGGAGCGGAATGCAATAGCAGCATATGTAAATGTAGGTCCGGGTGGTATTTAAATCTGTTACTAAATGTATGCAAAGAAAACCCAACTAGAATGTATGACCCCTGTGTCTCTACTAGTGATTGCAGCCAAATTTCAAATACGATATGCAACAATAATTTATGTATTTGTAACCCTACAACCCATCTGGTAAATCTAGAGACAGAGACATGTGACCCATTACCAAATCAGGTTGGCGACCTATGCAATTTTAATAAAGATTGCTCAAAATTAAGCTTTAGTACTTGCCAACAAACTCAATCAAACAGTACATTTGGATACCATTTACATAAATTTATACCAATATAAATTCAATGTGTGAATAAAGCTGATAAAGTACGAATATAAATTATATATATTTTTTATTTTATAGATACGTGAAGATACCATGGCCTCGATCATAATTTTAAAAATATTTCTGTGGCTAACTTGTTATGGCAATACTTTTACTACATCTCAAGAGTGTAATGTATCTGGAGAATGTTCGTCCAATTATATTTGCTCGCAGTCGGAATTAGAAAATGGAATTTGCACCTGTAGGCATGGCTTTATCAACTATGAGGCTGATTGCAGAAGTATAATTGGACAAGACTGTTCAGAACATAGCCAACATTGTCAAGCAGCCTACACCAGGGCTGAATGTATCGAGGATGCATGTGACTGTGGGACAGAATCCTATCTAAATCCATTACTAAATGTGTGCGTAGACAAACCAAGTAGGATTTATGACCCTTGCGCAACTTCTGATAACTGTGACGAAATTGCAAACACTGTATGTAGCAATAATTTATGTATTTGTAACCCGGAAACTCATTTGGTAAATCTAGAGACAGAGACATGTGACCCATTACCTAATCAGGTTGGCGATCCTTGCAATTTTAATAGAGATTGCTCAAAATTAAGCTTTAGTACTTGCCAACAAACTCAATCAAACAGTACATTTGGATCTTGTGAATGCACTCCAAATTATATTGCAAATAATGGAATGTGTAAGCCATTATGTGTGAATGGTGACTGTTCAGATGATCATTATTGTGTGGGAAATTCATATTGTGATCCAAAAAAGTATGTAGGGGTAGCTTGTTCTGAATCATTAGAATGTGTTGACTCTAATTCCATTTGCAATGGTTATTGCATTTGCAACGAAAATTATAAACCCAACCTGGCAATTAATCGTACTTGTGTGCGACAAATTTGTCCAAATGAAATGAATTGTAGCATTAGAGAATATTGTGACCGTGGAGCGTGTTCTCCGAAATTACAACTTAATGCAAGTTGTACTGACTTTTGTAGCGATTGTAACTCAGTATCAGGTAAAGGCGGTATGGGTGGACTATGACGATGTCCAGAATGATGAACCCGATGACAATGGACGATGACAATGCCAAATAAACCGAAAGTGTTAAAGTCCAGATAGTCAGTTCTAGCGGCAGTAGCTTTTATTGCCGTCTCCTCAACCCAAGGCTCTAAACTTGTCTGCCTGTGTTCTGCTCAAAGCAGAACACTTCACTCACCACTCACTCTCCTTTCCCTGCGCACATGCGCGACTATATAACTCTTATAGATTATATCCCCACATATACCACAAATCCCCCATTTTTAAATTTTAATTTCTCCCGAAATTATCACCCCCCTTAACTCCAAAGAGAAATTACATAGAAGTATTAATATTACAATAAATCAGGTATTAATCTATCGGAAATGAAAATTACACATGAAAAATAATTAATAATTCAACAAAAATGATTTTACACTACAACAAATATCCGGCACTACACAAAACATTACCAGCTTCTGGCATACATTCCAATACATTTATGGCACAATTCTCCAGGTTGTCCCAATAAAACACCACATTGAATACAATGAGATTTACTCTGAGCAAATCTTTCCCGTAACATAGCATGGGACTGCCGACATTCTTTTAAAAGATGTTCAGTGCTAAGGCACCCGTAGCACAATTTTCTGCCCCTTTTGTTTGCGAACAATTTTGCCATTGATGGCTTCTTTGTCTTAGAAATTGTAGGCCGAGCCTTAGAGCTCGCTTGCAAATTCCGAGCCTGTGTGCTCGCTTGCTGCCGTCGTTCAAATGTATAGCTGGTTGCGGTTCTACCCGCTGAGGTTGCGTTTTCCCAGGTGTATCTTTCACGCTGCTCGTTTTGCTCGTAGGTGCCAAAGCCTACTCCCGGTATACTCACGTCGTAATTTGAAAAGTTAAATTCCGCTCCCCCTCTTGCAATTCTTTCCGGACGTCTTTGTCTGGCCTCTGAAGCTGTCTCTTGTCTATTAGAAGACTGAAAAGTTCGCTGGCTCCTTCTGGCAGCTGACTCTTGTCCTCTTGGACGCTCCGTCGACTGACTATGCCACTGCTGCTCGGTCGCAAGATTTAAGCGTTCCAACTCTCTAGCCGCTTCTTGAGTCTGCTCCCGAAACGTCTCTGCATCCATTTGTACCGGATGGGTACTATCAGTCTCCCAAGACTCTTCCATTGCCTGAAAAATAGCAAAATAAACATATATAAGTAAATATTATCCAAAAATATATTTTTATTTACCCCTTTGAACCAATGTGTCGCTTATAAAAGCGCTCATACTCCTCAAAAATCCTTGGAGCCTTCCGCCTCTTCTTGAGCCCCCTCGACTACTCAACGGAATGAATTCGGATGGAAATACTTCTCCGAACCTGTCGATTGGTATTGTCGACCTACCACTCCTTCTCAGAGTGCTAGCCTCCGATTCAACCTCTTGCTCCGCTGTTTCTGGATTATCTGCTGCACTGCTTGCACGCATAGGACTACCATCCGGAGTCTCAAAACATGCTGAGCTCCCCATAGTTGTATTTGCGCTCGCGCTTACATTGTCCGCACCAATATTATTATTATCAACATTTATATTTATATTTTCCCCAACATTTTCATCAAAAATATTATTATCAACATTACCGTTATTACCATTAATATTAGAATCACCATTATTATTTTCAAAACTATTATGTGTACTTTCACCACTTTTACTGCTCATGCTAGGCCAACTGTTCCAAGTTGTCTGTCCAGTAATATCAATTATTTTATCAACATTCATGCTCACACTTTCATTCACAACTTCACGCACACTCTGTTGACTCTTTGATGATTCTGTAACCGATGTTTCGTTATTATTTACATTTGAATTTTCTATAGACGGTACTTCTGAAGCTACCTCTATCTGGCTTTGCGTACTCAAATTAAGTACCTCGCTCTTACTTTGTCCTGTAATTTTATTGTCCAAACTTAAATTAATGTCCGTATTTAATAATGCTCGTATTTCCGTATAAACTGTCACGTCACTCACAGCTCCCGATTCGTTTTCGTTGTCAATTCGATCGCTAAAATCAAGACTATCACCCCTAAAAGTATAATCATGCACTGAGCTGACTGTAGAAGTTAATTCCGACACCATTTCCGCAGGAAGCGAATCTACATCATAGAATTCGACCTCTGATTCCTCAGAAGAGTATTCCTCATAGAAAGGTTTTAAATGCCGAACGTTTTCTATTCTACAAATCGGTTTATGATTAGGTCTTAGATCTTTTATTAAATAAGTGATAGGTCCTGTTTTTTCTAAAATTATGAATGGTCCCTTCCAATGCACTAGCCATTTAGCTACTTTACCCGGAACTCTTCCAAAATTAGCAAGCCAAACTTTATCGTCTTTTTCGTAATGCTGGATCCTATGTTTCTGATCCCATTTTATCTTTTGCATCAATTGATGCTTTACAGTACGTCTTTTGGCTACTTGCTGAGCTCGCCTAGCCCTAGTCATGATATAATTAGGCTCATCATCCCCCGCTCTTTCGTTAATAGTAGGTGTGACCGCATCACATGGTAATCGTGGTTCCCTACCATTTAGTAGAAAAAATGGAGAATAATGAGTAACTGCATGTTTAGTATTATTCAAGGCGTAAGCTAACCGATTTAAATATTTGTCCCAGTCGTTCATCTGTTCATTAACATGTTTAGCTATTATATTTTTAATGACCGCATTAGATCTCTCAACTACCCCATTCGTTTGAGGATTATATGGCGATGTATGCAATAATTTAATGTGAAACTTTTCACAAAACGCTTTGAAATCTTTTGACATGAAATTGGTTCCTCTGTCAGTCAGAATTTCCCTAGGACATGAATGGTGAGACGAATAGATTAGATTTTCAGTCAGTACTTTTACGATATATTTTGTGTCAGTTCCCTTTACAGGAAAAATGTCAACAAATCTAGTCAAATGGTCAATGATAACTAATGCATAAGTGTTTCGCCTAGGATTTGGCGTTGCTGGAAATGGCCCTATCAAGTCAATTCCTACTCTGTCATATGGAAAGTCTGGTGGTGGAACAGGTTGAGCTGGACCTGGAGTGGCCCCCACCCTCCTATTAAATTGCTGACACGTTAGACAACCCAATACGAATTTTCTAGTGTGTCTGTGCATGTCTTTCCAATGATACCTAGAACGAATAAGACTCCATGTCTTAAAAAATCCCAAATGCATCGCATTTTCATGAACCTCTGTAAGTACTTCCTTACGTAACCCTTTAGGTACTACTAATTTCCACATATTTTCGTCCTCAGTCATTCCTGCTTTATATAATATACCGTCAATTAATGCATACTCACTATATAACTCATTAATTTCATGATCATCATTAGATCTAGCGAATAACAACTCTGCTATAATTTCAGTTAATTTAGGATCATTTCTCTGTTGCTGTATCCAATCTGTCGTTTCTAATGCACATAATCTGTCCCCAAAATCTAAAGGATCTGAAACTGAAGTAATTTGACTTAAAGCCAATGGATTACGTGACAACGCATCCACATGCCCGTGACTCTTTCCAGATACATACTGTATATCAAAGAAATATGGCTGCAGTCTTAATGCCCATCTTGCAAGTCTCCCTTGTGGATCTTTGATTTTCAATAAGTGACATAAGGAGCAATGATCCGTTACAATAGTAAACCGTTTGTCAGCTATGTATGGTCTAAAAGCCTCTACCGCATATAATATACCTAGACACTCGATTTCCGTAACGCTATACTTCTTCTCATGCGCTTTCAATGCACGTGAAATGTAAGCTACCACTCGCCAATCTCCATTTTTGTCTTTTTGCTCTATAATATGATTCGTAGCATCTTGCTCTAAAGTTGCACCTAACCCAATATAACTCGCATCAGTACAAATTCGTGTCGGAGCATCATCTCGTGGATGAGCCATGATTGGTGGTGAAGTTAATGCAGCTTTAAGATCGTTAAAAGCCTTTTCCTGTTCTTCACCCCACACAAAAGGTACATTTTTACTAGTCAACATGGTTAGTGGTCGAGCTATTTGCGAAAAGTTCTTAATGAATCGTCTATAGTAGCCACAAAAATTTACAAAAGAAAGAATGTCTCGTACATTAGCGGGTCTTTTATACTGGTTTACCGCTTGACACTTTTTAGGATCTGCTGAAATTCCCTCTTTAGAAATAATATGCCCCAGATATTTAATTTTGTTGTCTGCGAAAATGCATTTCGCTGGTTTCAGTGTTAACCCTGCATTGATAAGACATTGAAATATGACTTCCAAATGCTCTAAATGACTTTCAAAATCTTTACTATAACATATTATATCATCTAAGTATGCCAACGCTATTGTCCACTTTAGACCTCCTAAGACTGCGTCAATAAGACGTTGAAAACTTCCTGCCGCATTGCACAAACCGAAAGGCATTACATTCCAAGAAAATAAACCGTCAGCACACACAAATGCTGTTTTATCTTTGCTATCTTCAGCTACTGGTACTTGATGATATGCATTTGCACAATCCATAGTGCTCATGTACTTGCTATACGCAAAACGATCCAAAGCATCGTCTATTCTCGGTAATGGATATCCCGACTTCTTACTCACAGCATTTACAGCTCTATAGTCGATACAAAATCGTGTGGTACCGTCTGGTTTCTTTACAAGTACAACAGGCGAAGACCATGGTGAATCTGATGGACTAATTGCACCACTTGCTAACAATTCATTAACTTGATTTGTTATTTCTACCCGTTCCCTGTATGAGTACCTATATGGACGCTGTTTTACTGGCAATGCGCCTTGTACATCGATATGATGTTCGACTAGGTGAGTTTTTCCCAAATGTAAAAGATCTTTACTAAATACTTTACGATACTTATCCAATAATGCATATACCTTTTGTTTTTGATCATCAGTCAAGTCGTTCCCAAGAGTAACTTTACTTAAAAAATCCTGTGCCTCTGGTTCCAATGACGCAATGAATTCTTCCTTGTATACAGTTTCAGTCTTATTACTACAATTCGATGTGGAATTAGATCTTTCTGATTTTATGCTTTCCTCCACTTCATCTACATTACACATAATATGTTCAGGGTCTAATCGCTCATAAGTTCCTATCATGGTACGCTTTTTTATCATAATTGGCTTGTTTGTAGGATTTATAACATATGTGAATCCTTTTCCCTTAGCAATACTAGAAAAAACATTCCCCACTAAAATTCGTTTGACATTTTCAAACTGTTTTCTTGGTGTAACAACAATGTCAAGATCGATCTCTTCTCCCACTCTAAAAGCAACACGTTTGGCATAATTGGCTGGAACAATAACATTTGCAGTCACTCGCACCTCATTAGTACACAACTTCTGCATAGACACTACGTTTTCTGTTAGTGTGTTAGTAGCTTTCGAAGAACTATCTCCCCGCGGTAAGCTAATACCAATCTTTGGTTCGATAGGGTTAGTTTTTAAAACAAAGTCACCATCAGATCCAGGGAAGTTCACTTCACCTCCACCGGTTCCTCCAGTGTTAATATTAGTGTTTCTTAAAAAGGATTCCAAGGGTATAGGAGCTGGCCGTGATATAACCAGGTTCCCAACCACTTTACTTTCCCAATCGGTACTTGTCTGTGTACCCACCTCGACACCTTCGAGCTCGTAGTCGTGAAAGTCTGTTGCAGTTGTACTCTCATGATACCTCTTTGACTCCTTCATGTTATGTTCACCAAACGCACAAACATTCTTTGTATTTTTATAATTCAGATCGACCCCGTATGCTGTTAGCCAATCAATCCCCAAAACTATCTTATTTGCCAAGCCATTTACCACAAAGAAACGCCATAATATTCTCTTACTATTGATCTCAATGAACATTTCAACTTCTCTATGTATATAATACTTCAAATTAGTGTCTTCAATAGAAAGCTTAATCGAAAAAGGTCTAATTTCAGTCGATTTGTGAATAAAATTATCGCCTACCTTGGCTTTACTAACAATTTCATCATAAAATTTTGAACTTATTGCAGAAATCGATGCGCCATTGTCTACAAAGACCTCAGCATTATGACCATTAACCTTTAAATTGAGATTCATCCGAACTTGATGACTCTTCAAAAACAATTTAGGATAAGTGCCATATGGTGTATTCGTGTACGTAGTAGATTCAGAATCTGTACTACTACCTACCGATCCTTCCACTGCTGAGCTACTGGCTATGCTCCTGCAATAACGCTTCATTCTTATACTACTTTCTATATCTGCTAACGTAACCTCCGTGTTACTCTTACTACATGAAGCCGCAGAATGTTCCAAATTCTCTGCGCACAACTCTTTCTCCAAATCACAATTCAAATCTCCTTTAACAATAACATCTTTCTTAAACTTTATAACTTTTTTGCCATTGCATAATTTCCCATTATGCTCTTTCCCATTCGTTTCCAATAAGCACTTAGCTTTTTTATCATTATTCACCCGAATAATATGCTTTCCATTCAATTTTCCTTTTATTCTCTTACTATAGCTTACGGACTTTACAACTTCTCCGCCTATCGCATCCTCACATGCATTCCCAACAATATCATCCTCACTTGTAACCTCCAGAACGCTAAACCGATTCGCCAAAGAAATATCGTCACTCGTATGCGCACTACGATGAATGTGATGAACCTTCCCTTTAGAACTAGCTTTACGTTTAGAAGTTTGCCATTTAGAGTCAATAGGATTGCTGTGCGGTATTATGTCATTTCCTGACTCAGAAATAACTCTAACGGACAAATTGCCTTTCCCCGTAGCTGCATTACTATGTAATCTACTTTCAAAACCAATAATCCTACTTAATTTTCTCCCAATTTTACTATGTGCATAAACATCATATCCCTTTTTATGAATTTGCCAATTCACTACATCATCCGATTTATTTGTCTTACGTCTAACGTCATTCGTCATCCTTACTCTACGATTTGCCAAATTGTCATTAATTTTATTGTCCTTTCTACTATCATAACCATAAACGTTAGCCACATAAGAATTCAAACATAGTATAACTCCTTTCCCATTACGAAAATGTCTATCATCATCATCCTTGTACTCACTTAAACATTCTTTGCACACATACATACTTTCATTATTTCCTTTAATCCCAAAAATATTATTTTCCCCATTATTATTTCCCATAATATGTGTATTCATAACATTACCACAACCAGAACGATTTAAATTTGTTTCATTTGTCAGAGCATACAAGCCTACTGACGCTGTACACTGTCGTTGTTTAAATTTTGTTGGGGCTGGCTTTGCTGTGGCAAGGCCTGTCCCGTTTGAGGCAACTGCTGTATGGGCACATAAGTCGTAGCATTAGGATTTACTCCCGCATTCGGAGTCTGGCCAAAATTATGCACAATTGCAACTTGCCTTTTGCTTTTATAAGTAATGGGAAGTGGACATGACCTAATAAAATGATTAGGATCCCCACAATTGTAGCATCCATGCTTATGGTCTCCTTCATTAGGACCCTTGTCCCTTACTCCTTGCTCTCCTGACTTGTCGTTCCGACTCATGCCTCGAAAATTATTGCCTCTGTAATTACCACGGTAATTATTTCCTCGATAATTACTGCCCCGGTAATTATTAAATGACTGAGATCGATTTTCTGAAAATCTTCTATCCTGAGAACGATTTTCCGAAAATTCCCTTGATCTCTTACTGTTTGTGCTAGTATCTACTTGCCCCGCTACATAAGTAGCACTAGAACTCTTTTCTGGGTTGTGGGAAGTCATTTTATTAATGGCATAGATCTCAGCAATCTTCCTCAACTTATCAAGAAAATCCCCAGTGGACGTAAACTTTTGCCCAATCAAAGCCTTCTGTAAATCAAATGGAAGTGCTTTACTAAGTTGTTCGATTTTACGTTCCTCCGACATTTTCAAGTCAATGTTACGTAAAATCTCCAATTTAGTAGCCACATATTTTTGCGGATCATCCCCTATCTTATACACTAACTGTTTGTTCATAGTCCTATAATAGGTTTTCTGGGAGGAATGATCAAAGAATTGCAAAAATTTAGAAGTAACATCATTCCAAATTGAATCATAATCGGGATTGGGTTCTCTTAACTTTTGACTCACAGTCGGGTATTCGGCGGTCCACCAATTCCTGGCATCACCGTCCAATACACGATCAAAGTTCAATAATGCCCAATGAGAACTCAAGCCCATAAAAGTCAAATCATTCTTAAATTTAAGCAAATATTCCTCAGCATCAGACTTGCCCTCATAATGCCTTAATTGCTTTATCGCCTGATTATGCATAAACAAATTCCCAGTAATGCCATCGTTCGTTCTGTTTATGTTAATGTTATTTGTCATACCACCGGCGTCTTCATTCTGATTAACATTTACTACTTGTGCTTTTAATTGTTGTAACTGAGCAGTTAATGCAGCTATTTGCCCTTCAAGTGCAGCGATAACTTGAGCTGGAGGGAGGTTATTGGCTTCTTGACCGTCGTCGCGACGGTTGGCCTCGTCATTAACTTGACGATTTCCATCCTCATCAGCATTCTCCTCATTTTGCTCATTATTGTCGGCGTCGTCGTTCAGCCAGTCGTCGTCATTATCAGCCATGGTAGACTTATAGTTCTACGAACTCAGATGACAGAACAATAATTAGTTTTAATTTTATTTAAATGTACATAAAACTATGCACATTTATTTAACTATTGAGATTAACAATAAGCTTTTATCTAAAATATTTTAATTTCCTTTAGTAAAGCTCAAAATGCAATACTCAAGGCACATAAACTCCTTTGTCGTTGTGTTCTTTTCTTACGAAAAGGTCAACGGCAGAAAATCACAAAATTTAAATTATCTTTAATTAGTAGTCGTTATCACCAACGACTGTTTTGTGAGTGGAGAACACAAGTAACTTAATTCAAATGAAGTTGCAAGAAAAATTTTATTTATGTAATTGAATACATTTACATTGGCTCCACTAATCTCGCTTATTTGTGATAGGCACAACGCTCTTCCCCCATCTGCCACCGTATTACAATTTATACTGAGGGTAATTTGACATTGCAGTCAAAAAGAAAAGAATTTACTTTAATTTTAGACACAAGAATGGAAAAAAGTTTATATACAATCAATAATAATTGTATAACGTAGTATGAAAATGTTCATAACTATTGTCAGCCTCTTGTTTAGAAATTAGGTAGAATTTATATCCGTTCAGAAAAGAAATTACGAAATAAACAATAAATCGGACTGTCTGATGGCTACCCCAATGTCTCCGATTGAAAAATGTTTCGATCAACGAACAAATTTTATATTCTTCAAAATTGCATGGCAATTGTCTAGGTAAAACTTTTATGTAGCAATTAGAACGAAAGTGTTCATCCAAAACGCAAATTGGATTAAACGGAAACATTTATGTCTAAATGCTATGCTTCCCTATCATCATCCATACTATTATAATATCATAATATAATATAATATGTTTCCCTGTTAAATGCTTTCTATTTTCAAAATCCGATTTTTTGACATTAGACACTCATAGACACATACAACACGCATGACACATGACAATAATACACTATACGTATAATATTATATCCCCATAATATTTATTTATTTGAAATCCCCGAATTTTTACTTTAGTATTGTATAGATATAGAGACCGCCGTCTCTCTATCGTGTACTATAATACACACAACACACATGCACATGTACAACGCAAGGTACACTCTCAATGCAAATGGATGGGAGTCAATGGAAAATGGCGGCCGCTTAGTGGCCCAAGCTCCCTACACTTTCAACGTGTATAAAATTTTCCCGTTTTTTGAAAAAAGTGTAAGTCGCACAAACATAATTTTTACATATTTGAAATCAGCGTATTTTACTTAATCGAAATTAGTATGACGCGCTCCTCTCCCTTGCACTTTAACCCCAAAAAATTTTATTTTGACTTTAGAAAATCTTGCGTGTACATTTTCCCAAAATGACCAGAAATTTATTATTCAATGTTTATAATTTTGTCCCCATGTTTATAATCCCAATTTTAATTTATGCACACTAAAACTTACGCTATTAATAGCCCTGATGATATCCGGTTTCTTTTGAGTCCTCTTGGCTGTCGTCGAATGTCGTCGTTTTCGTCCTCCTGGAGTATCGCCTTTCCAGATTTACCCTGCGTCTTTTGTAGCGATTGTAACTCAGTATCAGGTAAAGGCGGTATGGGTGGACTATGACGATGTCCAGAATGATGAACCCGATGACAATGGACGATGACAATGCCAAATAAACCGAAAGTGTTAAAGTCCAGATAGTCAGTTCTAGCGGCAGTAGCTTTTATTGCCGTCTCCTCAACCCAAGGCTCTAAACTTGTCTGCCTGTTGTAAAGGAGATGCAGATTAGCAAAAGTTATGGACAGCCGGGATCCGATCTTATGATCCCAAGCCATCTCTACCCATAGTACTACAGTAGGATACCACTGTACCAACTGTCCACTTCCATTTGCCATCCACAATTCTTCTCTACTCATTTTCTTATTGTGTGATGTGTCTCACATCACACAACTACTACATATCCCCCCTTTTTCCCTTAAGAGTACGTCCTCGTACTCTAATTCTATCTCCACCAGGAGGTATAGGAATGTCCTATACATAGGGAAACCGGAGCGATAACAAATTTGACTATCTTCCTGTATCTCCCTTTCGTAGCGCTGCCCTACCTGGCACATTATATTTACACTATGCTACTTTCGGGACATACAGGCAAGGCATGTGAGAAGCACAGGTAAAGATCCGCATCTTATGTAAAGGAGATGCAGATTAGCAAAAGTTATGGACAGCCGGGATCCGATCTTATGATCCCAAGCCATCTCTACCCATAGTACTACAGTAGGATACCACTGTACCAACTGTCCACTTCCATTTGCCATCCACAATTCTTCTCTACTCATTTTCTTATTGTGTGATGTGTCTCACATCACACAACTACTACACTTTGAACAATGTCTTGGAAGTCATTCTATATGTAAAAGTGTCTGCCAATGTCCTGACAATTATAAAATTAATCCCGATACAACTAGCGATGAGGTTTGCATTCTAAAGACTTGTCCTGGAGATTTGCTTTGTGCATCTGGTCAATTTTGTGACACCAGCGGGTTATGCCAACCAAAAAAACCGCTGGGTGCTTTTTGCAATGAAACATCTGAATGTGCAGGTAATTTAGTGACTTGTAGGGATCAATTGGCAAATGGAATTAGAACTTGCAGTTGTCCCAATAATTTCACACCTGATCGACCAGTTAATGATCCTGGTTTCACTTGCATTGAGATTATTCCCAGAAGTCTGAATTGTTCTGCTCGGGATGGATATGGAAACGAATGGTCGGCTATTCCAAACGAAGTTAAGTCCCAAAATTGTCCAAGAGGCTTAACTGGTACTGCAACCTGGAGATGTCTACCTTCTGGAAAGTTTCAAGATTCGCAGCCTAACTATACCAACTGCACAACGCAATGGGTTGGAGATTTGGGAAATCAACTTGAGCAGTTGTTGGTAAATATCAATACATAGAACGCTTATATACACTTATAACTTTTAACATTATTTTATACAAAAACTTTTTCCCATGTCAGTTGTAGTAATTATTACCCTATTCAGTTAAGTTTTCCAGCTCATTATCAATCCTTTTAATTTTATCTTTTGTTTTTGGTTGGCGAAGCAGTGAGCTGCAAAGGAATCGTGATTGAAAATCAATAGACCACCCACCAAGCCAATTGGGTGGCCTATTCTTCTGCAGTCACGATCCCTTCACAGCTCACAACTTCGATAGCCACGAACAAAAGACCAATTAACAGGATTAAAAATGAACTACAAAACTTATCTGAATAGGGTAATAAATAATTTTATTAGTTATATAATACCATCATTATTAGGCATGTATAATTGCACTTAGGTAATTTCTTTAGGTAACTAATGCTTGACACAAATTGTTTGTTATCAGGGTTCCGATAATAAGACCATTGTAGTTGAAAATGCCACAGTTTTCATTGGGACAATGAAAACTCATTTGCAAACAGCTCTGTTAGGTGACAGTGACTTCTCATCCGAACAAGATACAGAAAATCAATTTTTTGGTCACGAAATCCAATCAATGATTGACATGATGAATATAGTAGTTACAAAAGTTGATGTACCCGACAAAGAAGCAAATGTAACAATTGCAGCTTATGAAAACATCACTGCAGAAATTTTTACCACAACAAACATGATTTTGAGATTTGTCAAGCCATGGGAGCAATTATCAAAGGTAAATATGCATTTATTGAGATATTCTTTATAGACTGATAGTACCTTTTGGTCCAGACTAATTGTAAGTTCAGTAGACATTTATCCCACTTGAAAAACAAACGAAAAGATGTGTTTATGATTGGTGCAAATAGTAAAATATTATTTCGGAATGCTTTTTTTAGTCGAATCGTACGAAATCCTTTGTGAATGTTCTGACTTTAATTAACGAAGGCGGCTTTAAACTTAATGCTAAAGTTGGAAACCTGTCTCTGGTGGAAAATGATACGTATTCAATAACTCGAAACGAAAAAGCTTTCCTTGTAGAGTCAGGATTTTCTAATCCAGAAGACGTAAGATATTTTCCAGCTAATGGCCGCAAGAAGAAAGGGAAAGATTCATTCATAGAACTACCGAGAAATTGGGGAGGTAGAAATGAAGGCAAATCTGTTTTGCTTGATTCTGCGCAGGAATCATATGTCGGAGTCCATATGGGAGTTCAGTATGCTAAAAAAAATATTCCTGCACAAATGTAATACATTTGTAATATTATTTTTTACTTCACCTTTTATTTAGGGATTTTGAATATATTGGAGAAATAGTATTTCATGTCTGTATTTTATATTACAGTTACAAGAACATAATTATAATGTTAAAATTTTATTGAAACAATGAAATAATTAAAATCCAAACAGTATACACGTGGAGGATCAACGAGTTGACTTCGCCAAATCAATAAACGGAGATCTTCTAGGATTTAATGTGCAAAATGAAGGAAAAGCTATTCCTTTTAAAGGTATTCAGTTAAATTAATCTTAATGGTAAGGCCATAACAGTATTCATGAAGGATATGTTATTTCAATTTTATGCTTTTCTAAAGATGATGAGCGTATTTTTGTAACATTTAAACACGACTCGGATTCTTGGGGTGATCAACCGAAGAAAATTCCTAGGAAACTGCACGAAGGGGAACAACCAAAGGCGGCCACTGGAAGTACAGAGTGTGTCTATTTCGACGAAGAACACAAGTAAGTCAAAAATAAACAATGCTTGTCCCAATTACTTTATCGCCTATAACAAAATTTATTAGTGTAATTACAATCAGGGCATGAAACCCATGGGTTTTTCCTTTTCGTTAGGAACAACCCAACCCAAAAACCCGGGTTTTTGGGTTTTTCATGCCCTGATTACAATTAACGTTTCCTTCATCCGTTATACCAGTATTTTATCATAATGAATGAGAATTCCACAAGCAGCCTTGCATTGTTCTTAAAGTTACTTGAAACTATTTAAATTGGATGCCACTATTTACAACGCAAAACTTTTTGATTCAAATAGCATGTGGTCATCAGAAGGAAGTCAACTGGAAGAGACTAGTACCTTTTCTACTACGTGTTCGTACTCGAGATCTGGTTACTTTGCTCTGGCAACGGAATTTCATGAATATGTTGTGAGTGAAATAAAACAGTGTTCAATTTAACATAATTAATTATTTTTGGTTGTATAAAAGCTAATTTTTTAAATTTATGTTGTTATGTTAGTTAAAAATTGCCAATTAATACATATCGAATTCTTTTTTTTTCACAGGGAAAGTCCACTGGTATGGAAGCTGTGACAATATTTTTTCCTGTGGTAGCTTCAACATTAGAGATAGTAGTAGCATTTAGATCTTCTAAGTCAGCTACAGGGATAACAAGACCAACTAGTGATGACATTGCTTGGCATATGAAACTAATCACGACAAATATATTGGCAGTCACTAATTTGCTGCTCGTTGCATTTGTCGACAAGAATTATTTCAATCTTAGTGACGTAAGGGAAAACCTTAACATTTAAAAATAAATCAGCAACAAAGCATTCTTTTGACTATATAGTTACGGATTATGTGACATGCTATAAAACCATTATAATTTTTCTACAGGGTTGGTGCTATTTCGTAGGATTGCTTTCTCATTTTCTTACGCTTGTAACTTTCACCTTTTTTGTGAACTTATGTGTCAACATTTACTTCACTATTTGTAAATTAGAGGCCAAAAGCTCTCCACAAAATTCTTTTATTGCAAATTTTGTTATTACAAACGAAAGATTTATGTATTTTCTTGCAACCTTTGGGATTCCTGCTTTTATTGTGTTTATTACGACCTTGGTCGGAGTTGGAGGAGGAAGTCACACGCAAGTCTACGGTGGAGATTTGTAAGTTACAGGAATTAATTTGCTTTTATATTGTTCTAATTATTGTCAATTATTACGAACGCACTTTTAATGTAATAGTAAATTTTAAGGCTGTAAGGTTGTAACAATCCAGTTTTGATAACTACACCACAAACCAGTAACGCTCTTAGTAAGCGCTTTCTAAATAGTTTAAAAAAGTTTAAGTAAATATGTGTAAATATTGAGAGAATGCAAACTAACTTTGCATTCTCAGTGGCCATTGCCCCATCAGTCAGATTTGACTAAATCTGCCTAAATCTGAATGTCGCCACTACTCCTACCTTGTCTTTCTTGGAACTGTCTCCAATTGTCCCTATTGCTATCACATACCTACCTATCCTAACTTAAATAAATATGCTAATCATCATTCAATTTCTTCTAATGAACTCCTGAACTTACCTTTCTACACTTACTTACTTCTTGACTCTGTCCCTACTTACATCTCGACGGTGCCGTCCGCACCGAGAGATTTCTGGAAATACGCCCCCATTTCTCTACTAAAATTACATTTATTTCTTTATTGCTAATATTATTTATTTCTAAATTACTCAAACCAAAATTATCCTACCACTTCAATCTGACGCTAAATTCAGTCGCAATCCTAAAATAAAAATAAGTCCCATTTTCCTACATGATATTATATTTATTCTCCCACACTCAACAAACCCAGCAAAATCATTTATTTCCTGACAATAATTTTAAAATAAGTTTTATTGCGATTACTTCCCTTTAAGGAAATTGATCACCAGTTTGATTATTTTTCTGAATAACTATTTTTATTTTAGCTGCTGGCTTGATGGTAGCTACATATGGGCCCTTTTTGCACCTGGAATATTGGCAGTCGCAGTAAAAATAGATTATAAGTTATTTCATTTTTTACAATTCGGTCTTCTCTAAAACAGATAGTGATGTCTTGTATTTTATTCCATAGATAATTCTGGTAGTGTATTACCTATTCAGCTCACACATTAATGGGGAATTGCAAACATTAGAAACTAGTGTCAACAATGAAAGAAAATCTACATTACTTAAAGCAAAGTAAATACTTTTTAATTATTTGAAAATGTACACACGTATTATCAAAGAAAGAAATTTCAATTAGAAGGTCCAAATCCAAACTATGCAATGTAAACAAAGAAGAAATGAAACAACAATTTAAATATTTCTGAATCAACCTTTTTATTAATTTTTGATTTAAACAAATTATTCACTTCATTATTATATATTTTTCTGAACAGAAAAGACATTCGGCATCATTTGATATTTTCTGTCCTATTAGGACTAACATGGCTTGTTGGATATTATCAACTGGGACCCAACTATTTAGACTCTCCCTTTTTGCAATATTTATTCCCTGTGATGTTTGCTGTGCAAGTAAGCTTGTAAATTTTTTACATACACTATTTACATCTACCCTAACAAAATGACATTTCAAGCACTTTTTTTGTCTTATAGGGAGGATTTTTGTATTGGTTTGAAAATGACATACAAAGTATTAGCGACGTTTTTCCTGCTTGTATGAAAAAGGAAGAAACTAGCAAGGTAAGTAGTGCAAACTGGTTTTGTAAAATGTGTTAAGAATTGGAAAATGTCAAAACTTAATGAAGGTACTAATAATAATGGTTAAAAATGATTAATATAATATATTTAAGACCTCTGCTAAAAGTGACGATGAAGGTACCCAAGAAGAATCCAATAATAACCAAGTGCCACCACAAAGAATACAATTCATCAACCGACGAGCCACAGCAACAAAAGTTCAAAAGAGGAAAAATTCTAATGTCTCAGTGGTGTAGTTGACAAAAACCATCGAGAAAAAAGAAAGATAAATTTTTAAATTGAAAGCATTGAATAAATTTGATTGCAAAAAACTTACTTGCTTACATGTGAACACTTACCCATATAAATCTGTATATAGTGACATTGGGGTCCTTGTTAATTTTTGATGGATACCTCAGACAGTAATATTATTCACAATACCAAGTTTTGACCTTTGACACCTAGCAAGGGTCAACAAAAGTTAAATATCTGATATCTCCTCAAAGTGCAGCTTTTCAAAATTCTTCATTTTGAAGTGTATTACAGATTTATGAAAAGAATTATTTTTGGTAAAAATCTGAAAATTTTTTTTTGAAACTTCGCCGAATCTTTTGAAACCGGACAACTGGTGATTTACAGCTCTTCCAATTTCATGTAACACCTGAAAGTGAGAAATTATTTTTTTCCTGAAAGTCGTTTGTGCTAGGAAATAGCATTTTGGAAGCCATCGGGCTGACCATTTACCTATATCAAATAAAATCTGTCGGACAGTTTCATTTTTATTTATCTACTAGCCGGTCACAGGACCCAGGCCCTGTTATAAATAAAGCTAGCGTGTATTCCGGGGCAATATTGTACGTACGTTGTGTATTGCAACAATGTTAATTCCGATTGACATTTTCACAATTTCTCATTAGGTGGGCCAAAGGTACAGATTTTACATTACTTTGATAAAGTCAAAAAATATTCCAAAACTTCGCCTTAGTACGGCCAAGGGCCAATCTTTTGTTTAGAAATAGAATTTTGGCTGTTGGGAGATTACTTCGGTCAACCCACCATGATCAAATTTTTGACTCGGATACTTTGGATCACCATTTTATACATAATGCCATTAATGGACAATGGACCATTTTGAGGTCAAGTTAGTCTTAATTAGCAATGCAGCGCGATAGTGGCAAGAGGTTATTTAGAAAATTGAATCTTTTTTATTGTAATGTTTTGGTTTCTACTCCCGCATTCGAAAAAGAGTAAAGAGTTAAATTCGAACATGAGTGGCGTCCACTCTTTTTTGGCAACAGTCCATATTCAACTCCATAAGAACTTATGCAGTAAGTAAGGAGGCATAGCGCCCCCCTCAAAGTAACGTTACCTTATACCCTAAGTTAAAATGGGACCCTAGTAGTGGGTGGCAAGATTAAGTTGCCGCTATCCACAATGCTATGTTAATACAATTAATGTTTTCAATAATGTACCCCAACGCATACCTTCATGTACTAAATTTAGTACATAGAGGTATGCGTTGGGGTACATTATCGAAAACATTAATTGACCATATAGATAGTAGTAAAGTGAAGTTTTAGAATAGGATTTATTGTGTGAATGGATGAATATTGTACTATAAATAGTGGTTAAACATATATCACACACTTTCTAATTGTTTCCAAATAGCGCATAAAAATCTATTATCATTCATTTGGGGGAACGTGTTTAACATGTGTTTTGCTACGTAACCCATTTTCTCAAGTTTTTAAATTTAACATTTTTTAAATTTCTCTGCGTGAATCTTACAGACTACAAAAGTAAACAAAAAGTGAGCCATTTTATCCTTTTTAGCTTTTCATCTACGATATAGAGCCTTAAGGGGGCCAACGGGACCTCCCCCCGAAATCGAAGAATTGAAACGAAGTTTTTCCTTGAGAACCAAAAGTTTTCCAAGGTTAACCCTATTAGCATTAGCATATCAAAATCATGAATCAAAATGCACAAGAATGAAATCAACTCTAAAGCCTGTTTTAGACTTTCAGTTTCCCATTCACTTTCACATTTAGTGAAGTCAAAATGACGTCCTCGTGTTGGAAATGATTAACTGTGATGACATCAAAAAAGGTGAAAGGGAAGGGGAAACGGGAAGTATAGAACAGGCTTAAAGCCTCACGAAGGTATCATTTGATTTTAATGGTGCTTCAACTTTCGCAATTGTCGAATATCAGGGCAGTCCGAAGTTGGATTCGGATTTTTGATATCCGCAATTTAAATTCCTTTGAAAATTCAAATTGAGGTACGATTTTTAACCTTTTTGAAAATATGAATTTTCGAAGGCATATAAAATACAGATATCCGAATCCAACTTTTTGGGTCTGGTGATTCCACGATTGCAAAAATTCAAGCCCCATAAAAATCAAATGATTTCTTTCGGGAGGATGTAAAACATATTTTAGCACGCATTTTGATAATCCCACGTGGTTGCTATGCAGGAGCATAGTCCATCCTTAATTGCGGCGTATGAGTAGCGCTAAAAGGAGTCATTGTTTTTTTAAAGTCCACTAAAAAGGCTAAAATTTTTTTTGCAGTTTTTCCTTTTGGGCGATTTGAAGTCGATTTGGGGGTGGTCATTTCTTGGGTAGGGAGATCCGCGGCGGGTGTATAACAAACATAGTCTGAAACGAAAACATATCCAATAAGTTTTTAGCCTTTTAGTGGACGCTTTTTAAAATTTGTGAATCCCGTTAGCGCTACTTTTACCTGGCGACTGAGTTTTTGATATCTCTGCTTTGAACGGTGTAAAAACCATCATAATATTACAGAAACGACAACTAACATTTTTTTGGGAATCAAACTTTTTTAAACTATTAAAAACATCACTGTAAAATGCCAAATTGAATTTTCCCGCATATGAAATAATGGAAACCTTGAGCGCACTGACAGCTTAAGAAATTTCCATACAGAATGCACGCATTGTTCCTGATTCTGATATGAAATTTTTTGTGCCTTTTGTAAGTCGTAGGAGACCATATACCGTGCAGTGTATAATTGCGCAAGGCAGGAAGTTGTTCTGCTTTAAATTTGTCTCATTAAGTGCGTTTTAGAATTTCGGCAAATCAACATACAGAAGAACAAACAAACCTATGGAATTAGACTTTTGCTGTTTATTTATAAGGCGTTGCATAAATATGTCATTTATTTTATGTATTGATATTTCCATCACCTTTACAATATATGAATAATGTCATGTATATGTTAAGAAACCAAATAATTATTAGATATTTGACTATGTTAAACAACATAAAGAAATAAAGCAAATCATGCAACAAGCACGCTCCTGGTTGGTAATTCCTATAGAGCTGCTGTCGCTACTTAATAATAATTCATTAATCAAATCATCTATCCTGTGGATACACTCGTCTACTGGTCAAGGTTTTCAAAACGGATACAGCGAAAGTTTGAAACATCAACCTGTACCTGTTGTGCCAGAAATATTCCAGAAGAAGGGTTAGGAAAGAGCCAAGTAGGAAATATCCACAAACGAAAAAAATTGTGTGAAATTTCATTGCCAAGCTTATAGGGGCGCTTTGAGATTCCTTATATTTTTGTGTAGAATAACGATTTGAACTCCACAATTTTTTTCTGAAATGGCAAATTTCCTTGAAATATTTTAAAAATCCTCTCTCTTGCATAGATTGAAAATAAGATTGGAATTGAAAACGATAGCAATATCTGAAATTATATGACACTGCATCAGCTATGTCTGTTTCCTTTACGGTCAGGCAAACTCCGTTAGAAGACATTAAAGCTGGTATTAAATGCATTACTGATTCATCACTCCCTTTTTCACATAAGCTAAATAATTTTTTTGAATAGCTAGTCAACAATTTAACGGTGATTAGGTCTGATAGTGAAATATACTTAAGTGTTCTATAACTTTCGTAGTTGATTTTATAGACACTCGAATTCATTTTCTCTAGAATTTTGTATTTCTCAAATAATGAAGTTCTATCTTGATCAAAGTTCACTGTTTCGTCTTTAAGCCACAAAAGTTTAAATTTATTTTCTACGAGATCTTTGAAGTCTACAAATTGTTTTCTGTCAGGTGGTGCAATAATCTCGCTTGTTATCCAGGTTCCATATTGAGTAGAAATCACGAATCCCATCAACACAATTATCAAGTACAAAATGTTTCTCCTTTTATTTGAAACACCCTGATTTAAAAGCACTGCTACTGTGGATAGGAAAGTTAATTCTATTTTTGTAAAGAAAGATGAAATTCTAAAGCCCGAAGCATAAAAAGAAATCGGAAAAAGCAACAATATCAACAACCAGCAATAATTGTCAAATGTATTCTGAATCAGAACTGTTAAGTGAATGTCGAGAAAACGATAATCTTGTTCACAGTAGAACGGGATGCTTTCCTTAAAGTATTCAATGAAAATAATATCATACCAATTTTTATAGTAGGGTTTTATGTCTGCTGATAACATTTTAATCAGCCCCCGTAGTTGAAATATTCGTAGATCTTCAAAAAGTGTAGCATATACTATAGTAAAGTTTAATCTTTCAACCATTAATTCAACAGCCTTTCCATCATTTTGACAACCGTAATCACTTTTTCCCATTGAAAAGATGCTGATTTTGTTCGTTGAAGGTCTATCTAGAGAAATCTTTGAGTGATAACCACCGATTATAGTGCCATGAAGATTCCCTTTTAAATCTCCCATTTCTCTTCTAATTCTTCTGATTTAATCAGCTGAAATAATGCATCAGTTTTTGGGTTGTAGTACAGACTTGGAGTGTAAACCAAATAATTGTGCGAATCTTTAATTGCCCATAGAAAGAGAGGAGACACCAAATAGCGAAGGGATCTGTATAACAAAGAATTCACGGTTTTCAGTTCTTTGTCTTTGATGACATGATGACAATTATGAATCTTGATGATTGACGATTTACTTCTTTTCCAAAAAGTGTGTGAAGATAATTTAAGGTGAGGTCTGACTCCATCAGAATATTTACAGTGCACACGTTTTTGAACAGATCACGAGGATTTTCTTCATATGTCTATATACAGAAGAGTGTTTTATTATAGTTTGTTTGATGTCGTTAATGTCCAGGGTTGTCCATTTTGATTAGCCAGAATAAATTCTCTCTGCCACTTGGATTGAGGATAAGTGATCAAGTTGAAATCACAATTACTATAAAATGACAAATTTCGAAAACAATTGACATTTTTGTTAATCAGAGAAAAGAAAATATGTGTTAACGGATACTTGTATATTGAATACATTTTAGTGTTCATTTACTGTCACAACACAAGGTGAGATAAAATAGCACTGAAAATATATAATGGTAAGCCTCGAGTACGAGTATAAATACATTTACCTGTAGATGGTCAATAAGGAAATCAAGAGCAACTATAACTCCATACAACCACAACTAACACCAAATACAATTACCGTGAAACTCAAAATATTTTGATATTCATCAGCATCAGTATAATATTTAAATTCCATTGGCATAGGTGGAAGATTTTCAAATCATTTAAATATATGGCCAAAGCAACTATAAAATTGAAGCAAATTTTTCCATTTGCTATCCACATGAATTTTTTATGTCCTGATTTGATTTTATGAAAAGCTTAATATGGTGCGTTAATCGTTTTTTGTTTCTGTTTGAAAATAAATCGGCAATAATTAGGTATTTCTAAGTTTCTCAAATTACATATAAAGTGAACTTACTTCGAAAAATACTGTGCTAGTCTGTACACAGAAAGTCACGAAAGGAATTGTTTGTTGATCCAGTTCCATCATGCATACTATCCAACCCTAACTAAATGGTTGGTAGTTTGAAGCAAAAGTTATACAAACAAAAGCTTCGTGTCAGCTTTAAGTTAACTTTACATTACCAAGTAAGAATTAGTTCAGTGGCAAAAAGTAATGTCTTGGAAAAAATGTTCGAAACGGATTTTAAAATGAATGCTCTACTGGTGTAAAAATCAGACTTGTGTTTTATTTAGAAATTAAGTAATGGGATTTTACTATTTACTAGAATTTTTAAATTGAGCATTATGTGTAAATTTTCATTCTATAGAAACATGGAATAAATAAGAATATTGGAAATTAGTTTGAATGCATTTAAATACAATTTCACAAATAAATCGGTTTTTCCAAGTATCTGTGACGTACTGCGACTAATATCGTACAAACTGGTATATCTTGAACCTTGACGCAATAAAAAATCCTCTTTTCATTACAATAAACCTTCTTTAGTATAAGAATAACTTCTTGGAATTGTTATTGTCATACACTAGTATACTTATTTAAAATGTCCTCTCATATTCGGGGTATACAATAGTAGTTGTATAATATGAAAGGGTTACTGTGATTCAACCTCTATTATTATTCATTTTCTTATACTAATGTACAATTTTTTAAAATTTTAAGGCCTGATGATGTCCTTACGAAATGCATAGCCGTCGTTTAAATAAATGAATCTGTACAATTGGAACTCGGGTTGACTAATGAGAAAAAACTGATTGGAGAGGGATCGGACCGTTCATATTTTAATTCAGCATCTTATCTCATTCAGAACTGTCATAAAAGTAATTTATGAGAAGTCTCCCGGTCCATCTATTTCCAGTGGTGACGAAGAGACCGACATGCGAAGAGTTCCGGGAGTGGTATACGAGAAGTCTCCGGGTCCATCTATTTCCAGTGGTGACGAAGACGTACGAGCGGAAGAGGAGGAGACAATCGAAGAAATTGAAACGTTCATGTCCATTGGTGAAGGTGACGACATAAATATGAACCTACCCAATGACACAAGCTCTGTCGACCCATTCGCTCCAAAGGAGGTCGAGTGTAAAAAAAAGACGAGGACGAAGGAAATGCCGACCAAGATGACGCTATAGGTGGGAAACATACACAGTATGACAAATAATCTTGATGTGGTAGTTATGCGTTTCATTCATTTTAACTTCTACCAAACTATACATACAATAACCTATTGCATAACGTTTATGTCAGGTGGGAATGTGACTGATGAGGAAATGGGGAATGAAAAGAACAAGGAAACCGAGGAGGAAGAGGTGGCAAACCAAGATGGAGAAGAAGAACATGACCTAACTACACCGTTACCACATGAGTCCGATTGTCAATACGGCATACCGAACTATAAAAAGATGTTGGACCAAATTGCCCAAATTCAATACATGGAGGCAGAGGAGAAAAACATTTCTACCCCTATCGGTGTAACAAACTACACCTCACAAGGATCACAATCTTCGGATAGCAAGGAAAACTCATCAAATACATCACAGACGCCAATGGTATTATGTGTGACATTATTTTCAAGCGACCACGGTAAACAACATAATGGTAACATAACTTTGTGAAGCGATAACACACGATGAATATATGTGACAGCGAAGAAGATAGTTTGCATTTTTTGATATGCAAGCCAAGGTCTCAGTAATTAATAACTTATTGATTAATAACTTTTAATTTTAATAACTTTTGATTTTTATAGAAACCGCCCCAGCGTCCAGCAAAGCATTCAATGACTAACGACGAGGACGAAAAGAAGGTGCACAACCGCAAACCTTTGCATGGTGTAATCCTGTCGACAACGGGGAATAAAAGAATGGTGGCTGACAACAAACACAAATCCTCCGTTAAAAAAAGGAAGACGGTGACAAAGGACAATGGCGACCTGGAATCAGACGATTCAGATGATACAGATGATACAGAGAAATCGGAGGGGGAACAGAACGATGATATAGGTAACTGTTTATCATCCTATAGTTACGATTTACGGTTATTGAATGACAATAGAGATTATAGTAGTCACTGCCAATTGTGTCACCATCGGCATATCAGTCCCAACCGTTATGTGCTATGGACAAAGTTGTACCGTACAACTTTGTCCATATATTATGACGGCTAGAAGTATAATGCCGAGGGTGACATAATTGGCATTGACAATAGAGATTATAGTAGTCACTGCCAATTGTGTCACCATCGGCATATCAGCCCCAACCGTTATATGCTATGGACAAAGTTGTACGGTACAACTTTGTCTATGGATAATACACTGTGGATGTGCATAACGCCGATAGTGACACAATCGGCACTTTATCTTAGTTTAATTTTTTTAACTTTACAACATAGATTTGGATAGATTGGACATCTCCATTCATTTAATGTATTGCATTTTTATGACCTGCGAAGGACAGATTTAAGAGTGAATTGGGTAAAAGGCGGGGCAATTTAAAAGCTCAATTGATTTGTTTGACAACATTGAGAGTATTGAGATTGTCATATTGTATCAGGCAAGCGGCATTTTTTGTATTTGCCTCAGTTTACCCAAATTCCAAATGTAAACAAAAGTTCAATCATGTGACCGTATGTCACATCTAGATCTACAGTACTAGTTATATAATCTAAGCTTTACAATAACATATAACATCCTTCTATGTTTTATATTCGTGAAATTGGTATCAACAATGCATGTAATAGACGATTATATATTTCGGTTTCTAGGTGGTTACGATTCTGAAGATTCACATTCCTCCTTTAAGGATTCACCATCCTCAAATTCTGCAGATCAGTTGTCGGACAACGACGGAAATTCTCCAACGGTCTCTGTTTGGAAGCCAGTAACATCCACAAATGCGGGTCCTCCGGTTGCATCAACCAAACCGAATATCACAGAGAAAAACAGGACAAAGTTGGAATTAGTAGGAAAAGATAGGAGAGAGAAAGAGTCCGACGCATCAGAGGAGTCAGACGATGACGACCCAATCGAAATGTTAGATCTGGTAACGCTCGGAGACAATATCAACGATGTTAATATCACAGAGAGGTTGGCACGTTATCAACACCGAACCCAAGGTTTGTTGCATGCAGTAATTGCTGCAGCTGAAAATGTTTAAAAAGCCTGTGAGTTAGGTGTTGTCGCACCAAGAGATTTCGAGAAGGTCACCATAGATTCCATGGCTACATTGTATCGAAAAAAGGGTCATTTCACAACCAATGATTGTTATAATGGTGCGATGAAAAATGAGGACAAATGTATTTGTGGTAAATTTAGTATGCAACGGGCCCGACGTGCGGTACAACAGCACTATCACAAGATGCATAGCATGGACACTATGTATAGGGTCTGCAAACATGGAATGGCCGTAGATGGTCGTCAACATGACCCAAACTGTCCAACTGGGTCAGCTGTTCAGGCTGTAGATAAGGAAATCCGTGTGTTTGGAACTAATAAGTCCCTGTTAGGCATTCAGGTTCGTAAAAAACATTTGGTGAATATGTTGGATTCTAATGCTTCCAAATTGATTTTTGTCGGGATTGAAGAAAAAGCAGCTATCGAGAATGATATAATGCAATCATTGCAAGCTAATCGCCCATTAGAAAAGTCACATTGGCTCGCAGAAAGAAAGGCTAGGAAACAAGACAAAATTCGAATGAGGGAAATGCGGTTTTTGTTACGCACAACTAAAAAGAAAAATAAACCTCAAAAAAAGCTTAGTCAAACAAAGAAGGGTAAAAAGAAAACAGGTAGGCAGACAGGTAAAGCCCAAAAGCAAGCGACAGTACCTGTGGTCAGATTTTCAGGTAGACAGACAGGGAAAGCCCAAAAGAAAGCGACGGTACCCGTGGTCAGATTTTCGCGTAAAAAGAAGGAACCAGACAGCTTAGATAACGAAAGTAAGTTTGTACGGAAGAAGGTCGAGTCGCCAGCCACTTTGCCTAAAACTAATGTTGTCTCAAAAGAAAAACCAAGTACAAGTGTAGGCATCAAGAAATGTGTAGACATGAGGAACCAAGAAAAAATTAGGACGCAGAAGAATTAATGAGAATAAATGTAATATTAATTAAATGTTATTCATGATTAGGGTGATTTAGTTTTCAGGTCTAAATATTAATTAAATGTTATTCATGATTAGGGTGATTTAGTTTTCAGGTCTAATTGTAGGTTGACTGATGGAAATAAACATCTATTTGATTTGTGTTTCCTGTAATTGTATTTTATAACCCATTTATAATGTAACTAAACGATTTTCATGTTTCAATAAATTAATTGTATTTTGTAACCAATATTGCTATTTCACTTTATTCAATAAAGATTAGGTCGTAGCCATGAGCGACTTTTATTTGCATTTCATCAACACTGACATCATTAATCACTTATGTCACACGATTAAAGGTTTTCTGAAATAGCAATTGTGTCACCATCGGCATATTAGATCTACCCGATATACATTGTGGACAAAGTTGTACAGCACAACTTTGTCCATAGGTACCATGCAATAAATGAGAATGATTCCAAAAGTGACACAATTGGCAATTTTTCCTGCTTTAATCTATCTGGCATGCTATTTATCTCAACTAATGGTAACATATAAGAGTATGTATTTGTCGAAATGGTGAATACCCTAATGAAAATTGCCAATTGTGTCACTTTTGGCATTCTACTTCCAGCTGTTTTAACCTATGGACAAAGTTGTACCGTACAACTTTGTTACTTTTATGACAGTTCTGAATGAGATAAGATGCTGAATTAAAATATGAACGGTCCGATCCCTCTCCAATCAGTAACTTTTATGACAGTTCTGAACAAGATAAGATGCTGAATTAAAATATGAACGGTCCGATCCCTCTCCAATCAGTTTTTGTTCATTAGTCAACCCGAGTTCCAATTGTACAGATTCATTTATTTAAACGACGGCTATGCATTTCGTAAGGACATCATCAGGCCTTAAAATTTAAAAAAATTGTACATTAGTATAAGAAAATGAATAATAATAGAGGTTGAATTACAATAACCCTTTCATATTATACAACTACTATTGAATATTATTAAAAATATATGTATAAGAATAAGAATATTTATGCCATTGGTGACACATTACCTTTAAAGTTAAAGATTGAACTGACAACTGGACAAACAATTAAGTGGTAGCGGTTACATGTAATAAATTTTACATTTTACGAAAGTAAGATAAAACTTTAGCTCGAAGCGAGCGTAGAGTCGGAATCAAGTAAACAAGGTAGACAGGGTTTAACATTTTTACAGGGTACATTCTATGCTTAAACTTATCCATTAGTTTAAATAATACTGTATATAACGAACTTAAAAATATTTTTACTGATCCTAATATTGAGTTCCATAAACGATTCTTAGACGATGTATTTATGATATTAGATGTAACTACTATAAATAATATTGATAACTGGTTATCGGATAAACTAAAACACCCATTTTTAAGCTTTACATTTGAACATAGCGACTCAAAAGTTACCTTTCTAGACTTACAAGTTACACTAGAGTTTAATAATGTCATTACTACCGAATTATATAGAAAACCAATGTCTAAAGCTCAACCCGTACATTACCTTTCCAGCCATAGAAAAAGTTTGTTAAATTCAATACCTTATGCTCAGGGCCTAAGAATTATTAAATCGCACACTGATCCTTTGCTATGTCAGTCTGAATTATTTAAACTAATGGATAAGTTTAAGCATAGAATGTACCCTGTAAAAATACTAGATGAAACTTTGACTAAATTATATAGTATTGATAGGGAAACTCTGTTAAAACCCAAAACTAAACTATTAATTGAAAATCTAGAAATAAATAATCCTAATATACTACGTAATTTAGGAATAAAAGGTTTTTGTGGTTCCATATCATACATGTACTAATACAAACTATTTTGTAATGCCAATTTACAATTCTATAAATAATTACAGTAGATTATTAACTGACACAATTAAGACTGAACTAGCTAAATGCAGTGACGATAAATATATTGATACGATAAATAATATGTCCTTAGTCTCAAGTTTCTCAAAAACAAATGTTTTATCTCAATTATGTAGCAGTAAGAAGAACAAAGACAAACTTGACTAAATGCACACGACAATACAAATAAGGCGGTCTACCTTGTTTACTTGATTCCGACTCTACGCTCGCTTCGAGCTAAAGTTTTATCTTACTTTCATAAAATGTAAAATTTATTACATGTAACCGCTACCACTTAATTGTTTGTCCAGTTGTCAGTTCAATCTTTAACTTTAAAGGTAATGTGTCACCAATGGCATAAATATTCTTATTCTCATACATATATTTTTAATAATATTCAATAGTAGTTGTATAATATGAAAGGGTTATTGTAATTCAACCTCTATTATTATTCATTTTCTTATACTTATGTACAATTTTTTAAAATTTTAAGGCCTGATGATGTCCTTACGAAATGCATAGCCGTCGTTTAAATAAATGAATCTGTACAATTGGAACTCGGGTTGACTAATGAGCAAAAACTGATTGGAGAGGGATCGGACCGTTCATATTTTAATTCAGCATCTTATCTCGTTCAGAACTGTCATAAAAGTATACAAATATGATTTGGCTGAAAGCATTTGTTTGTAATTGTGTCTAATGAACAAAGACCTTCGTAGGTTCTAGTTAGTTTACCTTACACAGTCTGCTATTTATTTTTAGTAATCGATATCATGCTGCCTTTTACCAAAATCCATTTAAGAGGCACATTTTAAGAATATCGTTTATGATGACATGTAAATAGAATATTCATCCAGAGTGGTCCTTCTTACTGTATGCTATTATACTCATACAATTGTAAGTCTTATTAGACCTTTCCATGGTTAGGCACTTTTGGTGTGCGTAATAAGAACATCGTATGTGGACTTCCAATGTTACCAAACCTATTTAAGTAACTACTTACCTAACTGAAAAAATCAATTAGCATTGAAGGGAAGTTACTATTTTGGCTCCCCCTCTTCCTTCCATGAAAAGTATAGAAATCCTTTTCTTATTCAAATACTTGCGAAATATGCGAAAGATTTTTGCCTTTGCCTAAGGCTTCTAATACCAAGCCGATGAATATACTTAAAAATGTAAACGTCTTTAAAAGAGTACTGTCCCTTAAGGAATGAATAAGCATCAATCAATTTTTCGTTTTGTTCATCAGATAACCTCCTTCTATATGGCATTGCGTTGATTGAATTTATTTCATGTACTCCACGCAAAGTGGATTGAAGGTATACTGTATAGTAACAATAGAAAATATACAAATTATAATGGCTACTGTTACTCTTATATATTTACGACCTTTGTTAAAAATGGATACAAAGATTATCGTCGTTTAGGACGGATAGCTTCGATGATATCAGAGCGCAACCAAAACGAATACAAGTCAATAACAGAAGTGAAGTTTCAAATAAAGGAAACTTAAATGCATGGTGTAATGGAAAAGAATCGAGGGAGTAAAATGGATGAATTGCTCAAGGAAATGTGTTACATTAAAAACAAGTATATATGCTTAATTAGCGGCATTTGAGATAAAACAATGCATAAATTTTGTGATTTATTTTAAAAGAATCATTGATTGAAAATAAATTACACGTTCATGCGTTTAGCACTGTCAATATTATTCATTTGAAGTTTTTAATAGGAATTATTTATTTCAATTGGTTATTTATTATCTTATT
Source organism: Tomocerus qinae (assembly GCA_020055645.1). Classification (NCBI taxonomy): domain Eukaryota; kingdom Metazoa; phylum Arthropoda; class Collembola; order Entomobryomorpha; family Tomoceridae; genus Tomocerus; species Tomocerus qinae. The sequence continues at coordinate 22,774,388 of CM034546.1, read as the reverse complement.
TATTTTATAATCACATCAAATATTGGTGCTAAATATTTTAGAACATTTATGTACTATAGGGAAAATTGCAAACATTGGGTACTCCTGCACCGGACTCTTTGAACAGAAAACGACAAATTTCACACAAAGTAGTTAGCAGCCCCTCAATCGACAATATATGTTCGATTACCATTAGCAAATACGTTTAGTAGATTAACTAAAGTTGGCAATCTGTGTTTAAAAATTTTTACAGTTAAATTTTCATCCATTTGTCCAACTAGGTGTCAGTCGACCTTTATCTATCGCTTTTACTGTATACATAAGAATAACGCTATGTGCATAGTAAGAAACCAAAACCACTACAATTGTGACTAGCTATATGTTACTTAAATAAATATATAGCAAATCAATATCAATAGCCACATCCATCATCCTTTGGAAATACTCGAACTTCATTTCGCCTTAGAAACCTATCTGGCAAGGTTTTCAAGTTTTTTACAACGGATAGAGCGAAAATTTGAAAAATCATACTGTGGTACCAGAAGTTTTCCAGAAGAAGTGTAAGGAAAGAGCCAAGTATTAAGTATCCACAAACGAAGAAAATAGTTTGAATTTTCATTGACAGGCTTATAGGGACGCTTTGAGATTTCTTATGCTTTGCTGTTGAATGAAATATTGAAAAGCGCAAATTGTCTCTGAAATTGCAATTTTCCTTGAAATATTTTAAAAATCCTCTCTCCTGCATTGATTGAAAATAGAATTGGAATTGAAAACGATAGCAATATCTGAATTTGTAAGACAAAGTGTCGGCGAGATCCGTTTCTTTTACAGTCGTGCAAACTCCGCCCGAAGGTGGTATCAACACCATGGAGGATTGGGTTCTCTCCTTTGGACAAATGCTAAATAATTTCAGTGAATAGTTAGTCAACAATAAGATAGCCGGATCGAAAGATCCCATTTTGTTGTTCTCAGGTATTGTATCAATTTCCGTGTCGAAAATATAGACACTCGAATTCATATTTTCCAGGATTTTATATTTCTCAAATATTACAGCTCTATCTTGATCCAAATACATTGTTTTGTCTTTCAGCCGCAAAAGCTTAAATTCATTTAGCACGAGATCTTTAAAGTCTACAAATTGTTTTCTGTCAGGTGGTGCTATAATCTCGCTAGTTATCCATGTTTCATATTGATTGGAAATGACAAATCCCATAAACATAATTATCAAGTACAAAATGTTTCTTCTTTTATTGGATACACTCTGATTCAATAAAACGGCTGCAGTGGATAGGAAAATTAATTCTACTTTTTTAAAGACAGATGAAATTTTAAAGCCCAAAGCATAAAAAGAAATCGGAAAAAGGGACAATATCATCCACCAGCAATAATTGTCAAAAGTATTCTGAATCAGAACTGTTAAGGGAATCTCATGGAAACGAAGGTTTGGTTCACAGTAGCAGGGAATCATCTCTTTAAAATATTCAATGAAAAGAGTTTCATACCACCGTATCTTGTAGGGTTCCACATATTCTGATAACATTGCAATGAGTCCATATTGTGCATACTGCACGATATCTCTAATACGTGCAGCATATACTGCAGTGAAGTTTAATCTTTCAGCCATTACTTCAACTGCTTTTGTTGCGTGTCCACAATAGTAATACCTTTTCAACGTTGAATAGATACTTTCCCTGCATATAGGAATGACTGTTGAATACCCTGGGGGCATATTTTTGTTAAGTGCACCGATTGGAATACCATGAAGATTCCCGTTTAAATTTTTCCAAATAATTTCCCAGTTTTTTTCGGATTCTTCTGAATCAATTTTCTGAAATACGACATACATTGTTGGGTTGTACAGACTTGGCGTAAAAACCAAATATTCATTTGCACCCTTCATTGCCAACATAAAGAGAGGAGACACCAAATACCGTACTAAATTGTCTGATTCCCACAAAGGATATTCCACTTTCGGTTCAAAATTGATGATAATTATTAATCTTGATGATTTACGAATTACTTCTTTTCCAAAAGGTATGTACAGATACATTAAGGTAGGGTCTGGCTCCATTAGAATATTTACAGTGCACACGTTTTTGGACAGATCCCGAGGATTATCTTCCTGTCTACCGAAGAGCGTTTTATTATAGGTGGGGGTTGCTAATGTCCAAGGTTGGCCATTTTGGTTAGACAGGATAAATTCTGTCTGCCACTTGGATTGTTGAAAAGTGACCATGTTAAAATCACAATTACTATAAAACGACAAATTTCGAAAACAGTTGACATTGTTGATAATAAGAGAAAAGAAAAAATATATTAACGGATACTTGTATATGGAATACATTTTAATATCCATTTACTGTCAGAACTCAAAGTGAGATAAAATAGCACTACCAATACAGGGATTTGGATTATCGATGTAGCAGCCAAGGACAACCTAGCCGCAACCAGTGTACAAAATACCACTTACCAGTGGTAATGGGTTTTTAATGGTATTTAACGTTAAATACCACCACCTAAAAAGTAGTGGTAAGTGGTAAAAATGGTAAAAAATGTTTCGTTTAAATTTAATGTTTAGATTTCGAATAAAATTTGGTGCCAAAGTATGAAATAGCTTAGCAGCTGAATATTGTTGTACTACTAATTGATACGTTTTCATCAATCAGAGTTAGATTCAACCAATGTGCGCATTAATAGCCCTTATTTACCGATTGAGAAATTATTTACAATTAAATTGCCTTTAAATCAATTTTAATCTGACGATACCAAATGTAATCTTGGTTTTAGTAATATTTACCTGATTAATTTGATAATTAATTAAGGGGCTAATTGGCAATGTTTCATACAAAATAAAGTTTTAAAACAAATTATATATTTTAGGAAGTCTAATTTAATCTGTACTAAGCTGTCTAATTAATAGCAAATGTTTACCATTTTTACCATTAAATGCATTTATACCATTAAGTGCATTATTACCACTGTGATGGTAAAAAAGCCTCAAAAAGTGGTAAATTTTGTACATTGGCTACAACACAACTAACCTCAATTACACAAAACTCAAACTTACTTACCAATATCATAGGTTAAACTCTATTGGCTTGTACAAATGGACTTCTCATAATAAATTCCATAGACATATAGGTAGGCAAATTATTTTTGGATGGTTTAAATACATGGGAAAAGTAAATGTAAAGGTCATAAGTTGTAATATATCTATATAGGACATCTACATAACCACAATTCTTAGCAGACATATATGTGCTTTGGTTTAGTATTTATTTGTCACCAAGCAATGAAAGCCTTCGTTGAGGAAAGTAGGTTTCCTTTGCTATCCTGTTAGCTAATACATCAAACCAGGTTACCATAATATGCCGAAGTATAGCTATATTTAAACTGAAAGCCCTGCAAATAAAGACATGACTATATACTAATATAATACATGGGACGTCCAATATTAATACCAAAGGTGAGAATCATTATATTCCTCCTAGTTCCCCATCCCTCCCAGTCTACTCCATATATGTGTGAGACTGTATGTTTAAGTATACTTTGACAAAGAAATGTGTTTGTTTTTTGTCCTGATTCTACTCTACTAATATTATTTCCAGTCCTATGTTCAAGACAAGCAGAAGATGTAGAAAATTATGCCATTTAAATGACTTTTTTGACAATTTTAATTTGGAACACCTAAATCATGTTATATCATATAGTCATTGTGTAAAAGGTGGGTTAATGTTATTATTCGATTATCCAAATTAGATCTTGGTTCTATTATTGTATTGAATTCATTTAACATTTCCATGAGTTTATTTTGCTTGTGTTAAGGCCCGAATCAACAGAAGTAAGGCAGGTATGTCCTCCACAAAATACAAACTTAGTTTATTAGCATAATATAGTATATGGCTGAAAATTATAAAAAACATTATAAGGTACCTACTACTTAGTAAATTGTTGAATCGTTACTAATGTTTTCCGTATTTATTTGTATGTTTTTCATTACTATTGTATGTGGATGCCGGATGTCAAGAATTTACTTTATAACAATTCATAACAGTAATAAACCAAAGAGTGTTAATAAAGTTGTATGGGTGGAGTTCAAGGGAATTAGATCTTACTCAAGTTTACGATGTAGGATAGCTATCACACAGTATGCTTGATTTCTGCAAGAGGAACTCTGGATCAGAATTAGTAGGAGGGCCAGAACCAATGCGAGAAAAAAAAGAATAGCAGACAAGTATAAACTAGACATTTGATGTATTATTTTTATTCATTGATTTAAATAAAATTGAATGCGACTCCTTTTTCACTAGATGGCATTGTCAACAATTTTGCTACTCCACTACTAAGGCTTAATACAAATTTTGGTACACATTGAATAGTTATGGGCTCATCTAATCCTATTCTGAAATGCATTGGTCTTCGAGCAGTTTGTAACTTCTTGATATATTTCATATGTTTTATGTTTGCAGACGAATATTTTTCTAAACCTTTGATATAGCTGTTATAAGTAGAATACATGCAACTAATTGTTATCAAAACTGTGGACCATAACAAAATATAGAGTAACAACACAAATAAAATATGAAAAAGAGGAGCTAAGTGCATTTCCCTGTAATTTTCAATAATAAAGAAAAAGTCGAGCATTAAAAACCTCAATGAGAGTGACTGATAGGGCGCCAGAATTAATCCGAAGCTTTCTTGGAAAAAATGTAAAATATATATCAATATGTTGGAGTATTTCGCAACCATTTCCGGAGACGCTCGTACGATTTCTATGGAATTATATACGAGATTTCCATGCCTGAAAAAGATATTCATTTCTCATTATGGTTGATGTCATTTTAGTAGCTATATATTCTTCTTGTAATTCAATAAAATCATTTAACTTACGTCAATTCATTTCCCAGAAATTTCATACATTGCCATATAAATACAGGCAGTGCCAATAATATTAAACCAAGGCAAAACATGCAACTCGAAAGCCAAAATAAAAGTATTGCAGCGAACATTATGGAAAGAATTTGATATTCTCTAGAAAGGTCATAATAGGGAAATACAGACTCGTAGAATGATAAATAAATTGATGTGGGCGCAAAACCAAAGATAAAGGGAATTATGGAAACCAGTGATGGTTTCAGCAGTGGAAATAGTTTCACGGTGTTTGCTTTGGTGTCCATGTACTTTTCTGTGAAAATAAGTGAAATTCAACAAATTATACTGAATTGGATAATTTATACTTAAATCATTCTGTTGACTTCAAAAAATAAATTCGTACCTTCAAAGTCTTGAAGAATATGTAGTATACTTGTTATAATCACAATTATGTCCCTAGAACATTTTCTCCAAATGATGCAAGCCAAGAGGCAACAGAATCCATACATCATAAAGCCGAAAGAAATAAAATACGAAAGTGAGACTTCACCTTTTTTGGAAAGTCTAAATACTTGAATTGTAAAGAAAATGGATAAAAGAAACCACAAAGTTGCAATAAAATTCACCGAGATTTGAAATCTATTTCTTGCTTTTTTAATTATCAGATTGTTCTTATCCCAATAGTAGGGTGACACCCTCATTAGGTAGCCCAGATTGAAAATGGAACCAAATATGTAGATTGTGTCTGCTGGAATTGAGTTTATGGATTTCGTTCCGTTTTCTCTAGGGTGAGTTGGAATTGAAAATAAAAGGTATAAACGTTTTCGTAAACTCATTGCAGGTTATTTGTGTTGATACAACTTAGTTATACGAAAAACTGCTTTATGTTAATTTTTGTTTCAGAAAATTGATCGTGATGACAGTATTCTTTGATTAGTTTCTGCTACTATTGTTTCTTTTGATATGACCTTACTTATCCAGGATTAAACATATCTACTGTAAGTGTAAATATTGATTATTGGCTGACTTTCTTAGGCGAGAGGGTATTTAATATTTTGTCTAACCTTTACATTAACCTATGTGATTCCTGGCCAACACCCATAGTAACATTGGTAAAAACATTCGCTGAAATATAGGAATCCATTCCTCCGTAACCTTCATATCGTCCTTTAAGAAACGAAAAAGCCAATATCCATTTTTGTTTGGTGCACGAAGAAGCCAAAATCCATTTTTTGTTTGGTGGCGGAAAAAGCCTATATCCATACGCTTGTTAGTGGAGTTAGGCTATTTCCTGCACCAAACGAAAAATGGATATAGGCTAAAATAGGCTTATTCGTGCACCAAACAAAAAATGGATATAGGCTTATTCGTGCATCAAACAAAAAAATGGATATTGGCTTTTTCGTTCCTTAAAGGACGATATGTGTTTTGCGCTCAAGAGCAATTTAGTAAAAACTTTTTAATCGTGTTTGGCTTTAAATGCCTTTTACTTTTTAGCCTATATTTACCTTTTGTTTTGAACAAAATGGCATTTATCCACTTGTTGTTTTTTATACAAAATGATGTAGCCTACATGGTTCCTTAACCACGATATCCTACCGTGAAAAAATAGCAAACGCCTAAATCTTATTCTCATTAAATCTCAGGGTTAGTGACATACTAGTTATTCGTTTGCATCGGCTTTCTGGACTCTCTCTAATACAATGTAGCGGATAATGTGGAATTGTGGATATCCATGTGTAGGTTACCTTGTATATTATGTTATACTTCTGCAAAGAAATGTGTTGCCTTTGTTCAAATAATATTATTATTATACTCTTATATTCCAACCAGCAGTAGCTGTAGAAAAGAATTCAATTTCTTATTTATCCTATAGGTAATATTATTCCATTTAAACCCCTTTTATGTCAATTTTAATTTGAAACGCCTAAATGTTATTCTTTAAATTAATCTCATCTCATCTATGAGTTTAAATGTTAGTAAGTTTAATGTAATGCCGTTTGTCATCTTTTTATTGTCTAAGTTAAATCTACGTATCAGCATGGTAGATTATAATTTCCCAGCAATTTCATATGGTGATTTTGCAAATAGGGGTAGATGTTATAACTTGACATTATAAATTGAATCTTGATTTTGCTGTTGTCTGTATATACATTTAAAAGAACCACATTTACATATTTTTATTTGGCTGATTCAAGTCCCAGCAGACAGAAGTAAGTCAGCTAATTTTCTGATGATATATAAGTTAATAATATAATATAGTGTATTGCAGAAAATTATAAACATTAAAATTATAGGTAGTTAGCTATAACATATGCATAGTTACTGTCGTACTCCTGTGTACATGTGGAGACCAAGTATTAACTTTATAATAATTCAATTTTTTTAGATATTTAAAAACTCTATAAATATAAAAACAAAATTGCATGTTGCTCTGCTTTGTCCTTTAAGCAAGAAATAAAGCTTTAAAAAATGGCCCCACAAAATATTGTTTGTCCCAGTCCCACAAGAAACAATGTAAAATTTTGTGGCGGTTTTGGAGTTATAAAATGATAAGAGATGCAAGACGGAAGCGAAATTCTTCCCAAAATTTTCTGTTTGAGAGTTATAATAGTGATGAAACTTGAGAGTAACCATATAACATTAATGGATACACGCAAAGACCTACTAATGCAAAAAATGTAGTGCAGGGCAAGTACGAGCTAGCTTTTCCTAAACCATTGGGAGGTATTACGATTTCCAGTCTACTATTACTGTACCTTTCTCATGTCTATGATGCCTTCATTTTCTTTAATTTCGTGTCGTGGAATGATCTAACCTTAAATGGAAAAGACCTGATTGTGTCACAATAAACATCTTGTCTCTCAACATTGTAGTGAGGATTCCTATTAGTATTTTGAATAAAAGTGTAAATATTAAAGCCCTTTTAAGATTTTTTTTATAAGTCAACAATCCTTTTTCCATATTATTAAGCATCCTCTATACAATTGGTTGGGACGCTTACCAAAAGACAAACCATTTTCAATAGAGGTATTTTCGATACTGAAGTGTAGGCTGTAGTCCTAGGCAATGTTGGATTTAATAAAATAAGACGCAGTGGCGTTTGTTCAGTTAATAGTGCGGTTTAGAGGTTGTGATGTAGATACCTAGAGGCGATAGCGCTTAATAATTAAAATTCAAAATTTATTTGTCCACACAAATACTACACATCTGTAGACCAGCATGGGATTCGGTAGATCTGACATCCTTCTATTCTATCATACAATTTACTAGAAATATAATCAACTTAGTTATAAGTAAATTATTTCGATTCAGTCGTACAAAGTTCTTAAAATACAATATCTAAAGCTATTTCAGTTTATTGAAACCCTGCAAAATAGATATTAGGCTTTTTCAGTGTAAGCTTTACTTTGTGATGTAGAACGATCTCTATATCGCAGACTTCAATAAATTTACCTGTCTTCCCCCCTCGATGTGTAACGCAAATGCTGACTGCAACACTTTTGGGTATCTCCTCCTCCCATCAACTGTACACGTAATATATGCAGGCTCCTTAAAATCAAAAAAGCAAAATGCGCAAGCCCAATTCCTCTAAACCAACGAAATGAGTCGTTTCACGTTTCATATTATTATTATAACGTCTAAATAAAAATTTACATAAGAAGGTTGAATGGTGAGTGGGGATCGAATGGAAATGATTAGCAAAAGGAAACATTTCGTAATGATCGTAATGTGCGTATTAAAAAGCATTTCCAACTTCTAATCCAAAGTGGTTCTGCTATAATATCGACATACTTATTCAACATTTATTAATGGAGCTGGGTTGACTTTTTACTACCCCTTAATTATTTTGTGTCAGTTGGGGTATCTTTTTGTAGAATTAAATAATAATACTGGGAGCCACTATTTATTCTTTAAAAATATTTATTCGTAAGTTGACTCATGGGGTTTGTACGTTTTTCCAAAATCCTAGAGGGAATCTTATTATTTCGATTTTACAAGGAAGCTTTTTGGTGTCTATGTGGGAGTTCTTTTCGAAAATGGAGTCTTTCATTGTTCCCTTTATTTGATGCTACGATCTACAGTTAATAGTATTAATTTAAATGCACTTTGCATTTACAAAGTTAACATAACAACCTAATGGGATGTTTTCGAAATTGTTTTTATTACTGCGTTGGGTGGCCTGGTGAATTTCTCTTGAGTGCTAGATTTGCCCCTTAGCTGGGTTCACTAATGTTAGAAATTCAATTTTAATTGAAAGTATATATTAATGCTGTTTCGTACGTTGCTAATATAAATATAATTGCCTATATTAACATAATGCAAATAATGATATAAGTTATAGGTATGTAACTTATTTAAATTTAAAACTATTTATTTTATTTAAAAAAACAACATTTTGAAGTGTGTGTAATTCTTTTAGTGTAATACAATTAATTAATATATATTTGCAGTCTAAAGTTGTTTGCCAATCTAACATACAGACAGTTATAATGGTGAATCATATTTGCATACTATATTGCGTCATTTCTTTCATGGGAATTTTCATATTCTTTAGCAGAAAAATAATTCTTAACGTAAGAAACCGCAAATAGGTAACAACCAAGAACCAGTCATATATTAAGTATGTCAAAATAGTTTAGAAATGATATTTGTGAAATCAGAGATATGTATTGATGATTTATATTTAGATAATTATGGTTTATTTACTACGGGTATCCACTGTAAGTCATGGTATGATTGATGTGCAAATATAAGATCATTATATAATTTTCAGAATTGATAATAAATACTGAAAGGGAAGAAATAAGTTCGTTTCGAAACGTTTGTTACAACAACTTCTATTTCTGGTGCATGGTGCATGTTGATACAACAGATTGGGGAGTAAGAGGAGGAGTACATAGACGAACCCGAATCCTAAGTAACCTACCAACCAAATTTGTAAAGTTAAACTTGAGATAATTGAAAATAGAGTCAACTTTGGTTCTAATAATCTTATCATGTAATGTATTAGCTCGTTCGAAAGCTGAGAAATTGTTAAACATTTCTAAACCGCTGTTGGTTAGATATCACAAGTGACTTTGTAGATAAACTAATATATTATTAATTTACGTTTTACAACTGGTCAATTACCGCTAGAAAATAACTAAACTCTTGTTTACTTGTTTTCTTAAATAATTGCAAAGTCAAAACCCAACAGCCAAACAAGCATGAGTAATGGTATACGTGCGATACACGAAGGAGGAATACCAAATCAAATAATTTCAACGAACGATATTTGTATGATTAAGGTTTCCGAGCAATGACTCATGTTGCGGTTAAAATTATACAATACGTTGTAACTCTATGACGTTATATCCTTCACATTGTCATACGTTCTATGATTTTATAGCAAATGACAAATTTTGTAAGTTCACAAATTATAACATGTACAACGTAATATTAAGTATAACAAAAAGGAAAATAAATATGTTTCATCAGTTCATTTGTAGACACAAAGTAGTGTCATCCTATTCTAAAGTTCTTTTGTTTTAACAGTTTTTAATAAAATATACTTTTCATTGATTTGACTCTTTCTGTAGTCTCTTTGCTAAATTTGTGGCTATTTCAAGTACCTAATATGGGATTATACTGTTCTAGTGGCATTTTTGACTGCCTTCTCCTAGCTTTTTGCTGCTTTGGATGTTGCCGTTTATGTGGAGGTAATTTCTACATGAAAGTTAAAATATAAACTTTACTATAATATTAATTTTCAATTTATTCTTTCGGTAGAAAGATAATTATGTGTCAAATTTACATTTTTAGTATACTTATAGTACAGTATATGCAGTAATGCAAAATATTATAATTTATAATGTGCTAAAATTCAGTAAATAACAATTATAGGTATTTGAATTGAATATTAAAATCAAAGTTTTAAAGACTTTGATTTATTATAATAATTTGGCACCGAAAGTTTTATTAATGTGCATGTTAATTTAATGCATTGATTTTGATAATAATTGATTTAGGAACACAACATCGTTCTCGGGGCTGTCATGGCAGGGGATATGGAGGAGGCCACCATTATTGGCGTCCACATCCAGTTGTCGTCACACCAGTTTATGTTGTTCCTGTGACAAGTCGAAGTCGTCACTGCTATTACTAATTATTTTATCATTATATTTCTTTAATTTATATTGTTATTATTATATTATGTGGAATTATGCAATACAATTTTGTTAGTTACTTAATTAATAAATCACAATTTTATACTGATTGTAATTTATTAGTGATACAAATCCATACTAAATTTCCAACTAAATGTTTCACTATGCGTAATATAGGTAAATACTAAACTTTTCTTTCAAGTTAGATAACTATAACTAATATAACATGCTTGGATTTTTTTGTTTTTTATAGAATGATTCATTGTTATACTAGTACCCCAATCCAAGCTAAACAAAAACAACGTTGAGTAAGAAAATGTTTAGTAGATTTCCTTGTACAGTTGACAACCATTTAATACAAAGCTTTGGCTGTTCGCAATGCTGTATTTAGTTAGAATAAATTTAGCTCTCAGAATTCTACAAATGTAGGATGTAACTTCAGTAAGAAAATTTTGGAAAATGCCGGAGTTTCTATAATATTCAAAAACAACATAAATATGTAAGGATGGTTAGAGGAGGTTTAACGCAGTTCCCCTGTCCCCGTTATTAAAAAAGTAGGCCTACACTTTTATAATGGGGACAAATCTCACGGACAGAAGCGTTCTAACTCTCATTCAACTGTCTTACAATGTAAGACGCCAAGTTCGAATGAGAATAGATATTCTAACTTCCTTTCTGGTATGTATTTACTTAGTGGGATCTGCTGATAGTTTGACAATGTATCTTAGGGCAGTATACATAATGGCGGGTCAGAGTAAAGTAACCGTATATACCCCTCCCGAGTCCAAAATGTGACCCGGGTGGTCGGTCGACCATGGTAAACTGCCAATAGCTACTGCCTGCTATTTCAATCAAAAAAAATTGACCCTAGGTTGTACTAAGGTCAAGGTTTTGATTATTTTGTGACTCTGGGTTAGGAGTATCCATTATGCATACTGCCACTCAAGGGCGTATCCAGAAATCAAATTAAGGGGGTGCTTAAACATTCGAGCAGATTTTTCTTATATACAAAACTACCTTTTAACAATTTTAGAGAATTATATCTAGTGTGTTTTTGGGAAATTAAGGGGGTGCTTAAACACCCTAGCACCCCCCCCTAAATACGTCCTTGCTGCCACTAATGGGTGTTTAGCTTTCTGTGGTGCAGACATCAGATCTATAAGGAAATATGCATATCTTATTATTTTCACATATCATTTGGCACTCCTAACTATAGAAAACAAACAGCCTTAAACAAGTTGATAATAATGGTCTACTAAACTTGAGATGAGTAGGAAATCCATTGCATCATGTTTTTATACAGAAAAACTGAGCTAAAACTTTGCGAAACATTTAATCTTGTCTAAAAGCATTCTCCACTTGTTTATCCATACCTTAAATATTACATGCTGCCTAATATTCAATTTAGTAATTGGATATTTTTTTGTCCAATTTAGTCACCGCCGTTTCTACAGTTCAGAAAAGGGGATAATGAATTCCTTAATTGTGTTAAGCTTCCAAAACAAATAATAATTATCATACTTACAAATAATTATCATCTCTACATATGTACTTTTTAATTTAAATGCACTTAGACTATATTAACATAATCATCATGTCTTTATGCTTCATCATTGTGGATTTATTTATGACTATAAATATAATATATAGAGATCTTCTGATTTCAATTGTGGGTACATGTACTAGCTTACAAAAAGTCTTATTGAGTAAAGGCTAAGTCAAAAGTGACAATTGTATACCTACATTCTAAAACATTTTTATTTTCAATGTTTAGCTTCATATTTTAATGTGGCAATAGTTATACCATACATAAACAATTCACTTGTATAAATAAGAAATCCAATTACATGTAATTTAGGTATACATTTTTTACAAAAGGATGGAAAGGTTGAAAGGTTGCTTGAATTACTTTTAGATTTTAACCGAAAGAATCAAATTAATGCTATTATTGACAACAAGCTGCATGAATGTAACAGTAGTAGATCCTTTGATGATGAAACAATTATGAAATTCTGCTCCAAACTGCCGAAGAGATTTCAGTGATTTTCTTTTTCCTTCACTGAAAAGTTTCCTTTTCCAGGTTTGAAGAACGACGGTTGACTGTTCAGATGATTTTCCCATTTCTGCTAACATTACTTTTTCTGCTATGACACTTACACAAAATATAATTGGCAAGTATAGGTAGCCTGCCAGTGGAATAATATTGAACAATTTGACACAGCTAAATGTGACCAGCATGTGATACACATTAAAGGCGATTAACCCTAACGCTAATGAAGATGAAAAATATTCGTTATAATATCGACTGAGCAGAGTCATCGATTTGTAAGCCATAAATGCTTTCTTCTGCTTCTCTCTGCTTACTAGGCCCGCTTGACAAATCTCTTGAAGGTGTAAGTTTACCTGAGTGAAGTAAATGTAGAGAAAGCCGAAGGTAAACATGAGTGTAATTAGGCAGTGCAACATGACATACATGATAAAAATAAAAGCTATAATTTGAAAAGGAAGGAAGCTTATAAGTTCTTCAGGCAAGTTCTCCAATAAGAATCTCTGAAATGGATCCAAGTCACCCCCTATTAATGAATGCAAATCAGCAGCAATGATGACAGTAATTCCAGTTCCGATATTTCCATACACAATTGCTCTTACTACTTTAGCAATCTTCAACTGCCTTGCCATATAATTTTCTTTATGGATCAAGGAACCTAATCATAGCACAGAAAATTTATTTAACTTAACGAAAAAGTATAGTTAACTTTATATTAACAAGACCTATGAGTTAAAAATTAAAAAACGTATTTTGCACCTAAAAATAATTAATAACTTGGATGCAGCGGTGGCAGGGAAATACAGGCGATGCGACTTTACAGGAGCGGGAATCACCGGCGCTGTGCAGCTACCGCCGCTTGAAGTGGTATGGTATTAAGCTTGTAAGTACAATATCAATAATTGTACTTTAATATTTAATTATTAAGTTAATATTTCTATATTTTAATCCTAAACCCAAGTTTTAATTGCTTTAGACTTTAAAAATTGATCAACATATTATTTCGACATGTTATGTAAATCTAGAATGAAATTATGTTTAACAACATTTAAATGTGTTAAGAATGCCAGTTATGGCTGCTAACTACACGTACAAGTTTACTTGCACGACTTTTTAAAGCGTCGGTAATTCCACACGTCCGGTGATTCCCTGCTCCTGTAAACACCGCCTGTGTTTCCATGTAATCGCATCCGATTATCAGCTCATCCAAATGGAGTCTTGCATTTCCTTTAAATTTCATGTAAATCATTTTTTAATTGTTTCAAATTTGAAAATGTTTACCTTGTAATTTTCTTAGGAATTTAGTAGCAATTCTGATGAGTAATAGGATTTCATTTCCTCGGAAGAGCATGATGGAGTCAGCCACGAACAGTAAAGCAGTAAGGACGCAATACTGAATGTAAAAGGCAATTTTGTGCCCTTCAAATGTAGGACCGGGAGACATCAGTTCTTGAAGTAATCTGCAAACACCGTACGAAAGGCATATCCCTATTACCCAATACACAAGAAACCACGCTAGAAATTGAGACTTACTCCGACATAAGCGGAAAGAGAGTTTTGCGTTATCCCAATCAAAATGAGTAATTTTTAAAACTCTAGCGAATTTCATAACGTTTGTGGTCACTTGGCAATAAATGAGACAGATTTCTTCCCCCGTTGGATTTTCCATCTTCACAAATGTTTGTACTTAATCAGCAAGTGTTTCAGATTTTATTGGAAATCAACCAAAAATCACAGAACGTGTTGAATCACACAGGTCAATTTTATAACAATCCTTCCAAAACGTTGCTTAGATTATCAGTAGTGTTTGTTTGACATTCAAATGGACTCCAGTAGCTTTTGTAAGGTTAACTGAGTTGTATTCTCTTCTTAGAATTCCGTATAAAGATAATATCAGCAACAAAACCTTTCCATCAGCTTTATTACTCAAATATTTCGCATTTACGTCATCACTCTATAAAACTGCAAGTATTAACATCGCAATTGAATATTTACCTGGTTTATAGACAGCCTGCAAATGGAATGACAATAAATGAAAACCAATACTCTTGATCGATGAGTTCTGTTATTTTCAAGGATATTTTAATAAGATGAAGTGGCATATAATTCTGCTTATGTGTATAAGTTTTTCCCAAAAGTAGAGTTTAGATTTGGTCATGTGCACCATGTACGTATTTGTATCTTACTCTGAACTGTCTACTTTTTTAGCAATAAATCGTATTCTTTATTGTATTGACTCTACAACATGATATTCTTTTGAAGTTGTGATATCTTGTTCCAAAATTAAAATTCTTTTTATATAAGCAGTTATTGAGTTTCTTTGTCTTTACAATATGTCCGCATTTAATCAGTTAGCGTTTCAGAAGTTAGTGTGTATTCCGTATAAATCAGAGAACTTCTAGAATCGACAGTTTCAGCTTTTGTACTGTTTTGGTGAGTTAGTATATTATTCCCTTCTTGGAATTTTGTATAGAGATAATAATAACATACACAAAAACATTCTCATGCATTCGAAGTTTATTGCTCAATGCTTCAACATTTAAGTCTAAACTCTACACTCCATAGCTTGTTCTGAATTTTGTCAACTATATTACTGGCGTCAATCCTGGAGTTATTTTATAATAATCATAAGTCAGCCCAAGACAACCTCTACAAAGACTTTTGTTTAAATAAATACGATTATAACTGTAATATCTAATTTTAAGTGTTATAGCTGGTAAAAGATAAATATTCTTTGTGAAATAAATTATTAAAATAAATATTTCTAATTAGGAAAGCCTGCTTCGATTCGATACAACATACCGAACTGTCAAAATTAAATATTTTAGTTCTAATCAAACCGCATGCACCGATGATAATCGGCAATCGCCAGCTTAACAGTGTATTGTGGAAACTTTGTACATGATTTTATACAAATACGTATAGTGTAATATTTCCTATATCAGCAGTACATTTTTACACTCATGAACCAAGCCAGCACACGATAATTGACAACAACGTTTTGCCAATTTCAGTCTACAGGATGTCCATTTTATAAGTTTTCAGGCAGCTAAACACAGCCGTACTATTGCAAAACATTTAATCTAGTCTAAAAGCTTACTCTATACTTGTTTTTTCATGTCTATAGACGCGTATTAAATACATGCGACCTATTACCCATATTAGAATATCCTAATAAATATCTGATCATCCTCCACTACCAGCTCTCCTATTATTAGATCCTCACATATTTACTGGTTCTACTGGATATGGATACAATAGAGTTGTACAGCTCTCTGTGCTTCTATGTTATCATTATTTATGAAATGATTAAGGACATCAATGAGTGCTATTAATCGAAAACTGTTATTGTTATGAAGCCCAGCGAACAATTCACTATTTAGAAAACAAAGTTTTAAGAAGAGGTAGCTACAAAAATGCTTTTTGCTTGGACAACTCACAACGCAGTTAAATATTTAGACAATTTTTGGATATTTATTGACAATTGATATTAATCGTTTTCACTTCATTTCTCAAATGAAGTACTACTTTCTTATCCTCCGCTTTCTATTAACAGTACACGTATCATTACGGAGCCACATATGAGATTGATAGTAAAAAACAAACAGACATAGACAGGAGTTTTAATAGTAGGCAAGAAAGCTACAGACATTTTGCCCTTGCCGTGTAATATGAAGGAATTTAAGCCCGTAGAAACCTATGATACATATATTTTATTATAAATGAGTTTCGACTAGTATTACTAAAATGCCGGATGCACTAACTAGGCTAGTAGATAGAACTATATAGTGGCATAGCCTGTAAATCTGACATTCCAATTTTGACAAACATGACATTATGACATTTAAAGGAGCTCAAGACACCAATTTGACTAAATTTTGCTCTGGATATTATTCTCTTACTAAATATTACCAGAGAAGTTTTGAATGGAACTAATGAATAAACCATTTGAACCGAATTAATTGGTAAAAAATACCTAATCCCAAACAAACTCAGTTAATTTGAAATTGCTATTATTACAATAATGTTTACTTTAACAAAATAATGGCCCATTTTATCTATCAAAGTATAGTGATTATAAATAAAGATATTTTGGCAAACTTTGCAGAGTATAACTACCTACCCAATTTAGTAAGTAGAATATATAAATATGACAATATTGAGCTTGATAGATTTTACTTGGTTATGGTATGGTTCATATTCTACATAATAGACACTGCGAACATAGAAGGAAGTAAAAGCATCACAATCAAATATTTTCCAGTTTGTGAACAATCTGCAAGTAAAACGACAATAAATGAAAACCAATACTTTCGATCCGTTCTTTTAATTTCAAGGATATATTTAAAAAAGAGTAATAGTAGGCATACAAAGCACTTGTGCCTCTTAGTCATATGTCTCTCCGCTTATGTACATACATTTTCTGCAAAAGTGGCTTAGATTGTGCACAATTCCTGCTGCTCTGAGCTGGCAAGCCTTTTTGCAATACATCCTATTATTTATTGCATTGGTTCTACTACCTGAACTTCACTGTCGTGATATTTTATTCAGAAATTAGTTAAAGTTTAATTTGTTTTTATACAAGAAGGTATTGAGTTTCTGCGTCTTTAGTCTTCGTCGCACAAATACGTAGTTGTATTTTAAAGACAAAACAACGTTGAGCAAGAAAATGTTTAGTCTTCCTTGCACATGTACAACGATTTAATACAGACTAATGCTTTGGCATTTCGCAATTCTACATTTAGTTAAATGCATTTAACTCTCTGAATTCTAAGGTATTATTTTACATTAGTAAGAAACTTCCAGAAAAGTCGGAGTTTCTATAATATTTAAGAACAACTTAACTCTGCACGTGTAGTAAATATAATATAAGCAAGTCAACAAGAAAAACTGAAAAGGGATTGTCATAACATTACCACATTGCGGAAGAGACAATCAAGGTATCAAGTTCAACTAATAATATTTTGATCCAATTTTCCAAACAATTAGCTATTATAACAATTTTTGGTCCACAAAAGAGTAAAAATGAGTACCAAAAATATGCGACATGCAATGAAAAATTATTTTCAAGTTTGTAAATTTTGCAAGTACGGACCATTTACATACGAGGTTGAAACACGTACAATTACAACAGGGAAGAATAAAATACATCGTCGATTCTATTATGCTGGTCTTATTGTACTTATTACAACTCAAGTGTATTTTATTACTCTCCTTCTACAATTAATTTTTGCGGAGGAGGCTATTCTAAATGTAACACAGACTATGCTGCTAGTGTTTTATATGACGGTATATTCTGGTGGTATTTCGTGCTCTATTCCATGGCTGCTTCAACGAGAAGACTCAATACAATTCATAAACTGTGCATTTAACAACGATTGGTGTCTCAGACGTAAGTTTTCTCTAATTATACCTAAATGGGGTACCTAAGTGTATTTTATGTTAATAAGATTAATTGAAATATCAGATTCCATTTCGTTTTAAAAATATTTATGAATTTCTGTATAAAATATTATTTCTGTCATAAAATCATTAAAATATCTGTAATTATTTTGATTTATTTTTTAGAAACAAAGAAAGACCAGCATCACAGTTTGCCAATTCGACTCATATCTCTTATTTTTCAATTATTACTTCCTGGATTATTAAGCATGACAATATTGGGACTCAGTCTACAAATATACGAAGGACTGCACCCTTTATATCCTGTGATTTCATGGATTGCACCGAAATATAAAAATAATTTGGCAGTGAACATAATTCTATTTGCAATATACTACCCTTGTGCGACACATATAGTCTTACCTGTCACTCTATATGGGTATGTAGTATTTATATATATTTATTCCACCGTAAGATGGCTTCAAATTATAACTCCACGGAGAAATGACATTGAAACATTTTGGAACTCTTCCGCGGCTGTTAAACTTCGTATCAGAGCTCAATTTAAAACCGCAAAAAGAATTTACCTTCGTCAATTGTATATAAATAATATTGCAAATGACACTGTGGAAGTATCAGCACCTCTTCTTTTTGCAATTTTCGTAGTATGTGCTCTCGTTACCAATTTTGCTAGCTTAAGACTGTATGAAGTTATAAAAATGCCATTTTACTTAGTCATGCCTTTAATGTCTTGTTCACTATTTGTAGGGCTAACTGTTTTAATTCACCTAGCATCCCTCTTATATGAAAATTCAAATGTATTTATACAAACATGGCTCCCAATTTGTAACAGATTGCAAACACGAGAAGTAAAGGCTTTGAGACGCCAAAAGGCTGGAATACGTAATTTCTTTTCCATCAAACGACGTACAGCTCTACAAGTTTTAGCTTACGTGCTTATCAATACAATTACCTTACTTATGTCAATAAAAATTTAAGTACAATAGATAAGTCGATTTTAATAAAAAAATACGAGAAAAATGTTTAATCATTATTTTATTTTTATTCATTAATTATAATTAAGTTTATTATCTGAACTAAAACTTATAATTCAGCTAGCAAAAATTTTATTATACCGTTTGCAAAAACGTATATTGACCTAATCAGTATCACATATATCTTAACAACTCTCCAGACTAGTTATCGTCTTTCAACTTATTTGTAGAAAATCTTTTTGCAAATATAATTAACCCCATTACGTCAAAATTAGTGAAAGAGGGTGAAAGATAAGTCGAAAGAAGGGGTGGAAATTTTCAGGAAATATTATCCAATTTCCAATTATGCAAAATTTCATTTTGCATTATAACGTCCCTTAAGGAACCAAATAGCCTATCTCCACTTTTCGTTTTGTGGACGAAATAGCCTATCTCCATTTTTCGTTTTGTGGACGAAATAGCCTATCTCCATTTTTCGTTTTGTGGACGAAATAGCCTAAACGCCATGGAGCCTAAATGCTGCGCCATGTATAGGTGCTATGTAGAGAGTGTCTGGGCTATGGAGATAGGCTATTTCGTTCACAAAACGAAAAATGGAGATAGGCTATTTCGTCCACAAAACGAAAAATGGATTTAGGCTATTTCGTACACAAAACGAAAAGTGGAGATAGGCTATTTGGTTCCTTAAAGGACGATAAGCTATATAATGCAAAATAGTATAAGCATAAGCCCTATGATCCAGATATTTATGCACATCTCTATTTATTCGTAAATATTACTTAGTACTTACTTACCTACGGGTAAGTTTTAAGCGACGAAGTATTGAAAGTATAGAATTGGAATCAATATTTTAAGGCAGAAATACTATGGAGAATTGCAAAATGGCATTAGACTGTATTGAAATAGCTCGAAGACAAGAGAGTGTAAGAAATAGTCAATAGATTTTTTAGCATATAGTGTGCATATATAATTAGCATATTATATGGAATTAAACACTAGCATACTTGAGTCTTTTGTAAGAAATAAAGTCGACCTCTACCTCTTCAAGCTTTCTCAAACAAGAGGAAGTATGTACTTTTGGTTGTTTTTGTTTTTCATACAAAAGCAGAAACATTGTCCTAATAAATTATTTAGCGAACACAATTCGCTTGTATAAATCAATGTGAAAAATGGATTTATGTTAGTGTACGATGAAAGAAAAAATTGAACTACATACTCAATACTCAAGGATTATTGTATTACTAACGAATTTTAACAGATAGAATTAAATTAATGCTATTATTGACAACGAGCTGCATGAATGTGACTGTAGTAGATCCTTTGATGATAAAACAGTTATGAAATTCAGGTCCAAATTCCCGAAAAGATTTCATTGACTTTCTCATCCCTTTACTGTAAAGATTTGTTTTCCAGGTTTGAAGAACGAGGTTAGACAGTTCAGACGATTTTCCCATTTTCTCCAGCATTAATTTTTCTACTAAGAGCAAGGCACAAATTACAATGGGCAAGTAGGTATATGTAGCCTGCAATTGGAATAATTTTGAACATTTTGACAGAGCTGAATATGGCCAGCATGTGGTAAACATTAAAAGCTATTAAACCCAGCCCTATTGCAGATGAAAAATTTTGGTTAAAATAACGGCTGATCAGAGTTAACGATTTGTAAGTCAACATTGCTACTCCCCACTGTCTTCTGTTTACGGGGGTAGTTTCAGATATCTCTTGAAGGTGTAGAATTGTCTGTGTAAAGTAACCTAGAAGAATGTAGAAGATGAATAGTAGTGTAATGAAACAGTGAAAAAATACGTACAGTACAAGTATACAAACTAAAACTTTAAAAGGCAGAAAATTATTAAGTTCTTCAGGAAAGTTCTCCAGAAGAAATCTCTGAATTGGATCTAGATCACCGCCAATGAAGACATGAATAAGGCCAGCTACAATTATAATAGTAGTCACTGGTATAATACAATATAAAACAGCCCTTGTTACTTTAGCCACCTTCAACTGCTTTGTCATACACTTCTCTCTGTCGTTCAAAGAACCTAATAAAGGAAAGAAGATTTCCATGAGATCTAAATATCCATGACATGTTATTACTCAAAAAATATATCGTGTAAAATCGCAATTTCATCTTTTCAATATATCTACATCAAAATTTTTACAATTTTTTATATCAAGCATTTTGATAAAATATTCAAACTTGGAAATGCGTACCTTGAAATCTTTTGAGAAATTTTACACCAATTCTGGTGAAATATACTAATTCATATCCATGGTATAATAAAGCAGAATCGACTACCAGTACCAAAAAACTAAGAATCATATATTGAATGTAAAATGCAATTTTGTGTGCTTCAAATGCAGGCCCTGGAGACATCAGTTCTTGTAGTAATCTGTTGATACCGTACAAAAAGTATAAAACGATTCCCCAATACGTCAAGAACCACACCACAAATTGAAATTTACTGCGACATAAGCAGAGAGAAAATGTTTCTTCATTCCAGTCAAACGGAGTTAGTTTTGAAAATCGAGCGAATTTCACAATGTTAGTGTTTATTTGCGAGTAAATACGACGTATGTCATCCTCCATTAAATTTGCCATTTCCGTGACTCAAATCAATATTTGTATTTAATCAACAATAGTTTCAGCATGTATTTGAAATTATACACACGTATAATATCGGATAGATATCCACACAGTATAATAGTTTAACAATCTATTCCCACAAGTGAATGATAATATATCTGTAGACATTGTGTTTAGTATGGTATACCAATGTGTTCTGTTTGCTGCGTTGTCCTCTTTCTTCGAATTGTATTGACAGTAGTGTGGTACATACTCTCATAACAATTTCGCAATGCCATTCAACATTTTAGTCATCGTAACTTACTAATTTTGGCAAATCAGGCTGCATCAAGAGCAAACTAATATAAAAAGTAATTTAATAATTTAAGCCGTTTACTATTAATCATTAATTAAAACAATCTTTCTACCAATAGTGTTTATAGATAAAATTAATGGTTTAAGTCATATCCTACTACTACGCCAAAGTACAAAATAAGCATGTGTTAGCCATTACTAGAAAAATTAGATCAGTAGACATTGTAGAAATATCCATGAAAAGGACCAAATCTGATTTCCGCGGTGACCCCGGCCCCACAGCCATAAAATTTGAATATAAATTAGATCAGGGGGACTCGGCCCCAGATATTTCAATAGTGACGTCATATTTTCAAAATTCTTGGCTATAGCAACACGATTTTTGATTTTATGTGACTATAGAAATGGGTAACGACAAGGGAAGAAGTTGCCTGGTGTACACATACTGTACCAATGTGTTTCGAACATAACTATGACAGTCCCTCCCCCCTTTAGGTGAAGTCAATAGAATGTTTTGCTCTCTTTCTGCTGCCAGTTTGAACAGGAAAACTGGGTGCAGGCCCATGGAAGATCAGCGGCTGTATCCATGACCACGGACTTTTTCTCAGCTAAAAGCAAACTGAATGCACCCACTTCTCAAACTGGCTGAAGAAAGATGCTGAAATTGGTTATTGGCATTACCCAAGAAGCATAAACTGTAGTCATAGTGCAGTATAAGGAGAGTCCAGTAGCGAATTTTGCTATTTAGATTTCTGAAGATTTATAAGGGATTTTTTCTGAGAAAAGTCCCTTTTCTCTACCTTTGCTATAATACTTCAACACTGATTATCCCACTCCAGCATCCAAGTAATCGTTCTGCATTTATCCCGTTTCCAACTACATAGCAACCACATAAAGTTGGATATTTAGGGATAAAATTAGTGAAAAATGTCCCTTTTATAAACTTTCAAAATTCCTTACGGGAAGTTCTCTATTGAACACTCCTTATACAGTTTATGCTGCTAGGCATTACCAAGATGCGTCGATTTTGTTATTCTAGTGACGCATTTTATATCAACACCATTGCAAGGTGAAGACATAGGAGGCGCTTTCCCGATTTTTGCACCCAATTCGTATTACACTTACTACCACAGGGAAGTAGATACCCCACCCAACCAAATAATCATTGTTACTTGGTCTTTGGTGCTTACATCTCTGTGACATCATAGGTAGAATTCCAATCGGGTGCAAAATCGGGGAATATCACTCTATGCCTTCACCTCAAGGCTAGTAGAAGTAAAATAGGTTTCTCTTGCAACTAACTGGTACTCTTGTAATGTTCTTTAAGAAATCACCCGCTGGCCAACAAACAAAACATTTATCTGACCTAAACACAGCAAGTGAAAATAAATACGCTGTATACGAATCCATTCTCACCAAATATTAGTTAACCAATAGTACCAGCCTGTGCGGGTAATAAATATTACATAAAATTCGAATTTTCCCAATTTAATCCGAAAACTCGGATATTATGTAATGTTTATTACCCGAATAAGCGGGTATTATTGGTGATCTAATATTTGGTGGGAGTGTATTCGGATGCAGCGTATTTATTTCCACTTGTGTTGAGGTCGGACAAATGTTTTGTTGGCGAGCGGGTGATTTCTAAAAGGAAATTACAAGAGAATTCCTCCTATGGTTTGGAATACCCAGGCACTTCTGAATTTTTTTGTATGTAAACCGATTTATGACGTCACACGGTGACTTTCACATACATTTGCATGGGGCATCACCATAGTGAAAGTACATGTCAAAAAATAATTTTGTCTAAAATATTTTTCTGTCCCATGGAAATGTATAGGAAATGTAGTTGTGTGACGTCACAAATCGGCTACATTACCAAAAAATTGAATGAAATGTCAACATGGGTAAAATGGGGGGGGGGCACACACACACACACATACATACCCCCGGAAATTATAATATAGTATAGAAATGTCAACATGGGTAAAATGGGGGGAGGGTGGACACACACACATACATACATACCCCCGGAAATTATAATATATTATAGATGTTGACAAACAGCCGATAAAGGATTGCTGCATATTAGATGTCCATAGTTACCATCATAGAGAACCTTATCAGAAATGACGTCATACTCTATGGTAGCAAAGAAAGTAGCATGAAAATCGAAAAACGTTCTTCCGGTTGCTGAAACGCCGAAAGTAGGAAGTGCAGCATGCTGGGTTTTGCATATGTTGTGCTCCAATATATAATCAATTATGTCCCCGAATTTCATATCTTTTGGAGTTTGCAGTATATCGTTTTTATACGAAATTCTTTAAGAGATTTTTATTTCCCTATTAATTACATGCAAAAACCGTCCCTACAAAATAATTAATATCTCTCGTTTGAAAGGGTGCAGCACTCTGGTTCTTGCATGATTTGAAAATAAGGAATTAAATCTACACCTCAGCAAAATTTCAACTTCATATTCCTTTGCAGTCCCTATTTTAAGATAGGGCCGAATATTACACAAAAATGTGGATTTCGTCCTTTCAATATTCGCATGTCATAATTTTGACAATTCTTCATCTTTAAGCAAGCCAAGTTGGCAATAATGGTTTGCCAATTGTGGTCATGTCCATTTTATTATTTTTAACTTGGCCGGAATATTGACGATTGAGCTTTCTCTACTTGTCTCTACGTATTACATTATCCCAAAACATTTAATTTGGTCTAAAAGCTTTCTCGACTCCTTTCTACATTACATTACATTTCTACTTTACATGAGACCTATTCTTAAGGGTGCCTCAGCTAACACGCGCTTCCAATTTCTAGGCTCATGTCAAAAGATAATAGAATTTAGCAGTCCTCGATTTTTGACTTAAGTACCAAGGGCATTTAACTCTTCGCTTTTTGAAAGTTTAATAATGAAAGTAGGAATATTGACCGAAGTTTGGGGTTGGGGTTTGAAATGGCAGTGTTTATGTCTCACATTGTACAGCTTAGTTTTTAAAATAGTTTAGACCATAAAAGTTTCCAAAAAGAAGCCTTCCATGGCCCGTCAATCTTTTGCTCGTTTTTAGAGACCAATTTCAACTTTCTACGTCATACCCACGTTGAAAAATTTGGATTTGGGAAATTCAGCTATTCAAATATATATGAAATGAGAACTGTCAGTGAGGTAAAATCTATGACGCTGCAATAAAATAGACGGTGGTAGGTCGATTTGGCAAAATAAATTTTGACAAATGTTTTTTGCCACGATTTTGAACCCTCGGGATAATTTGGCAAATCGCCTTTTTACCATGTCGGAGGTTTTGGCAAAATGTGCAAACGCACAATCTGGCAAAAAATATGACCGGAGTTAAATAATGGACAGTGACTGTACTTTAAGGAACGCTGAACTTACATACGCACACTTTTACATTCTTCTGTGTGGAGGTGAGTTTTCTAGGAATGGTATTGCACTCAAAGAGATTTGTATACACAGCCTCTGTAACTGAAAGATGGAGTATGTTCTTGTGGTCGTAATGGCTGGAAAAATGGAAGGGTGGCACTATCGATTTCATTTAATAATGGGTTGTGAAAGACGACCGTTATGGAGGTTTATTTTAGTAATAGTAAGAGAACAGCAAAGAATGAAAAACACTCTTTTGCGTATTTTGAATGGCACTTTTCCAATAAGGAGAAGGTTAGTGTACACAAAGATAAGCCTTGGACTACGCAAAGTCACTAGAAAACATGAGGGAAAAAATTTCCCTTCCAAAAATTCATAAAAATTGTGAGCAATGAATTTGAAATGACACTTCACTTAACTTTTGTTAAAACAATTAACGTAATAAAAAAGTACGACAATGATGAAAAAAATTCAACCCGTACATTAATTAACACTTTTGCCAAACTATCCTTATCGATATGACATTCTATCCTCAGCCCTTTTGCCAAGTTATCCCCAAAGAAAAAACTGTTTTGCCAAAATGTCATTTGCCAAATCGACCTAGAATCAAATAGACGGCGGTAGAAAATAACATTCACATGTAGATATTCCACTCCACTACTTGCTAGTTGACCAGGTTAAACCATTTACAGGTACACCGCGTGGTATAACAGAAAATTGGTATAGAGGCAGCCTTAACCCTTCAGATCCTAGAGTGTCCATATGGACACGGCGCGCCTAGACATATTTTGCTTAGGCAAACTAAATTAAATTTATGTTTGGCACCCAGTACAAACTAGAGGGTACATTTTTGAATGTTTTTGGTAAAAATAATTAAAAAAAGTTAAAATAATTTTTTTCCATATTGCTTATTTTTGAAAAAAATTACTGTTGACTTCAATGACTTGGACCAAGATGGATTTTGCCAAAAGGTATTTTTTTCGTATTGCTTTTTGAAATAGTTAGCCTCCGTATAATACATAAAAACTTTTCAAACTTTCTCTTTGTTAGTCATAGAATATTTTAAGGTCAAATTTGGACATATTGTGGATTGACATTGTGAACTGACATGACATAATACCCTTAGGTGTCCATATGGACACACTAGGCCTTTACGAAGTCTCATTGCTGTTTTTAGAACACCAAGTGTGAGTTAAGCCATGTGAACAATTTAGACAACTATATATTGAATTAGGGCGAATATACTTATATTTAAAGCATATATGCTTATATAAAGGGCGTATATGCTTATATATAGGGTGTATATGGTTATATATAGGGCGTATATGGTTATATATAGGGCGTATATGCTTACATAATGAGCGTATACGCTAATATAAGGGGTGCATATACTAATATATAGGGTGTATATGCTTATATATAGTGTGTATATGCTTATATATAAGGGTGTATATGCTTATATATAGGGTGTATATGCTTATATATAGGGTGTATATGCTTATATATAGGGTGTATATGCTTCTATATAGGGTGTATATGCTTATATATAGGGTGTATATGCTTATATATAGGGTGTATATGCTTATATATAGGGTATATATGCTTATATATAGGGTGTATATGCTTATACATAGGGTGTATATGTTTATATATAGGGTGTATATGCTTATATATAGGGTGTATATGCTTATATATAGGGTGTATATGCTTATATATAGGGTGTATATGCTTATATATAGGGTGTATATGCTTATATATAGGGTGTATATGCTTATATATAGGGTGTATATGCTTATATATAGGGTGTATATGCTTATATAAAGGGTGTATATGCTTATATATAGGCTGTATATGCTTACATATGAGCTTATATGCTTATATATAGGGCTTATATGTTTATATATAGGGATTATATGCTTATATATAGGGCTTATATGCTTACATATAGGGCTTATATGCTTACATATAGGGCTTATATGCTTACATATAGGGCTTATATGCTTACATAGAGGGCTTATATGCTTACATATAGAGCTTATATGCTTACATAGAGGGCTTATATGCTTACATATAGAGCTTATATGCTTACATATAGGGCTTATATGCTTATATATAGGGCTTATATGCTTATATATAGGGCGTATATGCTTTTATATAGGGCTTATATGCTTATATACAGGGCTTATAGGCTTATATATAGAGCTTATATGCTTATATATAGCGCTTACACGCTTATATATAGGGTTTATATGCTTTTATATATGGCTTATATGCTTTTATATATGGCTAATATGCTTTTATATAGGACTTATATCCTTTTATATAGGGCGTATATGCTTATATATAGACCGTATATGCTTATATACAGAACTTATACGAATATATCTAGGGCATATATATTTATATATAGAATGTATATGCTTATATATAGAGCGTAAATGCTTATATATAGAGCGTATATGCTTATATATAGAGCGTATATGCTTATATATAGAGCGTATATGCATATATATAGCGCATATATGCTTATATATAGGGCCTGTATACTTATATATAAAGCATATTAGGTAATTTATTGAGCGAATGTGCTGATAAATTAGATGTAGGTTTTCGTTCTGTTAGCCGCAGCCCAACCAAGTGTTTCGTTATTATTTAGCAACCAAAAGGCCTAGCGTGTCCATATGGACACATGAAATTTCTCTGTGACCTTTGACCCGACATGCGCCAAAATTATAATTTATCATGGCTTTGGCATCCTTAACACCTGACTAAAATTTGAAAACGATTTGCCAAAAAAAATAATTCAGGCTCTGAAGGGTTAAGGACAATTGAGCGTTTCTACTTTCCAAATTTAACTTGTAGTCGTCATATACTTACGGTATCAGAATATTGCTGATTCTAAATCTAATAATATACTTCTAAAACAGGTCAATGACAAAAAATGTTCTAATATATACTGTGTTCACTAAATGCTATTCATTATATATTCTCACTAGAAAATAGATAAGTTGTAATAAATGCTTATGTATTACTTTTAGCCGCATATATGTATGTAATATGGGGTACTGCTAACAAAAATAAAATAGTAAATATAGAAACGTCAATATGTCGAGCAGCAAGATGTGTCTTAGGTTTCCGAGAATATGACAGTGTGTGAAATGATATGACTGTTACACTCAGACTCCTTCCTTTTTTCCTTTACAAATATGAACTGTGTTCTCAGAATGAATGAAATAATACTAAAATAAACAATTGGGTCTTTTAAAATAGTGGTCCGTGGACCTAATTAACATAACAGGTTAGATTACAACAACGTCGTTAGCTGAAATAAAGTGGCTAGCTGAATAACAAGGCCAATTAAAACAGTGGAACAAAGTGATTACATAAAGTACCGAAGAAAATTAAAATAAAGAGAGTAGTTTAAATGCCACGGGTTACTAAAATGAAACAAAATTATTTGAAAACAAAAGCAGTAATTTAAAAAACGTAAATATAAAGATAATTTTGCAATAAGCATAATTCTATTTGCAATTTACTACCCTTGCCTTGTGCGACACATATAGTATTACTTGTCACTCTATATGGGTATGCAGTATTTATATATATTTATTCCACCGTTAGATGGCAACAAATTATAACTCCACGGAGACATGACATTGGAACATTTTGGAACTCTTCCTGCTAGGCTGCTAAACTTTGTATCACTGCTGAATTTATAACCGCAAAACAGATTTACCTTGATCAATTGTATACTATATAAATACTATTGCAAATGACACTGTGGAAATATCAGCACCTCTTCTATTTACAACTTTTGTAGGATATATGCTCTTATAACCAATTTTGCTAGCGTAAGACTGTATGCGCAGTTTGCACATGCAGTTATAAAATGCCATTTTACTTGTCATGCCAATAATATCTTGTTCACTGTTTGAAGGACTAACTGTTTTAATCCACCTATCATCCCTTTTATATGACAATACTAATGTGTTTATACAAACAAGGCTACTTTGTAACCGATTGCAAACACGGAAAGTAAAGGCTTCGAGATATAAGTTCAAAATTACCTTACTCAAGCGACGATCAGCTTTATAGTTCTAACTTACTTTTTTATTAATACAGTTACTTTACTTATGTTTAAAAATTTTATAAATAACAAGGCATTAATTTTAATAAAAATAAGTAAAAGAATATTCCAACGATTTTTTTATTTGGATTTACTATATCTGAAGTAAAACAATACAATTCAATATGCAGGAGAATAATAATTATAATAATAATATTAGAATTATTTGGTACAATTTAACACAGCTGAATGTGATCAGCATATGATATATATTAAAGGCGATTAACCCTAACGCTAATGCAGATGAAATATATTGGTTAAAATAACGGCTGAGCAGAGAAAGCGATTTGTAATATAACAATGCTGTTCCCTGCTTATTGCTTAGGAGTCCCGCTTGAAAAATCTCTTGAAGGTGTAGCTTGGACTGTGTGAAGTAAGCATAGACTGAGTAAAAGGCGACCAAAGCTGAAAAGGTACAATGGAAAAAGCAGTACAATAAAATAATAAAAACTATAATTTGAAAAGGAAGGAAGTTATTAAGTTCTTCGGGGAAATTCTCTAGTAAGAGTCTTTGAAACGGATCCAAATCACCACCGATGAGCATATCGTCCCTTAAGGATCGAAAAAGCCTCTATCCACTTTCAGATTGGTGGACGAATAAGCCTATATCCATTTTTTGTTTGGTGGACGAATAAGCCTATATCCATCTTTTGTTTGGTGGACGAATAAGCCTATATCCTATTTTCGTTTGGTGCAGGAAATAGCCTCTGTCATCTTACAGCCTTACGTAAAGTTGTCGGGGCACAGTAAGAATAAACAAGTTGACGAAATGAAGTATTTATTATTTTTATGTTGATACTTGAAATATATCATGCTAGAATGTACATAAGCATTATAAAATTTTAGCTAATACACAATAAGACAAAAACAAAACTTTTAATGAAAAAATATGTATTTTGATATTGGATAAAACTGGACTGGCTGGAAGGAAGAATAAAATTTTAATATTTCCGCCACCCATATTAACTATGTATCAATACGCCCCTATAACTTTACAAGCAAAGCTGCAAGAGGATAGCAGCTATTTCCTGCACCAAACGAAAATTGGATATAGGCTTATTCGTCCACCAAACAAAAAATGGATATAGGCTTATTCGTCCACCAAACAAAAAATGGATATACCGTATTAATCGAATTAATTCTCCAGGTTGTTATTGTTTCATTGGTCTTTTTTTAGCTCTTGAAAACGAAGATAATCGAAATAGTTAACCAGGTGGTGAATTATTTCGATACGGAGAATTATTTTACAATCCGTCAATTTTATTGAAATCCGGGTACATAGAAATATAAATTGTTCCTCGACTATCATATTCCCCATTATGAGTACTGGGGTTAAGTAAATTTGCTCTCAAATATACCCACAACCTGACCTGACCTACTGAAACTTAGATTGGGGTGGTGAATTATTTCGATACGGAGAATTATTTCTCAAAGGCTAATATTTTTCCCCTGAAAACGATTAAAATCGAAATAGTTACCCGGGGGGAGCACTATTTCAATACGGAGAATTAATTCGATTAATACGGTAGGCTTATTCGTCCACCAATCTGAAAGTGGATAGAGGCTTTTTCGATCCTTAAGGGACGATATCATGTTTTTAGGAGTAGTATACACTAAAAATAACAATAAGGAAATAGTAACTGATTTTTGCTGGAAATTCGAGAATTTTTAAAATTTTTAGTTCATAATTGATTGACCATATTATACCACCATAAGCAGAGGTGGCTTTCCCTCTGGGCTCACTGGTCAGTTACCCAGGGCCTCGCGCTTTGGGGGGCTCGCGCAGAGCTTTGACAAAGAAAAATATCAACCTGTCTGTTTTGATTTCACTTCAGAAACAGGTTTTGGTTAAAGTTATACGTATTAAATATGTACAGGATAAAATGTTTACAGCTTTATCACCGAATGTTTTGGAATGAAGAGTTAATAAAGAAAAGTCTACTACTTCTATAAAGTTTACATTGCCGAAACTTCAAAGGAATCTCGTAAAAAGATATCGGTGACTTGAAAAAAGCATCTCCCAGAATTTTTATACCCTATTCTCTATTAACACTTTTCTGCATTTTGCGATGCCAACACTGCAAAATTGTGGTAGACAACTAAGTTTCCATTAGTGGTTGTTTTTAAATAGAAAGAAATTTTTAATAAAAATTATAAAATTGATAAAATGACTCAGTATAGCCCTTACTTTTGAAAAATAAACTCTTTCACAACGACGTTCCAAAAATCATAAACTATTTTCACCTTGGTTTTTTATGCCAAACTTTAAATTCTTGGCTTTATCACGGCCCTCATTTCTATAATATAGCCTTCTTTTGGGAATAGTTTACTTTAGCACTAAAAATTGACTTTTTTGCAATTTTATCAAAACATATTAAACGGTTAGAAGGCTGGTCGGAACTCAGGCTTTCCTTGCCACATTTATTAAGTGTTGCATATTTGTGAGTTTTTTATAGGTCCTCACGCAAACATTTTAGCCAGGGCCTCGCAAATCCTAGAGCCGCCACTGACCATAAGAATGAATACTAAATTTTTACAGGTAACATTTTGTTGCGAAGTAAACGTACTCGTAGCATGTTTCAATCTTTGGATGCGTCATTTTATTTTATCTTCGAGTACATACTCAATATATGAAGCAGTTTTGTTTTTAAATCTACCTGTCTACCTAGCATTTTTAGTGTTAATATCTACGTTATGAGCAAATACATCCTTTACATATTATAATACTTAAATCGTAAAATCCAACTTGAAACATGTACGTTAGAGACAAAACATTGGATTAGGTACTTGTTTACCCGAAACATTGATATCTATGACATTGATGATGAAAACAGAATCTTAAAAGTTCTTGCTATATAAATAGAAGAATTCGGAGTATTATTCATCAGTTCAATTAATATTGTTTTACGGTATTAAGTTAACCTTCAATTTTGAAGAGTATTATTAAAGGCTATTTTAGTAACTTCAGTAAAATGAAGCATTTACTTCATTTTCTATTTCTACTAGTTATCCAGTTTGCCATTGGTGTTTTTGGCTATTGTCAAATTACATGTATAGAGGACCAACAAGGACGGCCAGAGAAAACTTGTTCGTCTTCATTCGATCCTTCGGTACTTCCTGTTCAAAAAGATTATTATGGTCCAAGAGCTTGCACTACCAAACCATTTAATAATCCAGGTCGTAACGTTCTCTGCTGTGAAAGTGAAGAAGGCATATACTTGTGGGAGATCAAGATGGTATGATAAGATTTTATAAATTATAAAGTGTAAAATTTAAAATTATTCATAAGCAATTATTATACCGTCGTGTGATTCTTGGTTAATGGAATTTAGTTACAATCCACAATTTAAAATGACAAAATAATTTTAACAATTAAAAACGATTAAGTTTAGAAGCATTTTGAGTACTAAAGATTAAATATTCCTTTCCTATACAGCTGTCGCCAAAATAGGAATCGGAGCTTTAGATGGAGAATTCCCTCATCAAGTTCGATTAGAAAGTGTAAGGGAAGGGTTTCCAGGTTATTATGGATGTGGCGGAACTATCTACAATAAGAAGTACATCATCACCGCCATGCATTGCATCGTCAATTCCCAAAACGCGATGGTCGATCTGCCAGAATATATAACAGTATCTGCTGGAATCAACAGTATAAAAAAATTCCAGAAGAAAATAGATATGAAGTTGCCGAAGTTATAATTCACGATGACTACAAAAATAACGAGACTGGAGTAGGTTACGATATTGCTATACTGAAATTGAAAAAAGAATTAGATTTTGAAAACAACCCCTATATAAGACCTTTAAGAATTGCATCTTCCAATTTTAAAATGGACTACACAAGTACGTTGTGCTTAATTTATTTATAACTACATTTTAATCATATGAAAAATGGATTTTAATTTTTATTTAGTTTAGTTTTTTTACAAATTTTATTTTCGTCATGTTCCTAGGCAAAGCGGTTTTTATTGGATGGGGCACAAGAAATTATACTATGCCAGATGGAACATCCGAAGTGAGGTCACCTCCTGATCTTCACAAAAGTTTTGTGCCTATTAGGACAAAAAATCAATGTGAGGAAATCAGTAATGAAGCTGGTACTTATGTTAGTCCAAAAGATCAACACGTTTGTATTGCCGGAGGAGATAGTGGAATCCGTACGTCCAAAATTTAAATTAAATATAAATTCATATTATCGATTTCTATTTCAAAAATATTTTTTTGAAAAAGATGTGGGCCTAGGTGACAGTGGGGGTCCGTTAATCTGTCCAGATGTCTCTAACAACAATAGGCCCGTTCTTTGTGGAATATCTTCCTTCAAATATTGCTCTTACTGCTATGGGTCGCCGTCTATGTATATACGTGTCTCCTACTTTGCTGACTGGATTAAGGACAAGACAAATGGAGGTGGGTGAGATTTAGTTCAGTTTTTCATAAT
This sequence comes from Tomocerus qinae, assembly GCA_020055645.1. Classification (NCBI taxonomy): domain Eukaryota; kingdom Metazoa; phylum Arthropoda; class Collembola; order Entomobryomorpha; family Tomoceridae; genus Tomocerus; species Tomocerus qinae. The sequence continues at coordinate 22,740,134 of CM034546.1, read as the reverse complement.
TTTCAATTACTTCTCTCTGGAAATAAGTTTTTAAGAATTTTAAATTTGATTTTTACACTTTTCGATCCATCATTAATTTCTTTATATTTACATTTATATTTGAAGCTATTCAGGAACCTGAGTATTTGGGAGATAACGTCAATCTCGGAGGTGTTAAAGGAGAACCTGAAGATTTTCTCGTACGGATATTGGGAAAAGTTGCAAAGAAAAATCAGAAAAATCATTGCGACGGTACGTTGGTGGGTCCCAAAGCAGTCGTAACTTCTGCCAGTTGCATTGCCGACAACGGTGGAATAAATGGCGTTATTGTCATTCATACAAAGACATCCAAACTTTTGAAGTTAACTGGCGATAGAAAGTTTTTCGCCTATAGAAACGACAGTGGAAATAGTCTTTCTTATCAGATCCTCACTGACGACATTCGTAAGAACGACTTGGCCATCTTCCAACTAAGGGATCCTGTTAATATTGGTTTCTATCCAAAACTTCCTATGGAGAATTACATCTTACCCGGGGGTTAGTGGACATTATTGACATTATAAATACAAATAAAAATACAAATTTTATTATTGTCGCTGATATGGAAGCCTCAAATGATATCGTCCAAACAGCAATTAATATGTTTTAAAAGTTTAGATGAACTAAAGCCGCAAATGTTTTTAATTAATAATTAACTTATTATTTAACCTGTGCATAAGCTCTGAACATATTTATTTAATAATATTGGCTAATTCCATTATGGTTTAGTTGCTGTGGAATTGTCCTACTCGTCTTCAGCTGATAAAAGCGAGCGACGGAACTACAAATTCATTTATGATGCCCAATGTCAAACTTCCTATAACATTTTAAACGTAAAATTGACCCGTGGTCAATAATTGTGTGCTAATGAAAATTATTCAGGAGGATCAACTTGCGACTTACCATTGGGATCTCCTCTTATATGTGGCAGTGGCAATGAAAAACATTTGTGTGGCGTCGCTTCTACTCGTGGATGTTTCTTCGCTTTTCCAAATATCTTCACGAGCACCATTTCCTATTCTACAGAGCTTATTGAAACTAAGAATTCCTATAATAATAAGTGAAAATACTTAACACTTCCACATCCAAGCCTAAAAACTTCCGCGGACTACCAAGTGTGGTACAATTGTACCACGCAGCAGTATCCAAGTGTGGTACAATTGTACCGCACAAGGTTTCGTGTTTTTATACTTGTTTCCAAACCAATGGTTAAGGCCCTACTCTTGCTAACATGGCAATATCCAAGTGTGGTACAATTGTACCACATAGCAAAACCCAATGTGGTACAATTGTACCACACCGGGATACATACAAACTTTCAGCTTATAGTCGACGATAACATATCATTTAGGTTTCCGTCGGTTTATAGTCGACAATAAGAATTTAATATGCAGTCTGTCGGTTTATAGTCGATGATTACAATTTAATTTGCATTCCGACGGCTTATAGTCGATGATTACAGTTTACTATACATTCCGTCGGCCTATAGTCGATGCTTACAGACTAGTTTGCATTATTTCGGCTAATAGAAGATGCTATAGATTAATGTGCATTATTTCGGCTAATAGTTGATGCATACAGATTTATTTGCATTATTTCGGCTAATAGTCGATGCATACAGATTAATTTGCAGTATTTCGGCTAATAGTCGATGCTTACAGATCAATTTGCATTATTTCGTCTAATAGTCGATGCTTACAGATTAATTTGCATTCTTTCGGCCAATAGTCTATGATTACAAAGTAATATACATTCTGTCGGCTTATAGTCGATGTTTACAAATTATTGTATATTCCGTCGGCCTATATTCGGTGACTACCATTTAATACGCATTCCGTCGGCTTATAGTCGATGATTACATAATAATATACAATCCGTCGGATTTAGTCGATGCTTACAGATTAGTTTGTATTTTTTAGGTTTATAGTCGATGATTACATAATAATATACAATCCGTCGGATTATAGTCGATGCTTACAGATTAGTTTGTATTTTTTAGGTTTATAGTCGGTACTTACATATTAATTTACATTCCGTCGGTTTATAGTCGGTGATTACAATTTAATATGTATTCCGTCGGCTTATATTCGACGATTACAATTTAATATGTATTCCGTCGGCTTATATTCGACGATTACAATTTAATATGCATTCCGTCGGCTTAAAGTCGATGATTACAATTTAATATACATTCCTCCGGCTTATAGTCGATGCTTACAGATTAATTTGCATTATTTTGGCTAGTAGTCGATGATTACAATGTAATTTATATTCTGTCGACTTATAGTCGATGATTACAATAAAATATACATTCTGCCGGCTTATAGTCGATGCTTACAGATTAATTTACATTATTTCGGCTAATAGTCGATGCTTAGAGATTAATTTACATTCCATCGGCTTATAGTCGGTGATTACAATTTAATATGCATTCAGTCGACTTATAGTCAATGGTATAAATTAATTTGAATTCTGTCGTCTTATAGTCGATAATTAAAATTTAACTTGAATATCTCGGCTTATAGTCGATAATTAAAATTTAACTTGAATATCTCGGCTTATAGTCGATAATTAAAATTTAACTTGAATATCTCGGCTTATAGTCGATAATTAAAATTTAACTTGAATATCTCGGCTAATAGTCGACTATAGAAAATTAATTTGGTTACTAGCATTGCATTAATTGTATTAATTTACGAATTATTTTCCATTATTTTAGCTTACATGGCAGTATCCAAGTGTGGTACAATTGTACCACCCCAGATAAGAAACCTTCTTTGTGGTACATTTGTACCACATTGGATACTGCCATGTTAGCGATGACTTCGCCTTACTTTTTGGTCATAAAAAATTGAAAAAATCTTCAAAATGACCTCAAAATATTTTTAGAAATTGTAAAACAATATTCTTGACAGGTACCTGAAAGCTGGATGTAATTCGGTTGAAACGAACCGAGATAAGAGCAAATAAAGGCGTTGTGGTACAATTGTACCACACTTGGATATGGAAGTGTTAAATAATAATTACACGTAAATAAATATACCTAAATCAAATAAAATACAATTAAACATTTACCTTTCAAATAGATTTCCATTTATAGCGATAAAATCATTATATTATTAGTTTACATATAATAAATCGATCATTATTTTACGGCATAAACAAATTAATTAATTTTTGAAACTGGAATTTAGTTTAGGAGTGAAAATAACAATAAAAGTGTGAAAGATCTACCTCTGTTACAAATTGTGATCCGTTTACTTTCATCTTCTGTACATTCTTGATATTTTGGAAACGAGAATAGAAAATAAGTGAAATAATTGCATTAGGTACATGGAGGGCAAACCTACTAAGATATTCTAAAATTCCGTAAAACGAATATTAATTGTAGATAAATTAAACATAAAATCTAAATCATGGCGGAGCAGTATGGAAATATAAGCAAATAAATTATGACTTCCCTAACCAGCAAATGAAGTACTTAAATACATACAATACTAAATAAAAGCTGCTGGTTCGGTAGTTTCTAAATTGTCAAATTTTCATTAAATCTTGTCATGGCCAACAATCAAATCTTTAATAACATATATTTAAACATTTTTTGAACAGCCGCGCCATTTTGATAGACCGTAACCCTCTAAATGAGTTTTTAAATGCATTTTCTTTATTTTGTAGTAACTGAGTAGGTCTTTTTCTAAAAATTCATTAATTCTATCTGCAGATATTGTTAACATTGTCTTTAAAATACAATTAGCACATTTCAGATAAATAAATTAGCACTAGTATTTAGTTCTTCAAACAAATACTTTGTGCACCCCTCTTCTTCGCCATATATTTTTACTCTTTGTGCTGTTTTTCAAGATTGTAACAAAATAATAAAACGCTCTGTGCTTGCCATGTTCTGATTTGTGATTGACGACTTGAGACTGGAAACTTTCGGAGTGTTTTCAGACCGGTGTAGCTGGATATTGTACTTTGCTCCAACCTTCCTATCCTTATCTATCCCGGGCACGCAGACGGGCGGCGGGTCAGTTCACAGCCGTCAACCTACCTTGAAATAGATTGTAGCTTTTACTGAAGTACACATTCCAGGTATGCATTCCAACTACTACGTCTGTAAGTTTGTAAAACCATTTCTTGTGGATAAAAGTTTCAGCAGTCACCTTTTACTATACGGGAGAAAAGCCCCTATTCGGACGAAAATCATGCGCCCGATCCGAGTGGTCTTCGATTTCGAATAACTTCCAAATAATTTGAATAAATTGGAATTTGTCTTTTAATATCAAATAAATATTTCGGAACGCCGGAACGCATAAATAAAATGAGAAAACGATGTATTTCTAAAAAAAATGTCGTTAAAATCTGGAAATATATACATTGAAAAAGACATAAAGCAAGATATAATAAAAATGTGTAAATATATGTATATAAAAATAAATAAATAAATATCTATATAAAAATTTCAAACATGCTTGAATAGCTTTTCTCATAATTGTGTAATTATTGTGACCTCAAGCATAATTATAAGACTGTCGAGTACATTTTATGCAGCAAAGCCAAGAACATATTAAATGTGTATGACTAAGGTAGCATTGGGCTTTGTTTTCCTAAAATGATCAGACACACAGAATTTATAGTCGTAGTCAATCGGTACTGACCTAGACAATGGTTGCTCTTTTATTCTCAAATCCACATCTACTATGTTATTGCTTGAAATGACCTTAACGTTTTTTTATGCATTTAACTAAGCATAATACTCTTTTGTTATCTACAAATAATAGGCGATAAAATCATTTTGAACTCTAGTATGACGATAATAAAACGTTAACAAGATTCGATGAATGAACGATTGTCGTCAGTTTAGGTATCTTAAAGCAATTAAACGTCAACAGAAGATAAAAAAGGATGGCTCTTTTACCACGTATTATTTTACTCATACTCAGTCAGATGCAACTTGCCTAGACAAAACAAACAAAAATTTATTGACTGAAACAACTTTTGACGAAACTCCTTTCTTTCAAAATGATTATAAAGCTTCAGTTTTTGCTTTTGTTTTCACATATTCTTTATAAATTGTGGCTTAGAAGATTACAAGTGCATTTTATACTTTTTAATTTTAGAAGAGGAAGAACGTCTTAAATGATAATTAAATTTTGAAACGTTTGACGTCAAACGTATATTTTTTAATTGCCACCTATGGTGACAATCAATCACGTATCCAGTAGGAGGCGCCCCTAAATCTAAGAAAAAGAGAGGATTTTTTCCAAAAAAGGCCAAAAACTCCAAAACATTTTCCGGCTTCGCGCGAATATGTCTTATTTTTAACACTATTTTTGTTTGCGCCCTCACTTAACCAAATTTCTAGATACGTGCCAGGTCACATCCCCTAATAAAATTTATCTGTTTTTCAAAAAAAGAATGAAAATCATATATTAATTGTTAAATGAGAGGACAGGTTGGATACAGAATGTTCTGCTGCTCGAATGACTTTGTTTACTACTAGAATATCTGTACCTATGCAGATAAAATTTGCAACAACAAACATGTATTTTTCAATAAATTTAAAAGTGTACATTTTTGATTTATTCAATTTAAGTACTTTTATCATCATTCTCTATTTATTAAAACTATCGATTGTTGAAGTATTAGGCGTATAGTATTAAAGCTGAAATTGATAAAATTTCAATGTCCAACTTTTTTTTCACCGTCTGTCTTAATTTGAAGACAGAAAAAGACGACATAGCACTGTTAAGGTTATCTATACCAAAATCGAAGAACCTAAAGCTGCACTAAAAATATGTTGATTTACTCAAATGAGCCAGAACTTAGTAGTAATATTTAAATCCAACGGATGCTATTTTTATAATTTATCTTTATAAACGGATGAAATGCGTTGGACAGAAAGATTATTTTACTACTTTTCAGGGATTTATTTCTGGACTGTTTATTGTTCAAATACAATGATCTTGTCTTGCTGATGGACTGGTTTAAACCCAAAGTGTAGTAGTAAACAAATGTTGTACAGTATCTAACTATGTACTCGTAGACTACGTAATTTTCTTGTTCAAGTATGTTTTAATTCTTGATGGGTTAATTTTGGATGTTTTCGGTTATGTGAATAGTAATCGGCGAGTAGTAAGGTACTGTACATTAGCTGATTGGTGACCTGGGTCGTAGGGCTTATAGTCATTGTTAAATTTGTAAACTACAGTATTTTGTAATTTTGATCTGCCTATGAAATTCATTACTTGTATAATAAAAGTAAAAAAAAATTTGTGAATTTTAATATTGTCATGTTTTGTGAGCCAAGTACACGCAGAAAAAAGAATGAATCAAACAAATGCTAAATATATAGCTTGTTTTTATACTCTAATCAGTTTACAACAAAGTAGTACAGGTTAAATAATTAATTTCACCATTTAGAAACAAATTATTAGCTATTACTGCGACCTATTCTATTTTATCCAACCTGTAATGCTATAAAAGAATACATAAACGGAATACCCACAATATATTTTATAGGAAATCGATTGACGTCAGCGAGGACCTTCGTCTATTAGGAGCAAAAACTTCCGGGCCAAAACACACAGGTGATTAATGAATATTTGATGACACCCTAAATACTTCTCTGCCAGAATCATTGTTTGTAAAAGCTTTTGATAATGAGCAATGGCCAGCGAAGGAATTAAATAAGAAAACTCAAAAACGTCGTAATTATCAAGTGAAGTTTTCTTGTATCATATGGCAAGCAAAAGCACTGCTAATAAAAAGACCAAAACTTCATAATACTGCCTTAGGAGACAGCGAAGTGAGCAGAACAGAATAGACTTTTATTAAGATTCAATAAGTAGTGCCACGTTTCCGCAAAATCAAGTATTCTTGTCTTACACAACACATCGTTTAACTATGCAAACATATGCATGAGAAAAATGTTTGTTAAAATGTATTCCATGCATATATTTGCAACTTTCGTAATTTCCATAAATATCAAAAATATTAAATGTTTTCGAAATCTGTCATTTTATAGTAATTGTGATTTTAATATGGTCACATTCGACCAATCCGAGTGGCAGACAGAGTTTATACTGTCTAACCAAAATGGACAACCTTGGACTCTGGCAACATCAACATGTACTACAACTCTCTTTGGTCGTCGTGAAGATAATCCACGGAATCTGTCTAAAAGTTTGTGCACTGTAAATATTCTAATGAAGCCGGACACTAATAATGTAACAGATTTGGACACACCTTTTGGGAAAGAAATATATCGTCGTGATTCGAGATTTATAATTGTCATCAATGATGAATTAAAAGATATGAATCCAACTTGGCAATCACGCCTCATTCAAGATTTAGTAGCTCCTCTCTTTATATTGGCAATGAAAGTCGGAAATCAATATTCAGTTTACACTCCAATTCTCTACAAAGATGGGCCTATTGTACTTCGCCAGATTGAAAGAGGAGTCACTGAAGAAGAATGGGAAAGTATTTGGACAGATTTAAATGGGAACCTTAATGGCATTGTAATTGGTGGGATTAATGAATATCATGTTCTTTACAATGAACCTACAGAAGTTAGAAAATGCAGGAAATCAGTCTACTCGACTACAAAAATGAATTATAAATGTGGAAATTCAATAAGAGCTATAGAATTGATGGCGGAAAGTTTAAACTTCACTGCTGTATATGTAAAGAGTTTAGACAGTCTAAAAGACGAACATACACAATGTGGATTTATATCCATGTTATCGACTTTTTTGGACACTTATGATTTACAATGGCAGAGAATTTTATTCATTGAATATTTTCGAGAGTTGATTCCATATTACTGTGAAGCCAATCCTCGTTTCCTCGACACTTTTTTGACAGTTCTGATCCAAAATACTTTTAAAGATTATTGTTGGTGGTTGATATTCTCACTGTTCCCCATTTCATTTTATATTTTGAGCTTTAGAATTTCTACCTTCTACAAGAAATTAGAGTTCATTATTGTATCCACAATATCCGTCCTTCTATATCAGGATGTTGGAAATAAAGGCAGAAACATTTTGTATTTGGTAATTGTGTCCATGGGATTTGTAATTGCTACTCTATATGAAACGTGGGTAACAACCGAGATTATTGCACCACCAGACAGAAAACAATTTGTGGACTTTAAAGATCTCGTGGATAGTGGATACAAGTTGTTGTTGCAAAAAGACACAAGAAGGGACATCGATAAAGAGAGAATTGAGTTTTTTGAAAAATACAAAGTTTTGGATAAATTTAATTTGAGTGTCTACAGATTCGATTGGCAAACTGATGCAACCTCCAAAGACATGAAAATGAGTCCTTGGAAAGTAAATCAAAAATTGTTGACCAACTTTTCAATGAAACTATTTGATTTACATAAAAAAGAGAACAGCCACCGTGCCCTTAATACCATCCAAAATACATTCTGACGGAATTTGCATGACTGTAAAGGAAACAGATCTTGTTGAACCGATGTCTTTCAGATTCACAGATTGCTACCGTTACCAATTCCATTCATATTTTCAAGTCATGCAAGAAAGAGGTTTTCTAAAATATTTCAAGCAACAACATGATCTCAGATTTGATTTACCGTTTAAAATATCTCACTCAAAATTGAAGCATCAAGAAACTCGAGCGGTGGCTGTTAGTCTGCTAATGAAAATCCATACTATTTTCTTTTTTTGCGGATACTTTCTACTGGGATCATTCATCGCCCTTTTTCTGGAATGGCTTTTGAACTGTAGATTGATGCTGAAAATTGAAAGCTTTTTACGAGTAACTAGATATCTCGGAGCAGATTTTCGTAAACAATAAAATTTGCAAAAAAATTGCATAATTTAAGTACAGGGTAGGAAAAAATATTATTTTGCCCACATTTATATTTGAATTATTTTGCCATTCCCTTGGAGAAATATTAAAAAACATTATACCCACTGCCATTTCCATTGCTTCGTTCAGTCAACCATATTCAAGTTCAAGCCACCCGACGGGACGAGCTAATAGAATCGCAGTCTGTCAATCCTTTCGCTTTAAACGCATTGAATTTGAATGAACTGAGAAATACTAATGGCAGTATGCCTAATAAAAACTTTGCGATTCTTCGCAATTTTTAGACCGTTATAGACTCGTTTTCGTCAAAAATGGTAAGATTTTCGCATATATTTAAGATATCTATATGAAATGTTGGCCTCCCCTCGAAACCCAGTTTTGTTTACGTTCAGGCTCAGAAACTCATATGCCAAAGCCTTTAATACAGACAAAACTTGATGTATATCCAAAAAATTTACATAAAAATTTGTTCATATCGATTGGCTTTTCATTTTACTGATTGGCTGGATACAATTCAGACTTCAGACAATACCTCACTGAAGGGCTAATATAAGCAATTCGATCCATCGAAAAACAGAGGAGTAGGTTATTTTTTCAGGTGTCCCGACAGCCAAACAAAAATGAAGCCGATGATTAGAATTTTCGGTTTTTACGTATTTGTCTTACCCGATAAATATTATACGGGTCTTACAGGTGACATACTTGGTTGCCCGGATGCCAACTGAGTTCCATTGAAAATTTAGCGGGTAAGAGAAAAACCAAAAACTCTAATCGGATTTTAGTTTGGCTGTCGAAAAGCCTGAAAAAATAACCTACCCCCTCTGTTTTTCGATCCAGGAAAGATATAAATGCAATGATATAATATTAGTACTTTGTGTTGACCTAATAGTGCAAATAAATAAAAATCGTCCAAAGGTCAAATAGTATTTAGTTCTTCAAACAAATACTTTGTGCACCCCTCTTCTTAGTCATACATTTTCACTCCTTTTGCTGTTTTTCAAGATTGTAAAAAAAATGAAAATGCTCTGTGCTTGCCATATTCTGCTTTGTGTTTGACGACTTGAGACTTGAAACTTTCGGAGTATTTTCAGACCGGTGTAGCTGGATATTGTACTTTGCTCCAGCCTTCCTATCCTACTCTATCCCGGGCAGCGCAGACGGGCGGCAGGTCTGTTGATAGCCGTCAACCTACCTTGAAATAGATTGTAGCTTTTACTGAAGTACACATTCCAGGTATGGATTGCAACTATTACGTCTGTAAGTTTGTGAAACCATTTCTTGTGGATAAAATCTGCAGCCACCTTTTAATTATAAAGGAGAAAAGCCTGTATTCGGAAATAAACATGCGCTCCACAGAATGCTTCGTCAGAAATATCTTTCAGTGTTTAAAGTATAAGTTTAAACATAGGCGACAAGCCTACTACTGTACTAAATTCCGTAAAACGGATAATTATGGTAATTAAATTAAACATAAATTGTAAATAGTGTAGCGGCATTGAAATAAAACCAAATAAGTAATGGTTTCACTAACAAGCAATCAAATAAATCACTTAAATAGGTACTGAAGAAACGCTGTAACGCTGAAACTCTTCGTTTTCAGTTTCAAAAACTTTCGCAGATGTTTATTGAAAAGGGATTTGGAACTCTATGGCTTGACTACGAGCTATTTCTTGCATTCAGCAGACTGCAACAAATAAAGTAAATAAAATATAACCAACAGATCACTATAGGTTTGCATATGAAATTCCATACCATATTTAAGGTGTATGGATGGTTTCTGTTTTATGCTTTTCTATTTTGTTTTTGTGAAATCATATTAAGGAAAAAAGTTCTGCAGTCCATTTATAGAAAAATTACCGAAGTTTTTAAAAAAATGAACGCTGAAGATGAAGAACATGAAATTTAATCCAAATAAAAAGATTGTCGTTCGAATTGTTCCAAAGTCAAATTAAGAATAGAAATTAACGAAACGTTGCAAAAAAAGATGGAAAAGTAAGAAACTTGGCTTTACCATTTCTCTCATAATCTAAGTAATTTCTCTCATAATGCTGACACAATATGTACTCACTGTGGAAAACAATGTAAAGGAGTCAAAGGACTAAAAATACATCATTCAAAAGCTCATAAAGATATTCATTTGGATAATATTACATTTAAATATGATGCTGCTACTGCTACTAATGTGAGTAAAACCGATGACATTGATGATGACGTCCCTGATGATAAAATTAATAGTCAAATCTCCATTATTAACCATCAGTTGGAAATCCATAGTGAGAGTCTTGATAAGATTGTGAATGAATTTGATCCATTTGAATTTGATGAATGTGTCGAAAATATTGTAACTACCTTGAAAGATGCTAACACTAAACTCCCTGGTCCAAAACATCCAGCAGTTAAATTTTATGAAGCACGAAAACTACAATCTCAGTTTCGATCTAAAGAAATAGGTTACTCAAAATCAAAAAACCCTATTCGAACTTCTAATAGAGCTAGACGTAAAAGAAGAGAAAAATATAATTACCAATTGATGCAGCATCTATATTATAATCAACGTAAAAGATGTGTACATAAATTGATTAATGATGATGACAATCAATGTTGCATTCCAATGGATGTCCTTCATAATTCTTTTACTGAACGCTGGAGTTATCCTAATAATAGTAAAAGAAGTTTTTATAATCGTGTGGATTCTGAATTTCAAGCAACTATTGACGCCGAATTTCTTCCGGTTATCAGCAAAGAAGAAATTAAAGTTTCAATTTCAAAGATTAAAAGCGACACGTCGCCTGGACCGGATTTAATCTATCCAAGATGTTTGAAATTAACAGACTGTTCTGATGTCATTGCTAAAATTGCCACAATTATGATCACGCACAATTTTGTTCCCTCGTGTCTTCGTGAAGCAAAAACTATTCTCACGTATAAGAAAAAAGGTGATAAAAATCTTCCGGAAAGTTGGAGACCTATATCGGTATGTTCTGTGATTCGTAGAGTCATTGAAAAAACATTTGATACCAGAATACGGAAGTGGATTACGTTTAATCCCAGGCAGAAAGGCTTCATTCATCAACCAGGCTGTCATATCAATACTACAATTCTTGAGGGATGTCTTTAAAAAGCTGTGAAAGAAAAATCTGATCTGGTAGTCTTATTACTTGATGTTGAGCAGGCTTATGATAATATTGGGCATAATCACACTCAATGTAGTCTAGAAGAAATTCCTATGCCGTCATCTTTGAGAAAAATTGTCTTGTCTTTACAAACTAGCAACTATACAAGATTACGAGTGAATAACCAAGTTTCACAGCCAATTTTTTTCAAACGAGGAGTATTTCAAGGATCTCCGCTTTCGCCGACGTTATTCAATGTGGCCATTAATTATGTCATAAATTTACTTTCTGAACCTGAAATATCTTCACAATATGGATTCAGTATGGACAAATCCTTACCAAATTTATCGGTATTAAGTTTTGTGGATGACACTGCACCAATAGCTAAATCAAGATTAGCTGCTAAAGAACTGTATAATATTGCTGAAAATGCCTTTAAGGAATCCGGGATGAAAATAAGTAGTAAGAAATCGACTGCAATCATTATTTCGGATGGTATCTTATCTGAATCTAATCTTGAAGTCTGTGATGGAGTTTATATTAACTCTCTTAAAGAAACAGAATGTGTCAAGTATCTTGGGGTTAATTACAAGCAACAGATAATGTTTGATGAGTCTAAAATAATTTGCAAAATCAAATCATCCTTATCTAGACTAATATCATCAAATATGTTACACCCAGATCAAAAAGTCAATATTATTAACCAATATCTATGGCCTATTATGGTTTATCCTCTTCAAACTTGCCCTCTATCTAAACTAAAGTTGACCTTTCTTCGTGATGTGGACAAGATAATTAGAAGTTCATTCAAAACGATTCTTAATGTTCCAGACGATATTCCTTCGGCAATGCTATATTCTCCTAGAAAATGGAAAGGGTTAGAACTGCCTAAATGTGAATGGGAAGCTTATGTTCAGCAATTTAATATCTGTGAGACTTTGTCAAATCAAAATGATCCGTACATATTTTGCAGTAGAAATCTTATGAAAGAAAGTAAGTTATGCCTTGAAAAGCTGAATATAACTGTCGAAGACATCAATACTATCCGCTCTCAAAAACCAAAACTGAAATCGTCAAAACTTCTGCGTGATATTCTTCGTGAACGTGAATTTTCCAATTGGTCAGCTTTAAAATCAAAAGGAAAAGGAGTTTGCTTATTCAAGGAAACTCCATATTCAAATTTTTGGATTAGTGACAGAAAAAGAATGACTTCCTCTGAATGGACTTCTGCTATTAAGATGATTGGATGTGTCGCTGCTATTAATTCAGTCCCTGGAAGGAATTTCAACACTAACCGTTGCCGTTATTCTATGTGCAACGAGATTGAAACTTTGGGCCATGTGTTGGGATCCTGTCCAAAATCGGAATTACTCAGAAACAACCGCCATCATTCTGTAAGGACACTTATAGCTGAAGCATTTCGCAAAAAACAATATGAAGTCTATGAGGAGGTTCATTGTAACTCTGATTCTGGTTCTAACAGAAGGATTGATATTTTAGTAATTGATGGAAAACAGGGTTATATTATTGACCCCACAGTAAGATTAGAATCTAATGTAGACCAACCAAATGATGTCAATGCAGAGAAAAAAGGCATATACGAACCTTGTATTAATTATTTCATACAAAAGTACTCTCTAAATAATATCGAAGTAATAGGTTTATTGATAGGATCAAGAGGTACTATTCCTTTGTTTTTCGAACAGTTTAGAAAACGTTTCTGTTTACCTAAACAATTAACGGAAGACATAGTTCTGTCAGTTATCCGTAACTCAGTGGCTATTTTACACTTTCATCTATTCTCTACATGAATATATTATATTTCTTAATTCTTATAACTAATTATTGTCTCATTCTAAGTTATATTATCTGTTAATTGTTTAATACTGTGTCAGTTATGGCAAATCTTAAATGTAGGATCAGTTGACAATAAATGTCTATCTCTCTCTTCATGGACACTACTTTATAAATGTTCATTATGATATAAAATATTAGTTTAATTTTTGTCTCCTATGAAGCACTAAATAGTTACAATGCACTAAAGTTTTTAAATACCTAAGCAATATAAGATTATGCTTATAATGTTGGAATAATTATAATTATGACCTAAATACTATAAATATATTTGAAGTATATACTCAATAAAAGAAATCGATTATTATACGTAAAAATGTCAAACAGTCGAAAGGTGTGACGGACCGACGAATGGTGTGCATGAAATTGTATATAGCTGAATGGCAACCAACAAAAAGGTAAGGTATACAACCGAATCCGAATTGACTATCAATATTTTAAACTAAAATAGTACATCCTTGGTTCCAATCTCTATATTATATTAAATTATTATAGTGGTTTTTTGATCGATTCTAAAGTATGTATGACTACTGCTAAAAAATGTTCTCCCATATTTTGAAAAAAAGAATCTTCAAATAAAATGGTCTTGAAATAAACTAACATGTTTTCGAAACACATGACTAACATGGGAAATAACACGATGCATTTTTAAAAAACTGTTAAAAACCTAAAAAAACAAATGGAGAGTGCTAGGAAATCAAGACTTCATTTAGAAACTTTGAAAACATTTTCTAGTAATTTTGTAGTTATTGTGACTACAAGCTGAATTATTACAGGTTCGACTTTCGAGTACGTTGTAAGTATCAAAGCAAAGAACGCAGGAAAGGTCTATGACAAAGGTAGCATTGTGGTTAATTTTTGTAGTAGGTGTATATTTTAGCATGTTTTGAGACGTAGAGTATGCAATAGGTCGATACTGACCTAGGCAACTTTTTTTTGTTAAAGTATTGTTGCAATTGTCCTTGACGTTTTTCCATGCATAGCTAAGTATAATATTTTTTGTTATCTGGTAAGAAATTGAGATAAAATCATTGTGAACTCTAGTATGACGGTAATACCACATAAACAAGACTCGATGAATGAATGTAGTCTCAGGTGAGGTATCTTAAAGCAATTAAACGCCAACAGATAAAAAGCTGTGACTCTTTTACCACGTCTTATTTTACTCATGCTCAAATGCAATTTGCTTGGACAAAACAAACAAAAATTTATTGACTGAAACAACTTTTTGACGAAACTCCTTTTCATAAATTTTTTTATAAAAAGTCAGTTTTTATACTTTCACACATCCTTTATGGATTATTCCTTATAAGAGGTTGCAATGTGTTTTATGCTGCTTATACGTTGAAGCAGCGCATAACGCTTTTAATGTAAAGTTCATGTCCCTATGGGCCTAGAAATTTCAAATAACTTTGAAAACGCTTGATGACTATTTTCCAATTACCAGATGTTGTCACATTCTTCAAAAATTATCTGTTTTACAAAAACTTAGTGAAAAATCAAATGCTAAAATAGTTGCTAATTCCATAGGGACCCATTAATTAAACGAAGGGACATAGTCAGCAATTGACCGTCTCAATTATTTTTCAGGGACTTTTAAATTTTTTCAGCGACCCATTAAATATATCCCCTGTAATGTAATATGCATTAGCGGATCTCATTTTCAAATGATTTTTGTCTCAAAGATTTTGAACTTAAGTAATTTTAACGTGAACGAGACAGCAATATTATTGTATATCATACCATAATTATGTGAGTCGAAAGACAGAATGTTCAGCTGCAATGGTTATACTACTTTTTTACTCCTAGAGTAGCTTACCTATATGCAGTAGATATTTGCCACAACAAACAGATGCATTTTTCAATAAAAGTTAAAAGTGCACTTTTTTATTTCTACAATTTAAGCACTTTTAATTATCACTCTCTCTATTTACTACAACTATCTATTTTTTGTTGACTACAAGTACGAATGGGAAGTGTGAGAGCGTGTACTGTTCCAAATGCACGTTAAAAGTTTTAGGCGTGTATTTACAATAAAATGTATTGAATTTTATTGACTAGTATAGATTGTAATGATTTATTACTAAAATTCAACTATGTATGTACTGACGGCATTACATAAATTGTATTTGTAGCATAGTTACATATTTTTCTTATGATTTGTTTTTGCCTTTAGGCACCATTCAAGTTTTCAAATTTTATTGTCCTTGAAACCACTACTAAAATAAATCTGTTCTTAAGCCAAATCAAAACAAAATCTGATTTTGAGAAAATCATACCGCACCTAAGCCCTAAGATTATTTATATAGCAAAAAAATATTTGTGCACGAAGTAAAAGTGTGCTAAAAATAACAATAAGGAAATTTTAAATGATTTTTGCTGAAATAGCGAGTATTGTTTTGCTTTCAATTCATAATTGATTAATCACATCATACCACCATAAAATAAATATAACAATTAAAGTTTTACAGATAAAACTTTGTGATGATAGACATACTTGTTGCAATCTTTGGTTGCGTCATATCTTCTTAGTATCGTCTCATCTTTGAGTACATACTCAAAATTGAAGCTGTTTTGTTTTTTAATCTACCTAGCGTTTTTAGCAATAATAATATTGTATATACGATATGAGAGTAGAGTAAACACATCGTTTATATACAATAAATCGTAAAATCCAACTTGAAATATGCTACATAAAAATTATTAAAATTCTCGTTTACTCAACACAAGTGTTGCTAATAGATGATTGGAATCTTGAAACTCTAGCTATATAAATATATGATTTTTGAAGTATTATTCATCAATTAATACTATTATAGCATTGAAGTAACTTGGGATTTGAAAGAGCAACAACTGCCTTAGTAAATTTAAGAACAGATTTTTGGTAAACTTGAGCAAAATGAAGAACCTTCTTCATTTTCTATTACTTAGCCACTTTGTAGTTACGGTTTTTGGAAGATGCCAAATTACGTGCATTGAAGATGCAAATGGACGACCAGAGAAAACTTGTATAACACTATACGGGCCCTCCCTTCCATACTTCCTCTTCAAAAAGACTATTATGGTCCGAGAGCTTGCACTACCAAACCGTATAATAGTCCAGGTCGCAACGTTCTCTGCTGTCAAAATGAAGAAGCCTTTAGCCTTTACATACTTAAGGGAAACCAAGACCGTATGATTTGATTCTGTAAATTCTAAACATACACACGGTGGAGGTCCGTTAATTTGTCCAGATGTCTCTAACAACAATAGACCCGTTCTTTGTGGAGTAACATCCTTCAAGCTATGCGAGTTCTGCCATGGGGCCCCTTCTGTATACATCCGAGTCTCTCATTTTGTTAACTGTATTAAAATGAAGACGAATGGAGGTAAGCTAAAATCCAATTCCATTCTATTTTTCGTAAATTTTAATTGAATTGTTTCAAAAAATGCATTTCTAACGATTTTATATTGGAAACTTACACATTTCATCGTTTCCATGTTCATATTTGCAGCAATTCAAGAACCTGAGTACTTGGAAAATAACTTAAATCTTGGAGGCGTTAAAGGAGATCCTGAAGATTTTCTCGTACGGATTTTGGGAAAAGTTGTCAAGAAAAATCATTGCGACGGTACGTTGGTTGGTCCCAAAGCAGTCGTAACTTCTGCCAGTTGTATTGCCCACAACGGTGGAATAAATGGCGTTATTGTCATTCATACTAAGACAACGAAACTTTTGAAGTTGGCCGGAGAGAGAAAGTTTTTCGCTTATAGAAACGACAGTGGAAATAGTCTTTCTTATCAGATCCTCACTTACGACATTTTTAAGAACGACTTGGTCATCTTCCAACTAAGGGATCCAGTTAACATTGGTTTCTATCCAAAACTTCCAATGGAGAATCATATCTTACCTAGAGGTAAGTCGATTCTTCTCTGTAAATTTTTCCCTTTGGTTTAAAATTGTGTAATATATTTGTCGTTGATTTCAAAAAATGAAATGCGTTATAAAAAGCAATTATGTGTTATATTTTAAAACTTAGCTTTTTTATTTTTATTCTGTGCTTTTAAGTATATTATGTATTTTTCTATTATGGTTTTAGTTGCTGTGGAATTGTCTTACTCTTCTTCAGCTGATAAAAGCGAGCGACGAAATTACAAATTCATTAATGATGCCCAATGTCAAGCTTCCTATGACATTTTAAATGTAAAATTGACCCGAGGTCAGTTGTGCGCCGTTGAGAATTATTCAGGAGGATCAACTTGCGACCGGCCGTTGGGATCTCCTCTTATCTGTGGCAGTGGCAATGAACGACATTTGTGTGGCGTCGCTTCTACTCGTGGATGTTTCTTCGCTTTTCCAAATATTTTCACGACCACCATTTCCTATTCTACAGAGCTTATTAAAACTAAAAATTTCTATAGTAAGTGAAATGATTAAATGACTTTTACTCTTTGTAAAACTAAATATAATATCATTCCTTGTCTGTTAAGAAAATGAGATAAAATCATTTTGAACTCTAGTGCTATGTCTGTACCCGGGTTGGAGTTAATACCCGAATAATACATGCAAACGGATAACGTCTTAGTAATTAAACACGTACAACAGGTATTTTGGTTCAGTCTTGTTTATTGTACTTTTGTTTGTCAGTCTTGAAAGGGCCGTGCAACTTTACAAGTGGAGTTGCCAGCTGTGTGCTTATACTAAACCAGTCGGGCTTTACAATCACTAGTCCGAACTGGGTGATGTACTTATGTAATTAAGACTCAACACTCAGCTTATTAACAATCACTGAGGAGAGTGTTCAACTATCTAAACCAGTCTGTCTATATGTTAAAGGGGACTGGCCTGACGAGTTCTGTAGACGGCACGTTCGAACCTGTACTCATTACCCGAATTCGGATAACTTTCCTATGTCTACTGTCCGTTGGCAGAATCTCGTCAGTCTAGAGTACTGTACCAGTACTACTCGTACTGCTTCTCCAGTGAGATTTGTCTCACCTTTTATACCAAATTCGGGACATAAAAACCGGTCTAAAAACTAATCTATAGCTGATGCAATATCCGGTGGACTTTACATCAGGGTAAAACGGCTGATGCAATATCCGGTGAATATTACATTTCGAATTATTCCAGAATATTCTTTTTACATCTAGATTCACAAAGAATATTCGGTTAATTAAGAATACTTCTTTTACATCGAGATTCTTAAGAAGTATTGTTATCTTAGATCTGGGTGTGTCATCTTAACTAAATGATGAAATACATTCTCAGCATTACACCATGTCGTGTTATCTTATTTGACATCTATTATTTCACAATAGTTCTATTTTTAGAACTTAACGGAATAGTTCCGTTTTACTCTTAATGTATTGCCCACACTCTTCTCTTTAATAAGAAGTAGTCGGCCTTGAGAAAGATTGCTATCTTTCTCAATGCACTGCAACACATTATTCTGCACTCCTGTTCATACATAGGAGTGTGGCTATACAAGAGTCTATATGCGTGTAACTCTGCAATAATTAGGTATCACTGACCTAGCTTACACTCAGTGATAACTGGTTCTGTGACGCTCTGTTGCACACGCATGTAGGCACTTTAAAGCGGTTGTCGGTAACATATAAAGAGTAAAAGATGAGAAGAGAATTCTCTCATTTCGGTAGGTACGTATGTGATGCTAAATGGTTGACATTCCGAGATAAAAACTCATGTATGATATTTTCATGGATTATGATGCTATCGGATATGCTGATCCTAAATAGCGATGTTTCAGAGTTTGCTCAATGCTCTAAGTCGGTCATATGTATGTCCGAAATGGACATGACACTAGTATAGCCGTAATTACACTACTCGTACTGTAGACATTTAAAGTTTTAAAACGTGTCAAAAAAGATAAAAAATCTGCGACTTTGTTTTTTACTTTTTACTTACCATACACTTAAATGCTATATTCATAGTCGGAAAAAGATGTAATTATGTAATTTGCATCGACCAAGCAAACAAAAAATTATTGATTGAAAGAAGTTTTCTAACGAAACTTTCTTAAATCAAAATCCCAATAATAATATTTTTACAGTTTTAGCTTCAAAAATAGTTTTACAGATATTTGAAGAATGGGCAATAAGAGGTTAGGACTGCATATAATTATTATTGAAGCATAAAATTTAAATAATATAAATGAATATTTCATAGCATTTAGTATAATTTTCTATTGTAAGTTGTACGCTTAGGTATTAGCATCACATAAATGATAATGACAGACATGCACCAAAATATAACAAAATCAATTTTTATCTTTTATACATTCTTGCTATTGTTGGACACAGATTATAATATAAGTTTGCATTAAGTAGGACACAAACCTATAATTGCCACTATAAATACAATTTCCCCACTTCCCAATAAAATTTGCACTATTTAGTTATTCAAAAAATAAATTATGTGTACCCTCAACAGTAGAGATCTAGTAATTCACATTTTCACTCGTTTGGCTAATTTTAAGATTGTAAAATTGTAATAAAAATTATTTATTCCGAAATTAATGCATTTTCTTTTTGTTTGAAGTTAAGGTTTATAGTATGCTCTGTGCATACTTTATTCTGATTTGCGTTTGCCGACTTGAGACTTTCGGAGTGTTTTCAGACTAGTGTAGCTGGATATTGTATTTTGTTCCAACCTTCCTTTACTTCCTGGGCAGGCAGTCGGGCGGCGGCTCTGCTTCCAGCCGTCAACCTACCTTGATATGTATAGCTTTTGCTGAGTACACATTCCAGGTTTGAATTATAATTATTGCGTCTGTAAGTTTGGAAAACTAACTCTTGTACATAAAATCGGCAGCCAATTTTAACTTATACAGGAGGAAAGCCTGTATTCGAAAAAAAATCCTGTGCCCGATCAGAATGCTGCGTAAGAAAATATTTTTCAATGTTTATGATTATAAAGCGCTATTAATTCACTAACGAAGTTTGTTTACCACTGTGTTAAATATTTTTTATTTGCTTCAAACTCCAGTAAACACGTGTTCTGATTACCCATTGTTAGATGCACAGTAATCAATAAATAAATTCTGATGCAACTCGATACAAAAATTATGTGTTGTCCGAATACCAAATATAACATATTATTATTACACTTGGTCATTGAGTTTTATAAAAAATGCATGATCTCTAATGATGTTTTAAACTTAAAACTTCAAGGAGTTTTCATTTCTCATGACATTAATAATATATTTCATTTGTCAGATATTTGACAAAAAGTTATATTAATTACAGTCCAATTTCAATATTTTTTCTGTATTATTTGTTTATGAAATGGCACAAGTAATATACTTTACAAAACTCATTAGTATGCGTATCCTATTTTTTAGTATCTGTAATGCTTACAGTTGTTACACAGATATAATGGTATAAAAGTATTTTGCAGTATTTAATGAAGTTGCAATATATAAATTTAAAGAAAAATTCCGGCATGTACATATTAACTAACAAAATAAAAATTTCAACTATCATTCATATTTTAATATCAAAATCACGGCATGAAAGAGGTTGCCTTTTTACTAGTAAAGATGCCCATTTTTGTGCCTTTTTTGGTATAGCATTCGCTAACAAGTGAAAGCTGTAGAGATACTAAGACTAGAGTAGACACCCAGCAGATTTTATGGTTTGATTCGTGAGAATACATATAGAATTTATGATATTGTTATGAAAATCAGGTGTGCTGATGGAAGGACTTCAAGCTTTTATTTAAAATAATTTGACTGCTTGGTTAAATGATGTTGAGTTTGATACACTATTTTATTACGATTCGAAAATTATTTTGTTTTATCCCTATAGAGGACTGGCTTATTTCTAGTGTTTAATCAACAATTGTTTCACGACAGTAGGAGATTAGGAAATTTTCCCAAGAAAATGCGAAATATTTAGAAACCAGTCCGATTTTAGGTTACAGTTTAGTTGATTAAGTATTATGTATGTATTATCATTTTAACTTGTCAAATGTGAATGCAGTATTTATAGATATATAGTATAGTATACACAGTATATATATAGTATATAGTGCATGTATTGTGTAGATGTGTATACGTATGTTCAGACATTTCATAATTTATATGCCATTCTCGATGTAATGCATTTAGTTGCTTATTAGACTATAATTACACCTCACTAAAATAGCCATTAAGTGCTGTTTGAAGTGCAAAAGGATATACATTCATTTTGACATTTATGATGCACGTCTTTAATACTCATAAACGAAACTACAAGTGTATATACAATAAACTTTACTCAGTATTTGAAAGAATTTTGAATGGGCTACATTTAGTACTTTTACTATTTTAGATTTACTATTTTAGTACACCACTATTTTAGAGAGTAACTGTAATTGTATACAACTTCTCCACAAAACCAAAATAACTACCGGCATGAAGTCTTATTTTCATTAGTTACTCCAAATTTCTACATACTTGCAGTGCTGTAATGACAGCTATAAACGTAAATGCTAATTAATTACTAAAATATACAGTTGCACACAAATGTAAATTAACGGACTATCTGTCATTTGCAAATAATCATTTCTACTCGGCGCATGTAAAGTTCAAATGATTTCCAACTTGTGCAGATGGGAAATCATTCTCTCCGATTCCGACGTAATACATCCAGTAAATCAAATTAAACATAACAAAAGTAGCGGGGAAAATGCATCTTGCCCACAAATCCACTTTCATAGCTATAGATGACTCTAAACGGCTTTCTTCTGGGTGTCCAGTTAGTGGTAGTAAACACTTTTTATCATTCCATTTCTGCAGTTGGCTGACCAAAAAAGACTCCAACAGGGCTGCCACAACAAATAACTCACAAGTCAAAGTGAAAATATCCAATGATCGAATGTAGGATACGGATGGCGTGGCTTGGTTAACAGTGTAAATCTGGCCTACTAAAGTGAGTAAATTAGGGAATGCCAAAGTAATTCGATGTAGTGGTTTATCCAACCAGAATCCGATCCATGAGATAGCAACAACAGTAGAGCATGGGATATAAATTTGTATGAGAGAGAAGGATATGTGTCTCTTGAAATGGAATTCAATTTTTAAACACGAGTAATTTCCTGTCAAAGTTCTTGATGTGCAAGCCGGAGTTAAAACCTTCTGTAATTGGAAATGGGGCAAGCACAAATTTTCACTAAATTGTATTGGGTAGTTCTGTTCCCATTCCATTTCCAGGTCGTTGATGGATGAAGAGTATGACTCTATAATTATTAGACATACTTGGATATCAAATGGGTAATTGTCCAATTTCATGGGGCACCTCAATTTCAATGCCACTCTGAAACTGGATTCAACTTCACCAGTAGTATATATTTTTATAAAGTGGTCAGGGGCTAAAATTGTTTTTATGGAACCCTCTTTAGAGTTGACAAAGTCTATATGTGGTTCCCATATACTTCCCCGGTTTACCACAGTTATATATTTTGTTTGGGCATTTTGGAAGTTCAGTTCAGAACCGTTGTATTTTAATCTATCGTCAAGCCAAGTTTGCCGAAATTGGAACTGTACGCTGTATTCCATTTTGATGTCATCTATATAGTCCAAACTTTTTACGAGGAGATTAGTCTTGACAATTGTTGGTGAATTGTATGCAGATGCAGCCGGGCTAGGCCGAATATTTGGGTTGTAGCTTCCACTGAGCAACTTTTCCAAGGTTTCTTGTACACCTCTTTTGGATCCGAGGTCATGTTGAACAGCTACTGCAAATGCTGTTTGAAATAGTAAAATATAGAAACTCCCTGATTGAAAACACATTTTTCTGCTGTCCATGTAATAATTTCAACAAAATATTTTCACAATATGTCACAATTTAAAAAATATATAAGTCGTATCTCTCTCTCTCAATTCTATGAAAAATACTTATTTCAATGAGACAAAATGGTACTTGATACACAATCAGTTCCAAGACAGTAACTAAACGCACTTGAAAAACCAAGTTGCTAACAAGGAATTTAATTACTTATTTATAGAAAAGGTTTTTTAAAGGCACTAAAAATGGGTATAGCCAAAGCCCAAAATAAATTATGAGTTACTTTTTAATACTTGATTACCGCAGGTTACATTAACCGAGGTATAAAGAAGTTTCCTATTTATAATCAGGATATGAGATTTAAAATACTAGGTATGTATCTAATAGGACGACACTCATTTCGTTGTCTTTAAACACCTCCAGTTGCATAACTACTCTTTGTAGTCAGTGGAAAGTATCATTTGAGTGTAATACCATTTCATGACATAATGAAGTCCTATAACTACATGTACGCATATTTAAAATGAGAATTTTATTTAAACTTAAATTATATGACCGCAGATTACTATTTGAGGCAGTCAGGCATCATATTATAAGTAGTCTATTCAACACTTCATTATAAAGCATAGTTAAATGATTTGCCTTCTCTACAACGTATTTCATCATTTTTCCTCATACATTTTGTAACTTTCTTCATTTGATGTACCTAGTTCCAGGTTTATGCGTTTAAATGATATAAACTTAACTGTCTTGACGTGAATAGTTCAACCAGGTTACAAACCTATTGAAGTACAGGGAAATTTCAGTGTCTACTAATATAAGTATTTGTGAGTCATATTAGTATAGTCCATTTCTTGGAGTAGTCGTCGAATGAATAAAGGTGTGGCAAACCAGGGTATATGTTGTTTACTGATATAACTACAAGATAGATAATTAAAAATTAAGTATTACCGTCGGGAAGCCTAAGAGTGGCATTGTTTTTCAGTCATATAACTTTTTTCTGTGCTACAGTCACTATGTCAGTAAACCTATCTTTGAGAATGTCGTAATAACAAAGTTGACAAACAATATAATTTCCAATGAGTTAAGTCTAAATAAAATTAATTTCAATCGTTTAATAAGAACACACATTTTATTTCGGATTTCAATTAGTCATTTTAGTTATCAATTTACAAATGTTAAGAAGAATAGTTTGAAAAATTACAAATTTATATTTTGTTTGACGGGCTTGTTAAAGATAATTTTTGAAAAATGCCATGAAGCATTTTTCAATTTGGGCCAAAAGGTGGAGAAGAGGCATTTCCAATGTTTCATTTCCTTTTTCCACAAATACCTGGAAAGCAAGGTACTGTAGGAAAAAAACGTTTTCTTTGGAAAGGATGAGATCGGGGATAATATCCTATGAAAAATTACAACATTTGTCACTTTATTATTTATTTCTGAAGTTATTTGAGGTAAATAAATATTTTGGTCTTCCGCAATCATACCGTCATATCTGTAAGCAAAAGTTTCTTGCTGGATGGCAAGGAGAGCCAGGAGCACTGCCCAGATTGAAACGAAAACTTTCATTGTCAAAGACTGTAATGCTCAGTATAGCGATTGAATTGTTAAATGAGTGGAATGAGAAAGCAGAGTGCAGCTTCTTGAATTAGTTGATCCTTTTATAGTCAGTCCCAGTCCTATCCTAGACAATGAGCTTGAAAACAATATAAATTTAAGTACTTTGTTATGTGATGCAATAAACCTTGAGGATATTAATACACAGTAGTAGGTAACACATATGTAGAAAGGGAATCGGCACGCGCTAGGAAACTGAAGATTTTTTTAATTGTTAATTTTCGACGTTAGATTCCAAATTTTAAATAAAAACACCAAAAAGCATTCATCTGCGACAAACAGTGACATGAAAAAGGAAAAATCCCGCCTTTTGGGTTTTGGAGTAGCATCTGCCATAATATTATACTGTGTTTCGCTAGACTGCTATTTTTATTTTTCTTTATTCAAACTAAATTCGTCTGCTTAGCGTTACAATGTGACATATCAAATTACCATAGCCGCTATAAAGCAACAAACTATATTTTCATTGTAGTGACCATGATAATTTGGTTGATACACATTGTGATTGTGTACATTGTGATGATAACGAGAACAGAGTTCAACTAGCCGGTGGGTAGTGGCTAGGGGGCAAAAGTGGCTAGTGTGCGGGTAAATTGATAGGTGGCTAGTGGGCAAAAGTCACAATGGGGCTAATAGATACACTAAAGGATATGAAAATTGGCGCAAAATTTTGAATATTAGGTACTTTTGCCCCTTTTGCCCACTACCCACTTTGCCCCTTTTACCCGGGTGGGTGGGCAAATGTAGTTTTAGCCGTCTAAAACTGAACTCTGAACGAGACGATGCATATCTTAATATTTTGGATTGGTAAATAATATTTTTATCACTTGTTCATTCTTTATTACGTTGATTGGGGAATTGGAATAACGGGTATTTTAATCTTGAGCTCTGATCCTTTGCTTTTTAAATTGGCCATTTTAAAGTAAAGCCCTGGTTTTTGCTAATTTTGCTGCCCAAAAACCAACCCAATAGCTCAAAAACTCGGGTTTTTCATGAACTGATGACGAAGTTCGAACCTGAACAAAATATGTTAATTGCATTTAAACGTATATACTGTTTTATAGTTTATACGACTACGACCTCAAGACCAACGTTATCCATTTGTTGGAAAAGTCTTAATTGTCTTTGTTTTTCTAATCCGAAGGCCAAATTATTCAAAGTTTTTACTCCGGTTCTAATGTACTCACATTCAAATAGATTTGGGTAAACAGACAGACAGCTACACAATGGCGTTCTATAAAGCAATCTTGTCGATTCCCTTTGTACTGTCAGTGTTTATGGTTATAAAGCGCTATTAATTCACTAACGACGTTTGTTTACCACTGTGTTAAATATTTTTTATTTGCTTCAAACTCCAGTAAACACGTGTTCTGATTACCCATTGTTAGATGCACAGTGATCAATAAATAAATTCTGATGCAACTCGATACAAAAATTATGTGTTGTCCGAATACCAAGTATAACATAATGTTACTCTTGGTCATTTGAGTTTTATAAAAAATGCATGATCTGTAATGATGTTTTAAACTTAAAACTTCAAGGAATTTTCATTTCTCATGACATTAATATTATATTTCATTTGTCAGATATTTGACAAAAAGTTGTATTAATTACAGTCCAATTTCAATATTTTTTCTCTATTATTTGTTTATGAATTGGCACAAGTAATATACTTTACAAAACTCATTAGTATGCGTATAATATTTTTTAGTATCTGTAATGTTTACAGTTGTTACACAGATATAATGGTATAAAAGTATTTTGCAGTAAATATCAGGGTTGCGGGGTCCGGATAGGAAGGTGTGGACAAAAGTGGATAAAAGTGGTTTTATCTAGGGCAAAACTAGTTTTGTCCTGGAAGAAATTAGTTTTGTCCACTTTTGTCCTGGATAAAAGGTGGACAAAACTAATTTCATCCTGGACAGTAATAGTTTTGTCCTGACAAAACGCAACCCTGGTAAATATATTTAATGAAGTTGATATATATAAATTTAAAGAAAAATTCCGGCATGTACATATTAACTAACAAAATCAAAAAATTCAACTATCATTCATATTTGAATATCAAAATCACGGCATGAAAGAGGTTGCCTTTTTACTAGTAAAGATGCCCATTTTTGTGCCTTTTTTGGTATAGCATTCGCTAACAAGTGAAAGCTGTAGAGATACTAAGACTAGAGTAGACACCCAGCAGATTTTATGGTTTGATTCGTGAGAATACATATAGAATTTATGATATTGTTATGAAAATCAGGTGTGCTGATGGAAGGACTTCAAGCTTTTATTTAAAATAATTTGACTGCTTGGTTAAATGATGTTGAGTTTGATACACTATTTTATTACGATTCGAAAATTATTTTGTTTTATCCCTATAGAGGACTGGCTTATTTCTAGTGTTTAATCAACAATTGTTTCACGACAGTAGGAGATTAGGAAATTTTCCCAAGAAAATGCGAAATATTTAGAAACCAGTCCGATTTTAGGTTACAGTTTAGTTGATTAAGTATTATGTATGTATTATCATTTTAACTTGTCAAATGTGAATGCAGTATTTATAGATATATAGTATAGTATACACAGTATATATATAGTATATAGTGCATGTATTGTGTAGATGTGTATACGTATGTTCAGACATTTCATAATTTATATGCCATTCTCGATGTAATGCATTTAGTTGCTTATTAGACTATAATTACACCTCACTAAAATAGCCATTAAGTGCTGTTTGAAGTGCAAAAGGATATACATTCATTTTGACATTTATGATGCACGTCTTTAATACTCATAAACGAAACTACAAGTGTATATACAATAAACTTTACTCAGTATTTGAAAGAATTTTGAATGGGCTACATTTAGTACTTTTACTATTTTAGATTTACTATTTTAGTACACCACTATTTTAGAGAGTAACTGTAATTGTATACAACTTCTCCACAAAACCAAAATAACTACCGGCATGAAGTCTTATTTTCATTAGTTACTCCAAATTTCTACATACTTGCAGTGCTGTAATGACAGCTATAAACGTAAATGCTAATTAATTACTAAAATATACAGTTGCACACAAATGTAAATTAACGGACTATCTGTCATTTGCAAATAATCATTTCTACTCGGCGCATGTAAAGTTCAAATGATTTCCAACTTGTGCAGATGGGAAATCATTCTCTCCGATTCCGACGTAATACATCCAGTAAATCAAATTAAACATAACAACTGTATGTAGACTGTATGAAGTTATAAAAATGCCATTTTACTTAGTCATGCCTTTAATGTCTTGTTCACTATTTGTAGGGCTAACTGTTTTAATTCACCTAGCATCCCTCTTATATGAAAATTCAAATGTATTTATACAAACATGGCTCCCAATTTGTAACAGATTGCAAACACGAGAAGTAAAGGCTTTGAGACGCCAAAAGGCTGGAATACGTAATTTCTTTTCCATCAAACGACGTACAGCTCTACAAGTTTTAGCTTACGTGCTTATCAATACAATTACCTTACTTATGTCAATAAAAATTTAAGTACAATAGATAAGTCGATTTTAATAAAAAAATACGAGAAAAATGTTTAATCATTATTTTATTTTTATTCATTAATTATAATTAAGTTTATTATCTGAACTAAAACTTATAATTCAGCTAGCAAAAATTTTATTATACCGTTTGCAAAAACGTATATTGACCTAATCAGTATCACATATATCTTAACAACTCTCCAGACTAGTTATCGTCTTTCAACTTATTTGTAGAAAATCTTTTTGCAAATATAATTAACCCCATTACGTCAAAATTAGTGAAAGAGGGTGAAAGATAAGTCGAAAGAAGGGGTGGAAATTTTCAGGAAATATTTTCCAATTATGCAAAATTTCATTTTGCATTATAACGTCCCTTAAGGAACCAAATAGCCTATCTCCACTTTTCGTTTTGTGGACGAAATAGCCTATCTCCATTTTTCGTTTTGTGGACGAAATAGTCTATCTCCATTTTTCGTTTTGTGGACGAAATAGCCTAAACGCCATGGAGCCTAAATGCTGCGCCATGTATAGGTGCTATGTAGAGAGTGTCTGGGCTATGGAGATAGGCTATTTCGTTCACAAAACGAAAAATGGAGATAGGCTATTTCGTCCACAAAACGAAAAATGGATTTAGGCTATTTCGTACACAAAACGAAAAGTGGAGATAGGCTATTTGGTTCCTTAAAGGACGATAAGCTATATAATGCAAAATAGTATAAGCATAAGCCCTATGATCCAGATATTTATGCACATCTCTATTTATTCGTAAATATTACTTAGTACTTACTTACCTACGGGTAAGTTTTAAGCGACGAAGTATTGAAAGTATAGAATTGGAATCAATATTTTAAGGCAGAAATACTATGGAGAATTGCAAAATGGCATTAGACTGTATTGAAATAGCTCGAAGACAAGAGAGTGTAAGAAATAGTCAATAGATTTTTTAGCATATAGTGTGCATATATAATTAGCATATTATATGGAATTAAACACTAGCATACTTGAGTCTTTTGTAAGAAATAAAGTCGACCTCTACCTCTTCAAGCTTTCTCAAACAAGAGGAAGTATGTACTTTTGGTTGTTTTTGTTTTTCATACAAAAGCAGAAACATTGTCCTAATAAATTATTTAGCGAACACAATTCGCTTGTATAAATCAATGTGAAAAATGGATTTATGTTAGTGTACGATGAAAGAAAAAATTGAACTACATACTCAATACTCAAGGATTATTGTATTACTAACGAATTTTAACAGATAGAATTAAATTAATGCTATTATTGACAACGAGCTGCATGAATGTGACTGTAGTAGATCCTTTGATGATAAAACAGTTATGAAATTCAGGTCCAAATTCCCGAAAAGATTTCATTGACTTTCTCATCCCTTTACTGTAAAGATTTGTTTTCCAGGTTTGAAGAACGAGGTTAG
This sequence comes from Tomocerus qinae, assembly GCA_020055645.1. Classification (NCBI taxonomy): domain Eukaryota; kingdom Metazoa; phylum Arthropoda; class Collembola; order Entomobryomorpha; family Tomoceridae; genus Tomocerus; species Tomocerus qinae. The sequence continues at coordinate 22,709,971 of CM034546.1, read as the reverse complement.
ACAGTTCAGACGATTTTCCCATTTTCTCCAGCATTAATTTTTCTACTAAGAGCAAGGCACAAATTACAATGGGCAAGTATATGTAGCCTGCAATTGGAATAATTTTGAACATTTTGACAGAGCTGAATATGGCCAGCATGTGGTAAACATTAAAAGCTATTAAACCCAGCCCTATTGCAGATGAAAAATTTTGGTTAAAATAACGGCTGATCAGAGTTAACGATTTGTAAGTCAACATTGCTACTCCCCACTGTCTTCTGTTTACGGGGGTAGTTTCAGATATCTCTTGAAGGTGTAGAATTGTCTGTGTAAAGTAACCTAGAAGAATGTAGAAGATGAATAGTAGTGTAATGAAACAGTGAAAAAATACGTACAGTACAAGTATACAAACTAAAACTTTAAAAGGCAGAAAATTATTAAGTTCTTCAGGAAAGTTCTCCAGAAGAAATCTCTGAATTGGATCTAGATCACCGCCAATGAAGACATGAATAAGGCCAGCTACAATTATAATAGTAGTCACTGGTATAATACAATATAAAACAGCCCTTGTTACTTTAGCCACCTTCAACTGCTTTGTCATACACTTCTCTCTGTCGTTCAAAGAACCTAATAAAGGAAAGAAGATTTCCATGAGATCTAAATATCCATGACATGTTATTACTCAAAAATATATCGTGTAAAATCGCAATTTCATCTTTTCAATATATCTACATCAAAATTTTTACAATTTTTTATATCAAGCATTTTGATAAAATATTCAAACTTGGAAATGCGTACCTTGAAATCTTTTGAGAAATTTTACACCAATTCTGGTGAAATATACTAATTCATATCCATGGTATAATAAAGCAGAATCGACTACCAGTACCAAAAAACTAAGAATCATATATTGAATGTAAAATGCAATTTTGTGTGCTTCAAATGCAGGCCCTGGAGACATCAGTTCTTGTAGTAATCTGTTGATACCGTACAAAAAGTATAAAACGATTCCCCAATACGTCAAGAACCACACCACAAATTGAAATTTACTGCGACATAAGCAGAGAGAAAATGTTTCTTCATTCCAGTCAAACGGAGTTAGTTTTGAAAATCGAGCGAATTTCACAATGTTAGTGTTTATTTGCGAGTAAATACGACGTATGTCATCCTCCATTAAATTTGCCATTTCCGTGACTCAAATCAATATTTGTATTTAATCAACAATAGTTTCAGCATGTATTTGAAATTATACACACGTATAATATCGGATAGATATCCACACAGTATAATAGTTTAACAATCTATTCCCACAAGTGAATGATAATATATCTGTAGACATTGTGTTTAGTATGGTATACCAATGTGTTCTGTTTGCTGCGTTGTCCTCTTTCTTCGAATTGTATTGACAGTAGTGTGGTACATACTCTCATAACAATTTCGCAATGCCATTCAACATTTTAGTCATCGTAACTTACTAATTTTGGCAAATCAGGCTGCATCAAGAGCAAACTAATATAAAAAGTAATTTAATAATTTAAGCCGTTTACTATTAATCATTAATTAAAACAATCTTTCTACCAATAGTGTTTATAGATAAAATTAATGGTTTAAGTCATATCCTACTACTACGCCAAAGTACAAAATAAGCATGTGTTAGCCATTACTAGAAAAATTAGATCAGTAGACATTGTAGAAATATCCATGAAAAGGACCAAATCTGATTTCCGCGGTGACCCCGGCCCCACAGCCATAAAATTTGAATATAAATTAGATCAGGAGGACTCGGCCCCAGATATTTCAATAGTGACGTCATATTTTCAAAATTCTTGGCTATAGCAACACGATTTTTGATTTTATGTGACTATAGAAATGGGTAACGACAAGGGAAGAAGTTGCCTGGTGTACACATACTGTACCAATGTGTTTCGAACATAACTATGACAGTCCCTCCCCCCTTTAGGTGAAGTCAATAGAATGTTTTGCTCTCTTTCTGCTGCCAGTTTGAACAGGAAAACTGGGTGCAGGCCCATGGAAGATCAGCGGCTGTATCCATGACCACGGACTTTTTCTCAGCTAAAAGCAAACTGAATGCACCCACTTCTCAAACTGGCTGAAGAAAGATGCTGAAATTGGTTATTGGCATTACCCAAGAAGCATAAACTGTAGTCATAGTGCAGTATAAGGAGAGTCCAGTAGCGAATTTTGCTATTTAGATTTCTGAAGATTTATAAGGGACTTTTCTCAGAAAAGTCCCTTTTCTCTACCTTTGCTATAATACTTCAACACTGATTATCCCACTCCAGCATCCAAGTAATCGTTCTGCATTTATCCCGTTTCCAACTACATAGCAACCACATAAAGTTGGATATTTAGGGATAAAATTAGTGAAAAATGTCCCTTTTATAAACTTTCAAAATTCCTTACGGGAAGTTCTCTATTGAACACTCCTTATACAGTTTATGCTGCTAGGCATTACCAAGATGCGTCGATTTTGTTATTCTAGTGACGCATTTTATATCAACACCATTGCAAGGTGAAGACATAGGAGGCGCTTCCCGATTTTTGCACCCAATTCGTATTACACTTACTACCACAGGGAAGTAGATACCCCACCCAACCAAATAATCATTGTTACTTGGTCTTTGGTGCTTACATCTCTGTGACATCATAGGTAGAATTCCAATCGGGTGCAAAATCGGGGAATATCACTCTATGCCTTCACCTCAAGGCTAGTAGAAGTAAAATAGGTTTCTCTTGCAACTAACTGGTACTCTTGTAATGTTCTTTAAGAAATCACCCGCTGGCCAACAAACAAAACATTTATCTGACCTAAACACAGCAAGTGAAAATAAATACGCTGTATACGAATCCATTCTCACCAAATATTAGTTAACCAATAGTACCAGCCTGTGCGGGTAATAAATATTACATAAAATTCGAATTTTCCCAATTTAATCCGAAAACTCGGATATTATGTAATGTTTATTACCCGAATAAGCGGGTATTATTGGTGATCTAATATTTGGTGGGAGTGTATTCGGATGCAGCGTATTTATTTCCACTTGTGTTGAGGTCGGACAAATGTTTTGTTGGCGAGCGGGTGATTTCTAAAAGGAAATTACAAGAGAATTCCTCCTATGGTTTGGAATACCCAGGCACTTCTGAATTTTTTTGTATGTAAACCGATTTATGACGTCACACGGTGACTTTCACATACATTTGCATGGGGCATCACCATAGTGAAAGTACATGTCAAAAAATAATTTTGTCTAAAATATTTTTCTGTCCCATGGAAATGTATAGGAAATGTAGTTGTGTGACGTCACAAATCGGCTACATTACCAAAAAATTGAATGAAATGTCAACATGGGTAAAATGGGGGGGGCACACACACACACATACATACCCCCGGAAATTATAATATAGTATAGAAATGTCAACATGGGTAAAATGGGGGAGGGTGGACACACACACATACATACATACCCCCGGAAATTATAATATATTATAGATGTTGACAAACAGCCGATAAAGGATTGCTGCATATTAGATGTCCATAGTTACCATCATAGAGAACCTTATCAGAAATGACGTCATACTCTATGGTAGCAAAGAAAGTAGCATGAAAATCGAAAAACGTTCTTCCGGTTGCTGAAACGCCGAAAGTAGGAAGTGCAGCATGCTGGGTTTTGCATATGTTGTGCTCCAATATATAATCAATTATGTCCCCGAATTTCATATCTTTTGGAGTTTGCAGTATATCGTTTTTATACGAAATTCTTTAAGAGATTTTTATTTCCCTATTAATTACATGCAAAAACCGTCCCTACAAAATAATTAATATCTCTCGTTTGAAAGGGTGCAGCACTCTGGTTCTTGCATGATTTGAAAATAAGGAATTAAATCTACACCTCAGCAAAATTTCAACTTCATATTCCTTTGCAGTCCCTATTTTAAGATAGGGCCGAATATTACACAAAAATGTGGATTTCGTCCTTTCAATATTCGCATGTCATAATTTTGACAATTCTTCATCTTTAAGCAAGCCAAGTTGGCAATAATGGTTTGCCAATTGTGGTCATGTCCATTTTATTATTTTTAACTTGGCCGGAATATTGACGATTGAGCTTTCTCTACTTGTCTCTACGTATTACATTATCCCAAAACATTTAATTTGGTCTAAAAGCTTTCTCGACTCCTTTCTACATTACATTACATTTCTACTTTACATGAGACCTATTCTTAAGGGTGCCTCAGCTAACACGCGCTTCCAATTTCTAGGCTCATGTCAAAAGATAATAGAATTTAGCAGTCCTCGATTTTTGACTTAAGTACCAAGGGCATTTAACTCTTCGCTTTTTGAAAGTTTAATAATGAAAGTAGGAATATTGACCGAAGTTTGGGGTTGGGGTTTGAAATGGCAGTGTTTATGTCTCACATTGTACAGCTTAGTTTTTAAAATAGTTTAGACCATAAAAGTTTCCAAAAAGAAGCCTTCCATGGCCCGTCAATCTTTTGCTCGTTTTTAGAGACCAATTTCAACTTTCTACGTCATACCCACGTTGAAAAATTTGGATTTGGGAAATTCAGCTATTCAAATATATATGAAATGAGAACTGTCAGTGAGGTAAAATCTATGACGCTGCAATAAAATAGACGGTGGTAGGTCGATTTGGCAAAATAAATTTTGACAAATGTTTTTTGCCACGATTTTGAACCCTCGGGATAATTTGGCAAATCGCCTTTTTACCATGTCGGAGGTTTTGGCAAAATGTGCAAACGCACAATCTGGCAAAAAATATGACCGGAGTTAAATAATGGACAGTGACTGTACTTTAAGGAACGCTGAACTTACATACGCACACTTTTACATTCTTCTGTGTGGAGGTGAGTTTTCTAGGAATGGTATTGCACTCAAAGAGATTTGTATACACAGCCTCTGTAACTGAAAGATGGAGTATGTTCTTGTGGTCGTAATGGCTGGAAAAATGGAAGGGTGGCACTATCGATTTCATTTAATAATGGGTTGTGAAAGACGACCGTTATGGAGGTTTATTTTAGTAATAGTAAGAGAACAGCAAAGAATGAAAAACACTCTTTTGCGTATTTTGAATGGCACTTTTCCAATAAGGAGAAGGTTAGTGTACACAAAGATAAACCTTAGACTACGCAACGTCACCAGAAAACATGAGGGAAAAAAATTTCCCTTCCAAAAATTCATAAAAATTGTGAGCAATGAATTTGAAATGACACTTCACTTAACTTTTGTTAAAACAATTAACGTAATAAAAAAGTACGACAATGATGAAAAAAATTCAACCCGTACATTAATTAACACTTTTGCCAAACTATCCTTATCGATATGACATTCTATCCTCAGCCCTTTTGCCAAGTTATCCCCAAAGAAAAAAAACTGTTTTGCCAAAATGTCATTTGCCAAATCGACCTAGAATCAAATAGACGGCGGTAGAAAATAACATTCACATGTAGATATTCCACTCCACTACTTGCTAGTTGACCAGGTTAAACCATTTACAGGTACACCGCGTGGTATAACAGAAAATTGGTATAGAGGCAGCCTTAACCCTTCAGATCCTAGAGTGTCCATATGGACACGGCGCGCCTAGACATATTTTGCTTAGGCAAACTAAATTAAATTTATGTTTGGCACCCAGTACAAACTAGAGGGTACATTTTTGAATGTTTTTGGTAAAAATAATTAAAAAAAGTTAAAATAATTTTTTTCCATATTGCTTATTTTTGAAAAAAATTACTGTTGACTTCAATGACTTGGACCAAGATGGATTTTGCCAAAAGGTATTTTTTTCGTATTGCTTTTTGAAATAGTTAGCCTCCGTATAATACATAAAAACTTTTCAAACTTTCTCTTTGTTAGTCATAGAATATTTTAAGGTCAAATTTGGACATATTGTGGATTGACATTGTGAACTGACATAACATAATACCCTTAGGTGTCCATATGGACACACTAGGCCTTTACGAAGTCTCATTGCTGTTTTTAGAACACCAAGTGTGAGTTAAGCCATGTGAACAATTTAGACAACTATATATTGAATTAGGGCGAATATACTTATATTTAAAGCATATATGCTTATATAAAGGGCGTATATGCTTATATATAGGTTGTATATGGTTATATATAGGGCGTATATGGTTATATATAGGGCGTATATGCTTACATAATGAGCGTATACGCTAATATAAGGGGTGCATATACTAATATATAGGGTGTATATGCTTATATATAGTGTGTATATGCTTATATATAAGGGTGTATATGCTTATATATAGGGTGTATATGCTTATATATAGGGTGTATATGCTTATATATAGGGTGTATATGCTTCTATATAGGGTGTATATGCTTATATATAGGGTGTATATGCTTATATATAGGGTGTATATGCTTATATATAGGGTATATATGCTTATATATAGGGTGTATATGCTTATACATAGGGTGTATATGTTTATATATAGGGTGTATATGCTTATATATAGGGTGTATATGCTTATATAAAGGGTGTATATGCTTATATATAGGGTGTATATGCTTATATATAGGGTGTATATGCTTATATATAGGGTGTATATGCTTATATATAGGGTGTATATGCTTATATATAGGGTGTATATGCTTATATAAAGGGTGTATATGCTTATATATAGGCTGTATATGCTTACATATGAGCTTATATGCTTATATATAGGGCTTATATGTTTATATATAGGGATTATATGCTTATATATAGGGCTTATATGCTTACATATAGGGCTTATATGCTTACATATAGGGCTTATATGCTTACATAGAGGGCTTATATGCTTACATATAGAGCTTATATGCTTACATAGAGGGCTTATATGCTTACATATAGAGCTTATATGCTTACATATAGGGCTTATATGCTTATATATAGGGCTTATATGCTTATATATAGGGCGTATATGCTTTTATATAGGGCTTATATGCTTATATACAGGGCTTATAGGCTTATATATAGAGCTTATATGCTTATATATAGCGCTTACACGCTTATATATAGGGTTTATATGCTTTTATATATGGCTTATATGCTTTTATATATGGCTAATATGCTTTTATATAGGACTTATATCCTTTTATATAGGGCGTATATGCTTATATATAGACCGTATATGCTTATATACAAGAACTTATACGAATATATCTAGGGCATATATATTTATATATAGAATGTATATGCTTATATATAGAGCGTAAATGCTTATATATAGAGCGTATATGCTTATATATAGAGCGTATATGCTTATATATAGAGCGTATATGCATATATATAGCGCATATATGCTTATATATAGGGCCTGTATACTTATATATAAAGCATATTAGGTAATTTATTGAGCGAATGTGCTGATAAATTAGATGTAGGTTTTCGTTCTGTTAGCCGCAGCCCAACCAAGTGTTTCGTTATTATTTAGCAACCAAAAGGCCTAGCGTGTCCATATGGACACATGAAATTTCTCTGTGACCTTTGACCCGACATGCGCCAAAATTATAATTTATCATGGCTTTGGCATCCTTAACACCTGACTAAAATTTGAAAACGATTTGCCAAAAAAAATAATTCAGGCTCTGAAGGGTTAAGGACAATTGAGCGTTTCTACTTTCCAAATTTAACTTGTAGTCGTCATATACTTACGGTATCAGAATATTGCTGATTCTAAATCTAATAATATACTTCTAAAACAGGTCAATGACAAAAAATGTTCTAATATATACTGTGTTCACTAAATGCTATTCATTATATATTCTCACTAGAAAATAGATAAGTTGTAATAAATGCTTATGTATTACTTTTAGCCGCATATATGTATGTAATATGGGGTACTGCTAACAAAAATAAAATAGTAAATATAGAAACGTCAATATGTCGAGCAGCAAGATGTGTCTTAGGTTTCCGAGAATATGACAGTGTGTGAAATGATATGACTGTTACACTCAGACTCCTTCCTTTTTTCCTTTACAAATATGAACTGTGTTCTCAGAATGAATGAAATAATACTAAAATAAACAATTGGGTCTTTTAAAATAGTGGTCCGTGGACCTAATTAACATAACAGGTTAGATTACAACAACGTCGTTAGCTGAAATAAAGTGGCTAGCTGAATAACAAGGCCAATTAAAACAGTGGAACAAAGTGATTACATAAAGTACCGAAGAAAATTAAAATAAAGAGAGTAGTTTAAATGCCACGGGTTACTAAAATGAAACAAAATTATTTGAAAACAAAAGCAGTAATTTAAAAAACGTAAATATAAAGATAATTTTGCAATAAGCATAATTCTATTTGCAATTTACTACCCTTGCCTTGTGCGACACATATAGTATTACTTGTCACTCTATATGGGTATGCAGTATTTATATATATTTATTCCACCGTTAGATGGCAACAAATTATAACTCCACGGAGACATGACATTGGAACATTTTGGAACTCTTCCTGCTAGGCTGCTAAACTTTGTATCACTGCTGAATTTATAACCGCAAAACAGATTTACCTTGATCAATTGTATACTATATAAATACTATTGCAAATGACACTGTGGAAATATCAGCACCTCTTCTATTTACAACTTTTGTAGGATATATGCTCTTATAACCAATTTTGCTAGCGTAAGACTGTATGCGCAGTTTGCACATGCAGTTATAAAATGCCATTTTACTTGTCATGCCAATAATATCTTGTTCACTGTTTGAAGGACTAACTGTTTTAATCCACCTATCATCCCTTTTATATGACAATACTAATGTGTTTATACAAACAAGGCTACTTTGTAACCGATTGCAAACACGGAAAGTAAAGGCTTCGAGATATAAGTTCAAAATTACCTTACTCAAGCGACGATCAGCTTTATAGTTCTAACTTACTTTTTTATTAATACAGTTACTTTACTTATGTTTAAAAATTTTATAAATAACAAGGCATTAATTTTAATAAAAATAAGTAAAAGAATATTCCAACGATTTTTTTATTTGGATTTACTATATCTGAAGTAAAACAATACAATTCAATATGCAGGAGAATAATAATTATAATAATAATATTAGAATTATTTGGTACAATTTAACACAGCTGAATGTGATCAGCATATGATATATATTAAAGGCGATTAACCCTAACGCTAATGCAGATGAAATATATTGGTTAAAATAACGGCTGAGCAGAGAAAGCGATTTGTAATATAACAATGCTGTTCCCTGCTTATTGCTTAGGAGTCCCGCTTGAAAAATCTCTTGAAGGTGTAGCTTGGACTGTGTGAAGTAAGCATAGACTGAGTAAAAGGCGACCAAAGCTGAAAAGGTACAATGGAAAAAGCAGTACAATAAAATAATAAAAACTATAATTTGAAAAGGAAGGAAGTTATTAAGTTCTTCGGGGAAATTCTCTAGTAAGAGTCTTTGAAACGGATCCAAATCACCACCGATGAGCATATCGTCCCTTAAGGATCGAAAAAGCCTCTATCCACTTTCAGATTGGTGGACGAATAAGCCTATATCCATTTTTTGTTTGGTGGACGAATAAGCCTATATCCATCTTTTGTTTGGTGGACGAATAAGCCTATATCCTATTTTCGTTTGGTGCAGGAAATAGCCTCTGTCATCTTACAGCCTTACGTAAAGTTGTCGGGGCACAGTAAGAATAAACAAGTTGACGAAATGAAGTATTTATTATTTTTATGTTGATACTTGAAATATATCATGCTAGAATGTACATAAGCATTATAAAATTTTAGCTAATACACAATAAGACAAAAACAAAACTTTTAATGAAAAAATATGTATTTTGATATTGGATAAAACTGGACTGGCTGGAAGGAAGAATAAAATTTTAATATTTCCGCCACCCATATTAACTATGTATCAATACGCCCCTATAACTTTACAAGCAAAGCTGCAAGAGGATAGCAGCTATTTCCTGCACCAAACGAAAATTGGATATAGGCTTATTCGTCCACCAAACAAAAAATGGATATAGGCTTATTCGTCCACCAAACAAAAAATGGATATAGGCTTATTCGTCCACCAAACAAAAAATGGATATACCGTATTAATCGAATTAATTCTCCAGGTTGTTATTGTTTCATTGGTCTTTTTTTAGCTCTTGAAAACGAAGATAATCGAAATAGTTAACCAGGTGGTGAATTATTTCGATACGGAGAATTATTTTACAATCCGTCAATTTTATTGAAATCCGGGTACATAGAAATATAAATTGTTCCTCGACTATCATATTCCCCATTATGAGTACTGGGGTTAAGTAAATTTGCTCTCAAATATACCCACAACCTGACCTGACCTACTGAAACTTAGATTGGGGTGGTGAATTATTTCGATACGGAGAATTATTTCTCAAAGGCTAATATTTTTCCCCTGAAAACGATTAAAATCGAAATAGTTACCCGGGGAGCACTATTTCAATACGGAGAATTAATTCGATTAATACGGTAGGCTTATTCGTCCACCAATCTGAAAGTGGATAGAGGCTTTTTCGATCCTTAAGGGACGATATCATGTTTTTAGGAGTAGTATACACTAAAAATAACAATAAGGAAATAGTAACTGATTTTTGCTGGAAATTCGAGAATTTTTAAAATTTTTAGTTCATAATTGATTGACCATATTATACCACCATAAGCAGAGGTGGCTTTCCCTCTGGGCTCACTGGTCAGTTACCCAGGGCCTCGCGCTTTGGGGGGCTCGCGCAGAGCTTTGACAAAGAAAAATATCAACCTGTCTGTTTTGATTTCACTTCAGAAACAGGTTTTGGTTAAAGTTATACGTATTAAATAAGTACAGGATAAAATGTTTACAGCTTTATCACCGAATGTTTTGGAATGAAGAGTTAATAAAGAAAAGTCTACTACTTCTATAAAGTTTACATTGCCGAAACTTCAAAGGAATCTCGTAAAAAGATATCGGTGACTTGAAAAAAGCATCTCCCAGAATTTTTATACCCTATTCTCTATTAACACTTTTCTGCATTTTGCGATGCCAACACTGCAAAATTGTGGTAGACAACTAAGTTTCCATTAGTGGTTGTTTTTAAATAGAAAGAAATTTTTAATAAAAATTATAAAATTGATAAAATGACTCAGTATAGCCCTTACTTTTGAAAAATAAACTCTTTCACAACGACGTTCCAAAATCATAAACTATTTTCACCTTGGTTTTTTATGCCAAACTTTAAATTCTTGGCTTTATCACGGCCCTCATTTCTATAATATAGCCTTCTTTTGGGAATAGTTTACTTTAGCACTAAAAATTGACTTTTTTGCAATTTTATCAAAACATATTAAACGGTTAGAAGGCTGGTCGGAACTCAGGCTTTCCTTGCCACATTTATTAAGTGTTGCATATTTGTGAGTTTTTTATAGGTCCTCACGCAAACATTTTAGCCAGGGCCTCGCAAATCCTAGAGCCGCCACTGACCATAAGAATGAATACTAAATTTTTACAGGTAACATTTTGTTGCGAAGTAAACGTACTCGTAGCATGTTTCAATCTTTGGATGCGTCATTTTATTTTATCTTCGAGTACATACTCAATATATGAAGCAGTTTTGTTTTTAAATCTACCTGTCTACCTAGCATTTTTAGTGTTAATATCTACGTTATGAGCAAATACATCCTTTACATATTATAATACTTAAATCGTAAAATCCAACTTGAAACATGTACGTTAGAGACAAAACATTGGATTAGGTACTTGTTTACCCGAAACATTGATATCTATGACATTGATGATGAAAACAGAATCTTAAAAGTTCTTGCTATATAAATAGAAGAATTCGGAGTATTATTCATCAGTTCAATTAATATTGTTTTACGGTATTAAGTTAACCTTCAATTTTTGAAGAGTATTATTAAAGGCTATTTTAGTAACTTCAGTAAAATGAAGCATTTACTTCATTTTCTATTTCTACTAGTTATCCAGTTTGCCATTGGTGTTTTTGGCTATTGTCAAATTACATGTATAGAGGACCAACAAGGACGGCCAGAGAAAACTTGTTCGTCTTCATTCGATCCTTCGGTACTTCCTGTTCAAAAAGATTATTATGGTCCAAGAGCTTGCACTACCAAACCATTTAATAATCCAGGTCGTAACGTTCTCTGCTGTGAAAGTGAAGAAGGCATATACTTGTGGGAGATCAAGATGGTATGATAAGATTTTATAAATTATAAAGTGTAAAATTTAAAATTATTCATAAGCAATTATTATACCGTCGTGTGATTCTTGGTTAATGGAATTTAGTTACAATCCACAATTTAAAATGACAAAATAATTTTAACAATTAAAAACGATTAAGTTTAGAAGCATTTTGAGTACTAAAGATTAAATATTCCTTTCCTATACAGCTGTCGCCAAAATAGGAATCGGAGCTTTAGATGGAGAATTCCCTCATCAAGTTCGATTAGAAAGTGTAAGGGAAGGGTTTCCAGGTTATTATGGATGTGGCGGAACTATCTACAATAAGAAGTACATCATCACCGCCATGCATTGCATCGTCAATTCCCAAAACGCGATGGTCGATCTGCCAGAATATATAACAGTATCTGCTGGAATCAACAGTATAAAAAAATTCCAGAAGAAAATAGATATGAAGTTGCCGAAGTTATAATTCACGATGACTACAAAAATAACGAGACTGGAGTAGGTTACGATATTGCTATACTGAAATTGAAAAAGAATTAGATTTTGAAAACAACCCCTATATAAGACCTTTAAGAATTGCATCTTCCAATTTTAAAATGGACTACACAAGTACGTTGTGCTTAATTTATTTATAACTACATTTTAATCATATGAAAAATGGATTTTAATTTTTATTTAGTTTAGTTTTTTTACAAATTTTATTTTCGTCATGTTCCTAGGCAAAGCGGTTTTTATTGGATGGGGCACAAGAAATTATACTATGCCAGATGGAACATCCGAAGTGAGGTCACCTCCTGATCTTTCACAAAAGTTTTGTGCCTATTAGGACAAAAAATCAATGTGAGGAAATCAGTAATGAAGCTGGTACTTATGTTAGTCCAAAAGATCAACACGTTTGTATTGCCGGAGGAGATAGTGGAATCCGTACGTCCAAAATTTAAATTAAATATAAATTCATATTATCGATTTCTATTTCAAAAATATTTTTTTGAAAAAGATGTGGGCCTAGGTGACAGTGGGGGTCCGTTAATCTGTCCAGATGTCTCTAACAACAATAGGCCCGTTCTTTGTGGAATATCTTCCTTCAAATATTGCTCTTACTGCTATGGGTCGCCGTCTATGTATATACGTGTCTCCTACTTTGCTGACTGGATTAAGGACAAGACAAATGGAGGTGGGTGAGATTTAGTTCAGTTTTTCATAATTTTCAATTACTTCTCTCTGGAAATAAGTTTTTAAGAATTTTAAATTTGATTTTTACACTTTTCGATCCATCATTAATTTCTTTATATTTACATTTATATTTGAAGCTATTCAGGAACCTGAGTATTTGGGAGATAACGTCAATCTCGGAGGTGTTAAAGGAGAACCTGAAGATTTTCTCGTACGGATATTGGGAAAAGTTGCAAAGAAAAATCAGAAAAATCATTGCGACGGTACGTTGGTGGGTCCCAAAGCAGTCGTAACTTCTGCCAGTTGCATTGCCGACAACGGTGGAATAAATGGCGTTATTGTCATTCATACAAAGACATCCAAACTTTTGAAGTTAACTGGCGATAGAAAGTTTTTCGCCTATAGAAACGACAGTGGAAATAGTCTTTCTTATCAGATCCTCACTGACGACATTCGTAAGAACGACTTGGCCATCTTCCAACTAAGGGATCCTGTTAATATTGGTTTCTATCCAAAAACTTCCTATGGAGAATTACATCTTACCCGGGGGTTGAAGGTGGACATTATTGACATTATAAATACAAATAAAAATACAAATTTTATTATTGTCGCTGATATGGAAGCCTCAAATGATATCGTCCAAACAGCAATTAATATGTTTTAAAAGTTTAGATGAACTAAAGCCGCAAATGTTTTTAATTAATAATTAACTTATTATTTAACCTGTGCATAAGCTCTGAACATATTTATTTAATAATATTGGCTAATTCCATTATGGTTTAGTTGCTGTGGAATTGTCCTACTCGTCTTCAGCTGATAAAAGCGAGCGACGGAACTACAAATTCATTTATGATGCCCAATGTCAAACTTCCTATAACATTTTAAACGTAAAATTGACCCGTGGTCAATTGTGTGCTAATGAAAATTATTCAGGAGGATCAACTTGCGACTTACCATTGGGATCTCCTCTTATATGTGGCAGTGGCAATGAAAAACATTTGTGTGGCGTCGCTTCTACTCGTGGATGTTTCTTCGCTTTTCCAAATATCTTCACGAGCACCATTTCCTATTCTACAGAGCTTATTGAAACTAAGAATTCCTATAATAATAAGTGAAAATACTTAACACTTCCACATCCAAGCCTAAAAACTTCCGCGGACTACCAAGTGTGGTACAATTGTACCACGCAGCAGTATCCAAGTGTGGTACAATTGTACCGCACAAGGTTTCGTGTTTTTATACTTGTTTCCAAACCAATGGTTAAGGCCCTACTCTTGCTAACATGGCAATATCCAAGTGTGGTACAATTGTACCACATAGCAAAACCCAATGTGGTACAATTGTACCACACCGGGATACATACAAACTTTCAGCTTATAGTCGACGATAACATATCATTTAGGTTTCCGTCGGTTTATAGTCGACAATAAGAATTTAATATGCAGTCTGTCGGTTTATAGTCGATGATTACAATTTAATTTGCATTCCGACGGCTTATAGTCGATGATTACAGTTTACTATACATTCCGTCGGCCTATAGTCGATGCTTACAGACTAGTTTGCATTATTTCGGCTAATAGAAGATGCTATAGATTAATGTGCATTATTTCGGCTAATAGTTGATGCATACAGATTTATTTGCATTATTTCGGCTAATAGTCGATGCATACAGATTAATTTGCAGTATTTCGGCTAATAGTCGATGCTTACAGATCAATTTGCATTATTTCGTCTAATAGTCGATGCTTACAGATTAATTTGCATTCTTTCGGCCAATAGTCTATGATTACAAAGTAATATACATTCTGTCGGCTTATAGTCGATGTTTACAAATTATTGTATATTCCGTCGGCCTATATTCGGTGACTACCATTTAATACGCATTCCGTCGGCTTATAGTCGATGATTACATAATAATATACAATCCGTCGGATTTAGTCGATGCTTACAGATTAGTTTGTATTTTTTAGGTTTATAGTCGATGATTACATAATAATATACAATCCGTCGGATTATAGTCGATGCTTACAGATTAGTTTGTATTTTTTAGGTTTATAGTCGGTACTTACATATTAATTTACATTCCGTCGGTTTATAGTCGGTGATTACAATTTAATATGTATTCCGTCGGCTTATATTCGACGATTACAATTTAATATGTATTCCGTCGGCTTATATTCGACGATTACAATTTAATATGCATTCCGTCGGCTTAAAGTCGATGATTACAATTTAATATACATTCCTCCGGCTTATAGTCGATGCTTACAGATTAATTTGCATTATTTTGGCTAGTAGTCGATGATTACAATGTAATTTATATTCTGTCGACTTATAGTCGATGATTACAATAAAATATACATTCTGCCGGCTTATAGTCGATGCTTACAGATTAATTTACATTATTTCGGCTAATAGTCGATGCTTAGAGATTAATTTACATTCCATCGGCTTATAGTCGGTGATTACAATTTAATATGCATTCAGTCGACTTATAGTCAATGGTATAAATTAATTTGAATTCTGTCGTCTTATAGTCGATAATTAAAATTTAACTTGAATATCTCGGCTTATAGTCGATAATTAAAATTTAACTTGAATATCTCGGCTTATAGTCGATAATTAAAATTTAACTTGAATATCTCGGCTTATAGTCGATAATTAAAATTTAACTTGAATATCTCGGCTAATAGTCGACTATAGAAAATTAATTTGGTTACTAGCATTGCATTAATTGTATTAATTTACGAATTATTTTCCATTATTTTAGCTTACATGGCAGTATCCAAGTGTGGTACAATTGTACCACCCCAGATAAGAAACCTTCTTTGTGGTACATTTGTACCACATTGGATACTGCCATGTTAGCGATGACTTCGCCTTACTTTTTGGTCATAAAAAATTGAAAAAATCTTCAAAATGACCTCAAAATATTTTTAGAAATTGTAAAACAATATTCTTGACAGGTACCTGAAAGCTGGATGTAATTCGGTTGAAACGAACCGAGATAAGAGCAAATAAAGGCGTTGTGGTACAATTGTACCACACTTGGATATGGAAGTGTTAAATAATAATTACATGTAAATAAATATACCTAAATCAAATAAAATACAATTAAACAATTACCTTTCAAATAGATTTCCATTTATAGCGATAAAATCATTATATTATTAGTTTACATATAATAAATCGATCATTATTTTACGGCATAAACAAATTAATTAATTTTTGAAACTGGAATTTAGTTTAGGAGTGAAAATAACAATAAAAGTGTGAAAGATCTACCTCTGTTACAAATTGTGATCCGTTTACTTTCATCTTCTGTACATTCTTGATATTTTGGAAACGAGAATAGAAAATAAGTGAAATAATTGCATTAGGTACATGGAGGGCAAACCTACTAAGATATTCTAAAATTCCGTAAAACGAATATTAATTGTAGATAAATTAAACATAAAATCTAAATCATGGCGGAGCAGTATGGAAATATAAGCAAATAAATTATGACTTCCCTAACCAGCAAATGAAGTACTTAAATACATACAATACTAAATAAAAGCTGCTGGTTCGGTAGTTTCTAAATTGTCAAATTTTCATTAAATCTTGTCATGGCCAACAATCAAATCTTTAATAACATATATTTAAACATTTTTTGAACAGCCGCGCCATTTTGATAGACCGTAACCCTCTAAATGAGTTTTTAAATGCATTTTCTTTATTTTGTAGTAACTGAGTAGGTCTTTTTCTAAAAATTCATTAATTCTATCTGCAGATATTGTTAACATTGTCTTTAAAATACAATTAGCACATTTCAGATAAATAAATTAGCACTAGTATTTAGTTCTTCAAACAAATACTTTGTGCACCCCTCTTCTTCGCCATATATTTTTACTCTTTGTGCTGTTTTTCAAGATTGTAACAAAATAATAAAACGCTCTGTGCTTGCCATGTTCTGATTTGTGATTGACGACTTGAGACTGGAAACTTTCGGAGTGTTTTCAGACCGGTGTAGCTGGATATTGTACTTTGCTCCAACCTTCCTATCCTTATCTATCCCGGGCACGCAGACGGGCGGCGGGTCAGTTCACAGCCGTCAACCTACCTTGAAATAGATTGTAGCTTTTACTGAAGTACACATTCCAGGTATGCATTCCAACTACTACGTCTGTAAGTTTGTAAAACCATTTCTTGTGGATAAAAGTTTCAGCAGTCACCTTTTACTATACGGGAGAAAAGCCCCTATTCGGACGAAAATCATGCGCCCGATCCGAGTGGTCTTCGATTTCGAATAACTTCCAAATAATTTGAATAAATTGGAATTTGTCTTTTAATATCAAATAAATATTTCGGAACGCCGGAACGCATAAATAAAATGAGAAAACGATGTATTTCTAAAAAAAATGTCGTTAAAATCTGGAAATATATACATTGAAAAAGACATAAAGCAAGATATAATAAAAATGTGTAAATATATGTATATAAAAATAAATAAATAAATATCTATATAAAAATTTCAAACATGCTTGAATAGCTTTTCTCATAATTGTGTAATTATTGTGACCTCAAGCATAATTATAAGACTGTCGAGTACATTTTATGCAGCAAAGCCAAGAACATATTAAATGTGTATGACTAAGGTAGCATTGGGCTTTGTTTTCCTAAAATGATCAGACACACAGAATTTATAGTCGTAGTCAATCGGTACTGACCTAGACAATGGTTGCTCTTTTATTCTCAAATCCACATCTACTATGTTATTGCTTGAAATGACCTTAACGTTTTTTTATGCATTTAACTAAGCATAATACTCTTTTGTTATCTACAAATAATAGGCGATAAAATCATTTTGAACTCTAGTATGACGATAATAAAACGTTAACAAGATTCGATGAATGAACGATTGTCGTCAGTTTAGGTATCTTAAAGCAATTAAACGTCAACAGAAGATAAAAAAGGATGGCTCTTTTACCACGTATTATTTTACTCATACTCAGTCAGATGCAACTTGCCTAGACAAAACAAACAAAAATTTATTGACTGAAACAACTTTTGACGAAACTCCTTTCTTTCAAAATGATTATAAAGCTTCAGTTTTTGCTTTTGTTTTCACATATTCTTTATAAATTGTGGCTTAGAAGATTACAAGTGCATTTTATACTTTTTAATTTTAGAAGAGGAAGAACGTCTTAAATGATAATTAAATTTTGAAACGTTTGACGTCAAACGTATATTTTTTAATTGCCACCTATGGTGACAATCAATCACGTATCCAGTAGGAGGCGCCCCTAAATCTAAGAAAAAGAGAGGATTTTTTCCAAAAAAGGCCAAAAACTCCAAAACATTTTCCGGCTTCGCGCGAATATGTCTTATTTTTAACACTATTTTTGTTTGCGCCCTCACTTAACCAAATTTCTAGATACGTGCCAGGTCACATCCCCTAATAAAATTTATCTGTTTTTCAAAAAAAGAATGAAAATCATATATTAATTGTTAAATGAGAGGACAGGTTGGATACAGAATGTTCTGCTGCTCGAATGACTTTGTTTACTACTAGAATATCTGTACCTATGCAGATAAAATTTGCAACAACAAACATGTATTTTTCAATAAATTTAAAAGTGTACATTTTTGATTTATTCAATTTAAGTACTTTTATCATCATTCTCTATTTATTAAAACTATCGATTGTTGAAGTATTAGGCGTATAGTATTAAAGCTGAAATTGATAAAATTTCAATGTCCAACTTTTTTTCACCGTCTGTCTTAATTTGAAGACAGAAAAAGACGACATAGCACTGTTAAGGTTATCTATACCAAAATCGAAGAACCTAAAGCTGCACTAAAAATATGTTGATTTACTCAAATGAGCCAGAACTTAGTAGTAATATTTAAATCCAACGGATGCTATTTTTATAATTTATCTTTATAAACGGATGAAATGCGTTGGACAGAAAGATTATTTTACTACTTTTCAGGGATTTATTTCTTGGACTGTTTATTGTTCAAATACAATGATCTTGTCTTGCTGATGGACTGGTTTAAACCCAAAGTGTAGTAGTAAACAAATGTTGTACAGTATCTAACTATGTACTCGTAGACTACGTAATTTTCTTGTTCAAGTATGTTTTAATTCTTGATGGGTTAATTTTGGATGTTTTCGGTTATGTGAATAGTAATCGGCGAGTAGTAAGGTACTGTACATTAGCTGATTGGTGACCTGGGTCGTAGGGCTTATAGTCATTGTTAAATTTGTAAACTACAGTATTTTGTAATTTTGATCTGCCTATGAAATTCATTACTTGTATAATAAAAGTAAAAAAAAATTTGTGAATTTTAATATTGTCATGTTTTGTGAGCCAAGTACACGCAGAAAAAAGAATGAATCAAACAAATGCTAAATATATAGCTTGTTTTTATACTCTAATCAGTTTACAACAAAGTAGTACAGGTTAAATAATTAATTTCACCATTTAGAAACAAATTATTAGCTATTACTGCGACCTATTCTATTTTATCCAACCTGTAATGCTATAAAAGAATACATAAACGGAATACCCACAATATATTTTATAGGAAATCGATTGACGTCAGCGAGGACCTTCGTCTATTAGGAGCAAAAACTTCCGGGCCAAAACACACAGGTGATTAATGAATATTTGATGACACCCTAAATACTTCTCTGCCAGAATCATTGTTTGTAAAAGCTTTTGATAATGAGCAATGGCCAGCGAAGGAATTAAATAAGAAAACTCAAAAACGTCGTAATTATCAAGTGAAGTTTTCTTGTATCATATGGCAAGCAAAAGCACTGCTAATAAAAAGACCAAAACTTCATAATACTGCCTTAGGAGACAGCGAAGTGAGCAGAACAGAATAGACTTTTATTAAGATTCAATAAGTAGTGCCACGTTTCCGCAAAATCAAGTATTCTTGTCTTACACAACACATCGTTTAACTATGCAAACATATGCATGAGAAAAATGTTTGTTAAAATGTATTCCATGCATATATTTGCAACTTTCGTAATTTCCATAAATATCAAAAATATTAAATGTTTTCGAAATCTGTCATTTTATAGTAATTGTGATTTTAATATGGTCACATTCGACCAATCCGAGTGGCAGACAGAGTTTATACTGTCTAACCAAAATGGACAACCTTGGACTCTGGCAACATCAACATGTACTACAACTCTCTTTGGTCGTCGTGAAGATAATCCACGGAATCTGTCTAAAAGTTTGTGCACTGTAAATATTCTAATGAAGCCGGACACTAATAATGTAACAGATTTGGACACACCTTTTGGGAAAGAAATATATCGTCGTGATTCGAGATTTATAATTGTCATCAATGATGAATTAAAAGATATGAATCCAACTTGGCAATCACGCCTCATTCAAGATTTAGTAGCTCCTCTCTTTATATTGGCAATGAAAGTCGGAAATCAATATTCAGTTTACACTCCAATTCTCTACAAAGATGGGCCTATTGTACTTCGCCAGATTGAAAGAGGAGTCACTGAAGAAGAATGGGAAAGTATTTGGACAGATTTAAATGGGAACCTTAATGGCATTGTAATTGGTGGGATTAATGAATATCATGTTCTTTACAATGAACCTACAGAAGTTAGAAAATGCAGGAAATCAGTCTACTCGACTACAAAAATGAATTATAAATGTGGAAATTCAATAAGAGCTATAGAATTGATGGCGGAAAGTTTAAACTTCACTGCTGTATATGTAAAGAGTTTAGACAGTCTAAAAGACGAACATACACAATGTGGATTTATATCCATGTTATCGACTTTTTTGGACACTTATGATTTACAATGGCAGAGAATTTTATTCATTGAATATTTTCGAGAGTTGATTCCATATTACTGTGAAGCCAATCCTCGTTTCCTCGACACTTTTTTGACAGTTCTGATCCAAAATACTTTTAAAGATTATTGTTGGTGGTTGATATTCTCACTGTTCCCCATTTCATTTTATATTTTGAGCTTTAGAATTTCTACCTTCTACAAGAAATTAGAGTTCATTATTGTATCCACAATATCCGTCCTTCTATATCAGGATGTTGGAAATAAAGGCAGAAACATTTTGTATTTGGTAATTGTGTCCATGGGATTTGTAATTGCTACTCTATATGAAACGTGGGTAACAACCGAGATTATTGCACCACCAGACAGAAAACAATTTGTGGACTTTAAAGATCTCGTGGATAGTGGATACAAGTTGTTGTTGCAAAAAGACACAAGAAGGGACATCGATAAAGAGAGAATTGAGTTTTTTGAAAAATACAAAGTTTTGGATAAATTTAATTTGAGTGTCTACAGATTCGATTGGCAAACTGATGCAACCTCCAAAGACATGAAAATGAGTCCTTGGAAAGTAAATCAAAAATTGTTGACCAACTTTTCAATGAAACTATTTGATTTACATAAAAAAGAGAACAGCCACCGTGCCCTTAATACCATCCAAAATACATTCTGACGGAATTTGCATGACTGTAAAGGAAACAGATCTTGTTGAACCGATGTCTTTCAGATTCACAGATTGCTACCGTTACCAATTCCATTCATATTTTCAAGTCATGCAAGAAAGAGGTTTTCTAAAATATTTCAAGCAACAACATGATCTCAGATTTGATTTACCGTTTAAAATATCTCACTCAAAATTGAAGCATCAAGAAACTCGAGCGGTGGCTGTTAGTCTGCTAATGAAAATCCATACTATTTTCTTTTTTTGCGGATACTTTCTACTGGGATCATTCATCGCCCTTTTTCTGGAATGGCTTTTGAACTGTAGATTGATGCTGAAAATTGAAAGCTTTTTACGAGTAACTAGATATCTCGGAGCAGATTTTCGTAAACAATAAAATTTGCAAAAAAATTGCATAATTTAAGTACAGGGTAGGAAAAAATATTATTTTGCCCACATTTATATTTGAATTATTTTGCCATTCCCTTGGAGAAATATTAAAAAACATTATACCCACTGCCATTTCCATTGCTTCGTTCAGTCAACCATATTCAAGTTCAAGCCACCCGACGGGACGAGCTAATAGAATCGCAGTCTGTCAATCCTTTCGCTTTAAACGCATTGAATTTGAATGAACTGAGAAATACTAATGGCAGTATGCCTAATAAAAACTTTGCG
This sequence comes from Tomocerus qinae, assembly GCA_020055645.1. Classification (NCBI taxonomy): domain Eukaryota; kingdom Metazoa; phylum Arthropoda; class Collembola; order Entomobryomorpha; family Tomoceridae; genus Tomocerus; species Tomocerus qinae. The sequence goes on along the minus strand of CM034546.1, from coordinate 22,687,444 downwards.
ATTCTTCGCAATTTTTAGACCGTTATAGACTCGTTTTCGTCAAAAATGGTAAGATTTTCGCATATATTTAAGATATCTATATGAAATGTTGGCCTCCCCTCGAAACCCAGTTTTGTTTACGTTCAGGCTCAGAAACTCATATGCCAAAGCCTTTAATACAGACAAAACTTGATGTATATCCAAAAAAATTTACATAAAAATTTGTTCATATCGATTGGCTTTTCATTTTACTGATTGGCTGGATACAATTCAGACTTCAGACAATACCTCACTGAAGGGCTAATATAAGCAATTCGATCCATCGAAAAACAGAGGAGTAGGTTATTTTTTCAGGTGTCCCGACAGCCAAACAAAAATGAAGCCGATGATTAGAATTTTCGGTTTTTACGTATTTGTCTTACCCGATAAATATTATACGGGTCTTACAGGTGACATACTTGGTTGCCCGGATGCCAACTGAGTTCCATTGAAAATTTAGCGGGTAAGAGAAAAACCAAAAACTCTAATCGGATTTTAGTTTGGCTGTCGAAAAGCCTGAAAAAATAACCTCCCCCTCTGTTTTTCGATCCAGGAAAGATATAAATGCAATGATATAATATTAGTACTTTGTGTTGACCTAATAGTGCAAATAAATAAAAATCGTCCAAAGGTCAAATAGTATTTAGTTCTTCAAACAAATACTTTGTGCACCCTCTTCTTAGTCATACATTTTCACTCCTTTTGCTGTTTTTCAAGATTGTAAAAAATGAAAATGCTCTGTGCTTGCCATATTCTGCTTTGTGTTTGACGACTTGAGACTTGAAACTTTCGGAGTATTTTCAGACCGGTGTAGCTGGATATTGTACTTTGCTCCAGCCTTCCTATCCTACTCTATCCCGGGCAGCGCAGACGGGCGGCAGGTCTGTTGATAGCCGTCAACCTACCTTGAAATAGATTGTAGCTTTTACTGAAGTACACATTCCAGGTATGGATTGCAACTATTACGTCTGTAAGTTTGTGAAACCATTTCTTGTGGATAAAATCTGCAGCCACCTTTTAATTATAAAGGAGAAAAGCCTGTATTCGGAAATAAACATGCGCTCCACAGAATGCTTCGTCAGAAATATCTTTCAGTGTTTAAAGTATAAGTTTAAACATAGGCGACAAGCCTACTACTGTACTAAATTCCGTAAAACGGATAATTATGGTAATTAAATTAAACATAAATTGTAAATAGTGTAGCGGCATTGAAATAAAACCAAATAAGTAATGGTTTCACTAACAAGCAATCAAATAAATCACTTAAATAGGTACTGAAGAAACGCTGTAACGCTGAAACTCTTCGTTTTCAGTTTCAAAAACTTTCGCAGATGTTTATTGAAAAGGGATTTGGAACTCTATGGCTTGACTACGAGCTATTTCTTGCATTCAGCAGACTGCAACAAATAAAGTAAATAAAATATAACCAACAGATCACTATAGGTTTGCATATGAAATTCCATACCATATTTAAGGTGTATGGATGGTTTCTGTTTTATGCTTTTCTATTTTGTTTTTGTGAAATCATATTAAGGAAAAGTTCTGCAGTCCATTTATAGAAAAATTACCGAAGTTTTTAAAAAAATGAACGCTGAAGATGAAGAACATGAAATTTAATCCAAATAAAAAGATTGTCGTTCGAATTGTTCCAAAGTCAAATTAAGAATAGAAATTAACGAAACGTTGCAAAAAGATGGAAAAGTAAGAAACTTGGCTTTACCATTTCTCTCATAATCTAAGTAATTTCTCTCATAATGCTGACACAATATGTACTCACTGTGGAAAACAATGTAAAGGAGTCAAAGGACTAAAAATACATCATTCAAAAGCTCATAAAGATATTCATTTGGATAATATTACATTTAAATATGATGCTGCTACTGCTACTAATGTGAGTAAAACCGATGACATTGATGATGACGTCCCTGATGATAAAATTAATAGTCAAATCTCCATTATTAACCATCAGTTGGAAATCCATAGTGAGAGTCTTGATAAGATTGTGAATGAATTTGATCCATTTGAATTTGATGAATGTGTCGAAAATATTGTAACTACCTTGAAAGATGCTAACACTAAACTCCCTGGTCCAAAACATCCAGCAGTTAAATTTTATGAAGCACGAAAACTACAATCTCAGTTTCGATCTAAAGAAATAGGTTACTCAAAATCAAAAAACCCTATTCGAACTTCTAATAGAGCTAGACGTAAAAGAAGAGAAAATATAATTACCAATTGATGCAGCATCTATATTATAATCAACGTAAAAGATGTGTACATAAATTGATTAATGATGATGACAATCAATGTTGCATTCCAATGGATGTCCTTCATAATTCTTTTACTGAACGCTGGAGTTATCCTAATAATAGTAAAAGAAGTTTTTATAATCGTGTGGATTCTGAATTTCAAGCAACTATTGACGCCGAATTTCTTCCGGTTATCAGCAAAGAAGAAATTAAAGTTTCAATTTCAAAGATTAAAAGCGACACGTCGCCTGGACCGGATTTAATCTATCCAAGATGTTTGAAATTAACAGACTGTTCTGATGTCATTGCTAAAATTGCCACAATTATGATCACGCACAATTTTGTTCCCTCGTGTCTTCGTGAAGCAAAAACTATTCTCACGTATAAGAAAAAAGGTGATAAAAATCTTCCGGAAAGTTGGAGACCTATATCGGTATGTTCTGTGATTCGTAGAGTCATTGAAAAAACATTTGATACCAGAATACGGAAGTGGATTACGTTTAATCCCAGGCAGAAAGGCTTCATTCATCAACCAGGCTGTCCATATCAATACTACAATTCTTGAGGGATGTCTTTAAAAGCTGTGAAAGAAAAATCTGATCTGGTAGTCTTATTACTTGATGTTGAGCAGGCTTATGATAATATTGGGCATAATCACACTCAATGTAGTCTAGAAGAAATTCCTATGCCGTCATCTTTGAGAAAAATTGTCTTGTCTTTACAAACTAGCAACTATACAAGATTACGAGTGAATAACCAAGTTTCACAGCCAATTTTTTTCAAACGAGGAGTATTTCAAGGATCTCCGCTTTCGCCGACGTTATTCAATGTGGCCATTAATTATGTCATAAATTTACTTTCTGAACCTGAAATATCTTCACAATATGGATTCAGTATGGACAAATCCTTACCAAATTTATCGGTATTAAGTTTTGTGGATGACACTGCACCAATAGCTAAATCAAGATTAGCTGCTAAAGAACTGTATAATATTGCTGAAAATGCCTTTAAGGAATCCGGGATGAAAATAAGTAGTAAGAAATCGACTGCAATCATTATTTCGGATGGTATCTTATCTGAATCTAATCTTGAAGTCTGTGATGGAGTTTATATTAACTCTCTTAAAGAAACAGAATGTGTCAAGTATCTTGGGGTTAATTACAAGCAACAGATAATGTTTGATGAGTCTAAAATAATTTGCAAAATCAAATCATCCTTATCTAGACTAATATCATCAAATATGTTACACCCAGATCAAAAAGTAAATATTATTAACCAATATCTATGGCCTATTATGGTTTATCCTCTTCAAACTTGCCCTCTATCTAAACTAAAGTTGACCTTTCTTCGTGATGTGGACAAGATAATTAGAAGTTCATTCAAAACGATTCTTAATGTTCCAGACGATATTCCTTCGGCAATGCTATATTCTCCTAGAAAATGGAAAGGGTTAGAACTGCCTAAATGTGAATGGGAAGCTTATGTTCAGCAATTTAATATCTGTGAGACTTTGTCAAATCAAAATGATCCGTACATATTTTGCAGTAGAAATCTTATGAAAGAAAGTAAGTTATGCCTTGAAAAGCTGAATATAACTGTCGAAGACATCAATACTATCCGCTCTCAAAAACCAAAACTGAAATCGTCAAAACTTCTGCGTGATATTCTTCGTGAACGTGAATTTTCCAATTGGTCAGCTTTAAAATCAAAAGGAAAAGGAGTTTGCTTATTCAAGGAAACTCCATATTCAAATTTTTGGATTAGTGACAGAAAAGGAATGACTTCCTCTGAATGGACTTCTGCTATTAAGATGATTGGATGTGTCGCTGCTATTAATTCAGTCCCTGGAAGGAATTTCAACACTAACCGTTGCCGTTATTCTATGTGCTTGATTTAAATAAATAAACAGAACTCCAAATCCAAAAACGGTTTAATTTATGTTTATTCACTTCATTCAAGATTGGGCGACCGGTTTCGTATTCGTTTTCAAGCCCTGTATTTTATTATAACAGTCAATTAGAATAGTCAATTAAAATTATACATACAGCTAATGAGAATACTAGATTATTTAACTATCTTAAACTTAAATAATTATAACTAAGTAATCAAATGCCATTGAGGTTTTACATACCTTGATTTAGTACATTTACGATATCATTAAACTTTAGTCAGTAGTGTGAAGGGTTGATGATTCATTTTAAAAACTGTAAAACGAATATATAAAGGAATGATTACAAAATGTCATAATGTTTCTATTGGAATGGACTTCGTTAAAGTATATTTGTAACATTTAATAGATATATTTATAGAATTACCACATAAAATTAAATTACCTTTAAAATGTAGTGTTTGCACCTTTAGAATAACTCCACTACATACAGTTGAAATTAAATTTTAATTAAAAAATTTTTTTATAATGTATCACACTTAAGACTCTACCGCATTATTTATACATTGGTGCGTAAATTGTAGGCTTACATTTTAGGACGTTTGACATTGTGATATTAGTTTATGTCTTAAAATACCCCTCATTTTCTTAAGTAAAATCTTAATGAGTTTATTTGAGTGAAAGCTACATTAAGACTTAAAGATTCAGCCCATTTTTTGTATTTATCATTATTACATTTTCGTAACTCTGTATACATTAATTCTTTTACAATATTCCCTATATTTTTTATATTGTCGTAAAAAGGAACTACAAGAAACATTTTATTTTCAAAATTATCATATTCATTTTGAGTAACGTTAATGTTATATTTCGATAGTATTTGTGGATTATGAATACGTAGATTACTAATTAACAGTATCTTCTTAGGTTTAAGTACATCGTGCCTAGAAACCATTTCAAGTTTACTTTTACATTGTTGTATTATATTATTAGGATAACCTCTAGGTTTAAATTTTTGCATTTCGTTATCAATTTCTACTTTTGCCTTTTCTTCATCTGAAAAACATTTAATAATTCTGATCCCTGCCGAGTATGGCAGTGATTTTTTAACATGCATAGGATGGTTTGATAAAAAATGTAAGTACAAATGTTTGCTCATTGGTTTCTTATACATTTCTGTGCTTATTTCGTTATTACTAATAGATATGTATAAGTCTAGAAAATTTACTCTCTCATAAGACCATTCATAAGTAAAAGTCAAAAAATTGTGTGTAAACAGCGATTTCAAGTATAAGTCTGGGTCAGCAATATTAGTCGCGTCAATAATTAAAATTATGTCATCTATAAATCGATTTTTAAAAATAATTTCGCTTTTACCATCGAATAATTTACTAGTTTCCCGTGATACTGTTATATTGCTAATAACGACACTAGAATTGGATCCCATCGGGATTCCCTTATGCTGCTTAAAATATTTATTTTCATATTCAATGAAATTATTGTCTAGTGACCAGTTTAATAAATTACTTAACTCTTTAGTGGATATTTCGAATGGTAAATTAATTAGATGCTTATTTTCTTCAAAAGCTTCGAGACAGTGTCGTTTACATATTTTTAATGGTAAATTAGGATATAAGGACTCTATATCGGCCGTCACAATAAGGTATTTACAGTTTTTTTGCAATTTAACTTCTTCTAGTCTTAAAATTAAGTGGTTAGTATCTATAAGTACATCTGGCATTAGGTTCATAACAGGTTGTAGGATTTTATCAGCTACCTTATCTATGTTGCGGTTACAGCAATTAACAGTACTACTTATTGGTCTTAGCATAGGAAAAGTTTGAAATTTTTTATGTATCTTAGGCAAGCCATAGAAATAGGCAGGTTTGTACTTTTTGTCTATCAGTCTCCTTAGTTGTAGTGCTTGTGGCATAGGAGTAGAGTTAATTTCGTCGATCATTGATTCAGTTTTTTGAATAAAATGTGCTTCCGTTGAAGGAAAATATGTATTTATGTTTTCTAACTGTTTAAGGATTTCGTTACTGTAGTCCTTTTTATACATAATAGCCAGTCCTGCGTTTTTATCTGATGGCTTAATTATTACATCATTTTGTAGTTGAAAGTTTTTAAATGTTGACATAAATTCATCGGAAATTAGTAATTTAGAATATAAGTTACATTTGATCATGTTGATAAATTTTTTACGTATGCAGTTTGTGTCTTGGAAAATAGTATTTTCCGTTGGGGCGTGAATTTTAAGTTTAGAATGCTTGGTAAATTGATATAAAATATTTTCAAATGTGTTTAGTGGCTTCTTAGGTTGGTCAAAGAAAAAAGCATTCCATCCAATTTTTCGCATAATTTCATCTATACATTGTTTAAGTTTATAGAAATTTGGTTCTTGTGTAAAACTAAACTTAATTCCTAGCCATAAAAGTGTTTTAACTTCAAAAGGTAATGTCTCTATGTCTGTTAAATTATGTATAAAATTAGGTGCTGTTCTTACCTCATTAAAAAGTTTAAAAAATTTTGCTTTGTCTTTTCTATTTGGCGTTTGACTTAATTTAAAAATACTTTTCATATTATAAAATTTACGATTTTTCTTACGTCGTGGTAAATTCTTGTCGTTTGAAATATTACTATGATTAACATTTATTGTTAGAACCTCAATGGCATTCTTATCCTAGTCATTACTTAAATTAACAGTTTGTTTTTGCTTTTCGGTGGTAGCCTCTTTTACATTAGGGTTATTTTTATAACATTGAACCTCTTTATTTTCCCGATTGTGTCCGTTTTCATATTTATCCCTACCTCCGTAAGTTACTCTTCCGTGATTCTGATTACCCTTTCTGTAGTTAACGTTTCTATAATGTTGATTAACACCTCTATGATTATAACCCCCACGGAAATTGTCGTTACGAATGTTATCCTTTGAATACTGGTTTTCACTTCTATAATTTCCCTGTCTGAAATTGTTTCCTCTTCTAAAATTATTTCTCCTTGTAAAATTGTTCACGCCTCTTTGATTATAAACATTTCTATCTGTTTTTTCTCCACTTTCCCTGTTATTGCTGTCAGTAGCGCTTTTACTTGTGCCTTGTCCATTCGTTTCCGTATTTTTAGTATTACTAGACAGATTCAAGACTGCTATTTTTCCTAGTTTTACAAATTTATTAAATTCAAGCTGGATATCCTCGGTATTAAATTTTACTTTTCCATTTTCTATGTTTTGACAAAAATTCACTGCGTATCTGTTATAAATGGAAGGAGGTTGATCTGGCCTTTCTCTTCTCCAGAGTGGAAGACTGCGAGTTATTCTACTTTGTCTTTTCTTCCAGTCTATGTCTTTCATTTTAAACGTTTTTATAAATTCTGTTTTGCATTTCATATAAGCAACAGCAAAAATATGACAGTAAAGATCAACTATAAAATCTCGTGATACATTTAAAGAATTGATGTGCTTGAGTATAATGTCGTTAATTTTAATTATTAAAAATTGCTTTTGAAAGAGGTTTCCTGTTAAAGTGGTTGCCTGATATTGCATAGCAAAGGAATTTTTGAGATCGTATAAATTATCTATCGTCTTTAGTGACATGGTGTTGTATTGAGGAATTCTCAAATCGACTTTAGGATTAAAAAGTGACACTTCGTTTGCAGTAGCGTTTTCTACATTTGTGCTAAAATATTCCAATTGGAAATGAGAGAAAAACAGTTTTACTATTGGGATATAAAATGTTTCAGGAAAATTATAATTATGTTGCAATGCAAGCATTCTTTCCATATCTTCTTCAATAGGAATAATTGGAGGATACTCTGGATTACTTAAGTATTTATCTATGAATTCAGTCACTAAACAGTCTCTGTCATACGTGTCAGCATAATCATGAATACAAGTTAACTTAAGGGGATCAATACTTTCTAGTTTAGATTTCAATGTGTTAGTATCATATTTTGGTTTTTTATTCAATATTACCCTTTCCTGGGAGTTTTCTTTTGAGGAGTTCGAAGGAGCTTTTCGTTTCTTCTTTTCTGGTGTGGAAGTAAGTAGTGGATTGCCGATTTGAAGTTGATTTTGAGGTATCATGGTTTCGTGGAGAATACTTAAAGATGAATCCATAATATTTTGTGCGTTTTGCGATTCTTGGTGGTTGTTACAAGATGATTCAAAAAGACTGTTGGTTGATGATTTGTTGGTGGGTGAGTGAAACATAATTGCACGATGACCCGAAGTTGGAGATTCCAGAGAAATGGCTTTGGGGAGTCGATACGTAGATACTTGATTTAAATAAATAAACAGAACTCCAAATCCAAAAACGGTTTAATTTATGTTTATTCACTTCATTCAAGATTGGGCGACCGGTTTCGTATTCGTTTTCAAGCCCTGTATTTTATTATAACAGTCAATTAGAATAGTCAATTAAAATTATACATACAGCTAATGAGAATACTAGATTATTTAACTATCTTAAACTTAAATAATTATAACTAAGTAATCAAATGCCATTGAGGTTTTACATACCTTGATTTAGTACATTTACGATATCATTAAACTTTAGTCAGTAGTGTGAAGGGTTGATGATTCATTTTAAAAACTGTAAAACGAATATATAAAGGAATGATTACAAAATGTCATAATGTTTCTATTGGAATGGACTTCGTTAAAGTATATTTGTAACATTTAATAGATATATTTATAGAATTACCACATAAAATTAAATTACCTTTAAAATGTAGTGTTTGCACCTTTAGAATAACTCCACTACATACAGTTGAAATTAAATTTTAATTAAAAAATTTTTTTATAATGTATCACACTTAAGACTCTACCGCATTATTTATACATTGGTGCGTAAATTGTAGGCTTACATTTTAGGACGTTTGACATTGTGATATTAGTTTATGTCTTAAAATACCCCTCATTTTCTTAAGTAAAATCTTAATGAGTTTATTTGAGTGAAAGCTACATTAAGACTTAAAGATTCAGCCCATTTTTTTGTATTTATCATTATTACATTTTTCGTAACTCTGTATACATTAATTCTTTTACAATATTCCCTATATTTTTTATATTGTCGTAAAAAGGAACTACAAGAAACATTTTATTTTCAAAATTATCATATTCATTTTGAGTAACGTTAATGTTATATTTCGATAGTATTTGTGGATTATGAATACGTAGATTACTAATTAACAGTATCTTCTTAGGTTTAAGTACATCGTGCCTAGAAACCATTTCAAGTTTACTTTTACATTGTTGTATTATATTATTAGGATAACCTCTAGGTTTAAATTTTTGCATTTCGTTATCAATTTCTACTTTTGCCTTTTCTTCATCTGAAAAACATTTAATAATTCTGATCCCTGCCGAGTATGGCAGTGATTTTTTAACATGCATAGGATGGTTTGATAAAAAATGTAAGTACAAATGTTTGCTCATTGGTTTCTTATACATTTCTGTGCTTATTTCGTTATTACTAATAGATATGTATAAGTCTAGAAAATTTACTCTCTCATAAGACCATTCATAAGTAAAAGTCAAAAAATTGTGTGTAAACAGCGATTTCAAGTATAAGTCTGGGTCTGGGTAAATTGTTGACCAACTTTTCAATGAAACTATTTGATTTACATAAAAAAGAGAACAGCCACCGTGCCCTTAATACCATCCAAAATACATTCTGACGGAATTTGCATGACTGTAAAGGAAACAGATCTTGTTGAACCGATGTCTTTCAGATTCACAGATTGCTACCGTTACCAATTCCATTCATATTTTCAAGTCATGCAAGAAAGAGGTTTTCTAAAATATTTCAAGCAACAACATGATCTCAGATTTGATTTACCGTTTAAAATATCTCACTCAAAATTGAAGCATCAAGAAACTCGAGCGGTGGCTGTTAGTCTGCTAATGAAAATCCATACTATTTTCTTTTTTTGCGGATACTTTCTACTGGGATCATTCATCGCCCTTTTTCTGGAATGGCTTTTGAACTGTAGATTGATGCTGAAAATTGAAAGCTTTTTACGAGTAACTAGATATCTCGGAGCAGATTTTCGTAAACAATAAAATTTGCAAAAAAATTGCATAATTTAAGTACAAGGTAGGAAAAAATATTATTTTGCCCACATTTATATTTGAATTATTTTGCCATTCCCTTGGAGAAATATTAAAAAACATTATACCCACTGCCATTTCCATTGCTTCGTTCAGTCAACCATATTCAAGTTCAAGCCACCCGACGGGACGAGCTAATAGAATCGCAGTCTGTCAATCCTTTCGCTTTAAACGCATTGAATTTGAATGAACTGAGAAATACTAATGGCAGTATGCCTAATAAAAACTTTGCGATTCTTCGCAATTTTTAGACCGTTATAGACTCGTTTTCGTCAAAAATGGTAAGATTTTCGCATATATTTAAGATATCTATATGAAATGTTGGCCTCCCCTCGAAACCCAGTTTTGTTTACGTTCAGGCTCAGAAACTCATATGCCAAAGCCTTTAATACAGACAAAACTTGATGTATATCCAAAAAAATTTACATAAAAATTTGTTCATATCGATTGGCTTTTCATTTTACTGATTGGCTGGATACAATTCAGACTTCAGACAATACCTCACTGAAGGGCTAATATAAGCAATTCGATCCATCGAAAAACAGAGGAGTAGGTTATTTTTTCAGGTGTCCCGACAGCCAAACAAAAATGAAGCCGATGATTAGAATTTTCGGTTTTTACGTATTTGTCTTACCCGATAAATATTATACGGGTCTTACAGGTGACATACTTGGTTGCCCGGATGCCAACTGAGTTCCATTGAAAATTTAGCGGGTAAGAGAAAAACCAAAAACTCTAATCGGATTTTAGTTTGGCTGTCGAAAAGCCTGAAAAAATAACCTACCCCCTCTGTTTTTCGATCCAGGAAAGATATAAATGCAATGATATAATATTAGTACTTTGTGTTGACCTAATAGTGCAAATAAATAAAAATCGTCCAAAGGTCAAATAGTATTTAGTTCTTCAAACAAATACTTTGTGCACCCCTCTTCTTAGTCATACATTTTCACTCCTTTTGCTGTTTTTCAAGATTGTAAAAAAAATGAAAATGCTCTGTGCTTGCCATATTCTGCTTTGTGTTTGACGACTTGAGACTTGAAACTTTCGGAGTATTTTCAGACCGGTGTAGCTGGATATTGTACTTTGCTCCAGCCTTCCTATCCTACTCTATCCCGGGCAGCGCAGACGGGCGGCAGGTCTGTTGATAGCCGTCAACCTACCTTGAAATAGATTGTAGCTTTTACTGAAGTACACATTCCAGGTATGGATTGCAACTATTACGTCTGTAAGTTTGTGAAACCATTTCTTGTGGATAAAATCTGCAGCCACCTTTTAATTATAAAGGAGAAAAGCCTGTATTCGGAAATAAACATGCGCTCCACAGAATGCTTCGTCAGAAATATCTTTCAGTGTTTAAAGTATAAGTTTAAACATAGGCGACAAGCCTACTACTGTACTAAATTCCGTAAAACGGATAATTATGGTAATTAAATTAAACATAAATTGTAAATAGTGTAGCGGCATTGAAATAAAACCAAATAAGTAATGGTTTCACTAACAAGCAATCAAATAAATCACTTAAATAGGTACTGAAGAAACGCTGTAACGCTGAAACTCTTCGTTTTCAGTTTCAAAAACTTTCGCAGATGTTTATTGAAAAGGGATTTGGAACTCTATGGCTTGACTACGAGCTATTTCTTGCATTCAGCAGACTGCAACAAATAAAGTAAATAAAATATAACCAACAGATCACTATAGGTTTGCATATGAAATTCCATACCATATTTAAGGTGTATGGATGGTTTCTGTTTTATGCTTTTCTATTTTGTTTTTGTGAAATCATATTAAGGAAAAAGTTCTGCAGTCCATTTATAGAAAAATTACCGAAGTTTTTAAAAAAATGAACGCTGAAGATGAAGAACATGAAATTTAATCCAAATAAAAAGATTGTCGTTCGAATTGTTCCAAAGTCAAATTAAGAATAGAAATTAACGAAACGTTGCAAAAAAAGATGGAAAAGTAAGAAACTTGGCTTTACCATTTCTCTCATAATCTAAGTAATTTCTCTCATAATGCTGACACAATATGTACTCACTGTGGAAAACAATGTAAAGGAGTCAAAGGACTAAAAATACATCATTCAAAAGCTCATAAAGATATTCATTTGGATAATATTACATTTAAATATGATGCTGCTACTGCTACTAATGTGAGTAAAACCGATGACATTGATGATGACGTCCCTGATGATAAAATTAATAGTCAAATCTCCATTATTAACCATCAGTTGGAAATCCATAGTGAGAGTCTTGATAAGATTGTGAATGAATTTGATCCATTTGAATTTGATGAATGTGTCGAAAATATTGTAACTACCTTGAAAGATGCTAACACTAAACTCCCTGGTCCAAAACATCCAGCAGTTAAATTTTATGAAGCACGAAAACTACAATCTCAGTTTCGATCTAAAGAAATAGGTTACTCAAAATCAAAAAACCCTATTCGAACTTCTAATAGAGCTAGACGTAAAAGAAGAGAAAAATATAATTACCAATTGATGCAGCATCTATATTATAATCAACGTAAAAGATGTGTACATAAATTGATTAATGATGATGACAATCAATGTTGCATTCCAATGGATGTCCTTCATAATTCTTTTACTGAACGCTGGAGTTATCCTAATAATAGTAAAAGAAGTTTTTATAATCGTGTGGATTCTGAATTTCAAGCAACTATTGACGCCGAATTTCTTCCGGTTATCAGCAAAGAAGAAATTAAAGTTTCAATTTCAAAGATTAAAAGCGACACGTCGCCTGGACCGGATTTAATCTATCCAAGATGTTTGAAATTAACAGACTGTTCTGATGTCATTGCTAAAATTGCCACAATTATGATCACGCACAATTTTGTTCCCTCGTGTCTTCGTGAAGCAAAAACTATTCTCACGTATAAGAAAAAAGGTGATAAAAATCTTCCGGAAAGTTGGAGACCTATATCGGTATGTTCTGTGATTCGTAGAGTCATTGAAAAAACATTTGATACCAGAATACGGAAGTGGATTACGTTTAATCCCAGGCAGAAAGGCTTCATTCATCAACCAGGCTGTCATATCAATACTACAATTCTTGAGGGATGTCTTTAAAAAGCTGTGAAAGAAAAAATCTGATCTGGTAGTCTTATTACTTGATGTTGAGCAGGCTTATGATAATATTGGGCATAATCACACTCAATGTAGTCTAGAAGAAATTCCTATGCCGTCATCTTTGAGAAAAATTGTCTTGTCTTTACAAACTAGCAACTATACAAGATTACGAGTGAATAACCAAGTTTCACAGCCAATTTTTTTCAAACGAGGAGTATTTCAAGGATCTCCGCTTTCGCCGACGTTATTCAATGTGGCCATTAATTATGTCATAAATTTACTTTCTGAACCTGAAATATCTTCACAATATGGATTCAGTATGGACAAATCCTTACCAAATTTATCGGTATTAAGTTTTGTGGATGACACTGCACCAATAGCTAAATCAAGATTAGCTGCTAAAGAACTGTATAATATTGCTGAAAATGCCTTTAAGGAATCCGGGATGAAAATAAGTAGTAAGAAATCGACTGCAATCATTATTTCGGATGGTATCTTATCTGAATCTAATCTTGAAGTCTGTGATGGAGTTTATATTAACTCTCTTAAAGAAACAGAATGTGTCAAGTATCTTGGGGTTAATTACAAGCAACAGATAATGTTTGATGAGTCTAAAATAATTTGCAAAATCAAATCATCCTTATCTAGACTAATATCATCAAATATGTTACACCCAGATCAAAAAGTAAATATTATTAACCAATATCTATGGCCTATTATGGTTTATCCTCTTCAAACTTGCCCTCTATCTAAACTAAAGTTGACCTTTCTTCGTGATGTGGACAAGATAATTAGAAGTTCATTCAAAACGATTCTTAATGTTCCAGACGATATTCCTTCGGCAATGCTATATTCTCCTAGAAAATGGAAAGGGTTAGAACTGCCTAAATGTGAATGGGAAGCTTATGTTCAGCAATTTAATATCTGTGAGACTTTGTCAAATCAAAATGATCCGTACATATTTTGCAGTAGAAATCTTATGAAAGAAAGTAAGTTATGCCTTGAAAAGCTGAATATAACTGTCGAAGACATCAATACTATCCGCTCTCAAAAACCAAAACTGAAATCGTCAAAACTTCTGCGTGATATTCTTCGTGAACGTGAATTTTCCAATTGGTCAGCTTTAAAATCAAAAGGAAAAGGAGTTTGCTTATTCAAGGAAACTCCATATTCAAATTTTTGGATTAGTGACAGAAAAGGAATGACTTCCTCTGAATGGACTTCTGCTATTAAGATGATTGGATGTGTCGCTGCTATTAATTCAGTCCCTGGAAGGAATTTCAACACTAACCGTTGCCGTTATTCTATGTGCAACGAGATTGAAACTTTGGGCCATGTGTTGGGATCCTGTCCAAAATCGGAATTACTCAGAAACAACCGCCATCATTCTGTAAGGACACTTATAGCTGAAGCATTTCGCAAAAAACAATATGAAGTCTATGAGGAGGTTCATTGTAACTCTGATTCTGGTTCTAACAGAAGGATTGATATTTTAGTAATTGATGGAAAACAGGGTTATATTATTGACCCCACAGTAAGATTAGAATCTAATGTAGACCAACCAAATGATGTCAATGCAGAGAAAAAAGGCATATACGAACCTTGTATTAATTATTTCATACAAAAGTACTCTCTAAATAATATCGAAGTAATAGGTTTATTGATAGGATCAAGAGGTACTATTCCTTTGTTTTTCGAACAGTTTAGAAAACGTTTCTGTTTACCTAAACAATTAACGGAAGACATAGTTCTGTCAGTTATCCGTAACTCAGTGGCTATTTTACACTTTCATCTATTCTCTACATGAATATATTATATTTCTTAATTCTCATAACTAATTATTGTCTCATTCTAAGTTATATTATCTGTTAATTGTTTAATACTGTGTCAGTTATGGCAAATCTTAAATGTAGGATCAGTTGACAATAAATGTCTATCTCTCTCTTCATGGACACTACTTTATAAATGTTCATTATGATATAAAATATTAGTTTAATTTTTGTCTCCTATGAAGCACTAAATAGTTACAATGCACTAAAGTTTTTAAATACCTAAGCAATATAAGATTATGCTTATAATGTTGGAATAATTATAATTATGACCTAAATACTATAAATATATTTGAAGTATATACTCAATAAAAGAAATCGATTATTATACGTAAAAATGTCAAACAGTCGAAAGGTGTGACGGACCGACGAATGGTGTGCATGAAATTGTATATAGCTGAATGGCAACCAACAAAAAGGTAAGGTATACAACCGAATCCGAATTGACTATCAATATTTTAAACTAAAATAGTACATCCTTGGTTCCAATCTCTATATTATATTAAATTATTATAGTGGTTTTTTGATCGATTCTAAAGTATGTATGACTACTGCTAAAAAATGTTCTCCCATATTTTGAAAAAAAGAATCTTCAAATAAAATGGTCTTGAAATAAACTAACATGTTTTCGAAACACATGACTAACATGGGAAATAACACGATGCATTTTTAAAAAACTGTTAAAAACCTAAAAAAACAAATGGAGAGTGCTAGGAAATCAAGACTTCATTTAGAAACTTTGAAAACATTTTCTAGTAATTTTGTAGTTATTGTGACTACAAGCTGAATTATTACAGGTTCGACTTTCGAGTACGTTGTAAGTATCAAAGCAAAGAACGCAGGAAAGGTCTATGACAAAGGTAGCATTGTGGTTAATTTTTGTAGTAGGTGTATATTTTAGCATGTTTTGAGACGTAGAGTATGCAATAGGTCGATACTGACCTAGGCAACTTTTTTTGTTAAAGTATTGTTGCAATTGTCCTTGACGTTTTTCCATGCATAGCTAAGTATAATATTTTTTGTTATCTGGTAAGAAATTGAGATAAAATCATTGTGAACTCTAGTATGACGGTAATACCACATAAACAAGACTCGATGAATGAATGTAGTCTCAGGTGAGGTATCTTAAAGCAATTAAACGCCAACAGATAAAAAGCTGTGACTCTTTTACCACGTCTTATTTTACTCATGCTCAAATGCAATTTGCTTGGACAAAACAAACAAAAATTTATTGACTGAAACAACTTTTTGACGAAACTCCTTTTCATAAATTTTTTTATAAAAAGTCAGTTTTTATACTTTCACACATCCTTTATGGATTATTCCTTATAAGAGGTTGCAATGTGTTTTATGCTGCTTATACGTTGAAGCAGCGCATAACGCTTTTAATGTAAAGTTCATGTCCCTATGGGCCTAGAAATTTCAAATAACTTTGAAAACGCTTGATGACTATTTTCCAATTACCAGATGTTGTCACATTCTTCAAAAATTATCTGTTTTACAAAAACTTAGTGAAAAATCAAATGCTAAAATAGTTGCTAATTCCATAGGGACCCATTAATTAAACGAAGGGACATAGTCAGCAATTGACCGTCTCAATTATTTTTCAGGGACTTTTAAATTTTTTCAGCGACCCATTAAATATATCCCCTGTAATGTAATATGCATTAGCGGATCTCATTTTCAAATGATTTTTTGTCTCAAAGATTTTGAACTTAAGTAATTTTAACGTGAACGAGACAGCAATATTATTGTATATCATACCATAATTATGTGAGTCGAAAGACAGAATGTTCAGCTGCAATGGTTATACTACTTTTTTACTCCTAGAGTAGCTTACCTATATGCAGTAGATATTTGCCACAACAAACAGATGCATTTTTCAATAAAAGTTAAAAGTGCACTTTTTTATTTCTACAATTTAAGCACTTTTAATTATCACTCTCTCTATTTACTACAACTATCTATTTTTTGTTGACTACAAGTACGAATGGGAAGTGTGAGAGCGTGTACTGTTCCAAATGCACGTTAAAAGTTTTAGGCGTGTATTTACAATAAAATGTATTGAATTTTATTGACTAGTATAGATTGTAATGATTTATTACTAAAATTCAACTATGTATGTACTGACGGCATTACATAAATTGTATTTGTAGCATAGTTACATATTTTTCTTATGATTTGTTTTTGCCTTTAGGCACCATTCAAGTTTTCAAATTTTATTGTCCTTGAAACCACTACTAAAATAAATCTGTTCTTAAGCCAAATCAAAACAAAATCTGATTTTGAGAAAATCATACCGCACCTAAGCCCTAAGATTATTTATATAGCAAAAAAATATTTGTGCACGAAGTAAAAGTGTGCTAAAAATAACAATAAGGAAATTTTAAATCATTTTGGCTGAAATAGCGAGTATTGTTTTGCTTTCAATTCATAATTGATTAATCACATCATACCACCATAAAATAAATATAACAATTAAAGTTTTACAGATAAAACTTTGTGATGATAGACATACTTGTTGCAATCTTTGGTTGCGTCATATCTTCTTAGTATCGTCTCATCTTTGAGTACATACTCAAAATTGAAGCTGTTTTGTTTTTTAATCTACCTAGCGTTTTTAGCAATAATAATATTGTATATACGATATGAGAGTAGAGTAAACACATCGTTTATATACAATAAATCGTAAAATCCAACTTGAAATATGCTACATAAAAATTATTAAAATTCTCGTTTACTCAACACAAGTGTTGCTAATAGATGATTGGAATCTTGAAACTCTAGCTATATAAATATATGATTTTTGAAGTATTATTCATCAATTAATACTATTATAGCCAGTGTTGTACTGTTGACCACTTTTTTGCATTTTGACCGGGCCACTGGTCATAATGGTCAAAATGGCTATAATGGACAAAATATCAGTATACAGTTACTTAGGCTAGCAAATGAAATTTAAAATATTTAGAGAATGAAATATGGCCTAAAACCAATGAAACACTATTCTACTAACATCAGACTACAAAATGACACTCTCTAATCATTTTTAGCTGCAATCTTTAGAAAGTTATATTCGTTGTTTACTGTTGCAGTAAAAGCTACCTTGGGGTCTCAATGAACCCCAAAGAGGCATTATGTCCATTATGACCATTTTGGCCACTTTTTGAGTGCATTTGACCAGGCCATTTTGACCATTATGACCATTATGACCACTAGTGGTTATAACCACTGCACAACACTGATTATAGCATTGAAGTAACTTGGGATTTGAAAGAGCAACAACTGCCTTAGTAAATTTAAGAACAGATTTTTGGTAAACTTGAGCAAAATGAAGAACCTTCTTCATTTTCTATTACTTAGCCACTTTGTAGTTACGGTTTTTGGAAGATGCCAAATTACGTGCATTGAAGATGCAAATGGACGACCAGAGAAAACTTGTATAACACTATACGGGCCCTCCCTTCCATACTTCCTCTTCAAAAAGACTATTATGGTCCGAGAGCTTGCACTACCAAACCGTATAATAGTCCAGGTCGCAACGTTCTCTGCTGTCAAAATGAAGAAGCCTTTAGCCTTTACATACTTAAGGGAAACCAAGACCGTATGATTTGATTCTGTAAATTCTAAACATACACACGGTGGAGGTCCGTTAATTTGTCCAGATGTCTCTAACAACAATAGACCCGTTCTTTGTGGAGTAACATCCTTCAAGCTATGCGAGTTCTGCCATGGGGCCCTATCTGTATACATCCGAGTCTCTCATTTTGTTAACTGTATTAAAATGAAGACGAATGGAGGTAAGCTAAAATCCAATTCCATTCTATTTTTCGTAAATTTTAATTGAATTGTTTCAAAAAATGCATTTCTAACGATTTTATATTGGAAACTTACACATTTCATCGTTTCCATGTTCATATTTGCAGCAATTCAAGAACCTGAGTACTTGGAAAATAACTTAAATCTTGGAGGCGTTAAAGGAGATCCTGAAGATTTTCTCGTACGGATTTTGGGAAAAGTTGTCAAGAAAAATCATTGCGACGGTACGTTGGTTGGTCCCAAAGCAGTCGTAACTTCTGCCAGTTGTATTGCCCACAACGGTGGAATAAATGGCGTTATTGTCATTCATACTAAGACAACGAAACTTTTGAAGTTGGCCGGAGAGAGAAAGTTTTTCGCTTATAGAAACGACAGTGGAAATAGTCTTTCTTATCAGATCCTCACTTACGACATTTTTAAGAACGACTTGGTCATCTTCCAACTAAGGGATCCAGTTAACATTGGTTTCTATCCAAAACTTCCAATGGAGAATCATATCTTACCTAGAGGTAAGTCGATTCTTCTCTGTAAATTTTTCCCTTTGGTTTAAAATTGTGTAATATATTTGTCGTTGATTTCAAAAAATGAAATGCGTTATAAAAAGCAATTATGTGTTATATTTTAAAACTTAGCTTTTTTATTTTTATTCTGTGCTTTTAAGTATATTATGTATTTTTCTATTATGGTTTTAGTTGCTGTGGAATTGTCTTACTCTTCTTCAGCTGATAAAAGCGAGCGACGAAATTACAAATTCATTAATGATGCCCAATGTCAAGCTTCCTATGACATTTTAAATGTAAAATTGACCCGAGGTCAGTTGTGCGCCGTTGAGAATTATTCAGGAGGATCAACTTGCGACCGGCCGTTGGGATCTCCTCTTATCTGTGGCAGTGGCAATGAACGACATTTGTGTGGCGTCGCTTCTACTCGTGGATGTTTCTTCGCTTTTCCAAATATTTTCACGACCACCATTTCCTATTCTACAGAGCTTATTAAAACTAAAAATTTCTATAGTAAGTGAAATGATTAAATGACTTTTACTCTTTGTAAAACTAAATATAATATCATTCCTTGTCTGTTAAGAAAATGAGATAAAATCATTTTGAACTCTAGTGCTATGTCTGTACCCGGGTTGGAGTTAATACCCGAATAATACATGCAAACGGATAACGTCTTAGTAATTAAACACGTACAACAGGTATTTTGGTTCAGTCTTGTTTATTGTACTTTTGTTTGTCAGTCTTGAAAGGGCCGTGCAACTTTACAAGTGGAGTTGCCAGCTGTGTGCTTATACTAAACCAGTCGGGCTTTACAATCACTAGTCCGAACTGGGTGATGTACTTATGTAATTAAGACTCAACACTCAGCTTATTAACAATCACTGAGGAGAGTGTTCAACTATCTAAACCAGTCTGTCTATATGTTAAAGGGGACTGGCCTGACGAGTTCTGTAGACGGCACGTTCGAACCTGTACTCATTACCCGAATTCGGATAACTTTCCTATGTCTACTGTCCGTTGGCAGAATCTCGTCAGTCTAGAGTACTGTACCAGTACTACTCGTACTGCTTCTCCAGTGAGATTTGTCTCACCTTTTATACCAAATTCGGGACATAAAAACCGGTCTAAAAACTAATCTATAGCTGATGCAATATCCGGTGGACTTTACATCAGGGTAAAACGGCTGATGCAATATCCGGTGAATATTACATTTCGAATTATTCCAGAATATTCTTTTTACATCTAGATTCACAAAAGAATATTCGGTTAATTAAGAATACTTCTTTTACATCGAGATTCTTAAGAAGTATTGTTATCTTAGATCTGGGTGTGTCATCTTAACTAAATGATGAAATACATTCTCAGCATTACACCATGTCGTGTTATCTTATTTGACATCTATTATTTCACAATAGTTCTATTTTTAGAACTTAACGGAATAGTTCCGTTTTACTCTTAATGTATTGCCCACACTCTTCTCTTTAATAAGAAGTAGTCGGCCTTGAGAAAGATTGCTATCTTTCTCAATGCACTGCAACACATTATTCTGCACTCCTGTTCATACATAGGAGTGTGGCTATACAAGAGTCTATATGCGTGTAACTCTGCAATAATTAGGTATCACTGACCTAGCTTACACTCAGTGATATATGGTTCTGTGACGCTCTGTTGCACACGCATGTAGGCACTTTAAAGCGGTTGTCGGTAACATATAAAGAGTAAAAGATGAGAAGAGAATTCTCTCATTTCGGTAGGTACGTATGTGATGCTAAATGGTTGACATTCCGAGATAAAAACTCATGTATGATATTTTCATGGATTATGATGCTATCGGATATGCTGATCCTAAATAGCGATGTTTCAGAGTTTGCTCAATGCTCTAAGTCGGTCATATGTATGTCCGAAATGGACATGACACTAGTATAGCCGTAATTACACTACTCGTACTGTAGACATTTAAAGTTTTAAAACGTGTCAAAAAAGATAAAAAATCTGCGACTTTGTTTTTTACTTTTTACTTACCATACACTTAAATGCTATATTCATAGTCGGAAAAAGATGTAATTATGTAATTTGCATCGACCAAGCAAACAAAAAATTATTGATTGAAAGAAGTTTTCTAACGAAACTTTCTTAAATCAAAATCCCAATAATAATATTTTTACAGTTTTAGCTTCAAAAATAGTTTTACAGATATTTGAAGAATGGGCAATAAGAGGTTAGGACTGCATATAATTATTATTGAAGCATAAAATTTAAATAATATAAATGAATATTTCATAGCATTTAGTATAATTTTCTATTGTAAGTTGTACGCTTAGGTATTAGCATCACATAAATGATAATGACAGACATGCACCAAAATATAACAAAATCAATTTTTATCTTTTATACATTCTTGCTATTGTTGGACACAGATTATAATATAAGTTTGCATTAAGTAGGACACAAACCTATAATTGCCACTATAAATACAATTTCCCCACTTCCCAATAAAATTTGCACTATTTAGTTATTCAAAAAATAAATTATGTGTACCCTCAACAGTAGAGATCTAGTAATTCACATTTTCACTCGTTTGGCTAATTTTAAGATTGTAAAATTGTAATAAAAATTATTTATTCCGAAATTAATGCATTTTCTTTTTGTTTGAAGTTAAGGTTTATAGTATGCTCTGTGCATACTTTATTCTGATTTGCGTTTGCCGACTTGAGACTTTCGGAGTGTTTTCAGACTAGTGTAGCTGGATATTGTATTTTGTTCCAACCTTCCTTTACTTCCTGGGCAGGCAGTCGGGCGGCGGCTCTGCTTCCAGCCGTCAACCTACCTTGATATGTATAGCTTTTGCTGAGTACACATTCCAGGTTTGAATTATAATTATTGCGTCTGTAAGTTTGGAAAACTAACTCTTGTACATAAAATCGGCAGCCAATTTTAACTTATACAGGAGGAAAGCCTGTATTCGAAAAAAAATCCTGTGCCCGATCAGAATGCTGCGTAAGAAAATATTTTTCAATGTTTATGATTATAAAGCGCTATTAATTCACTAACGAAGTTTGTTTACCACTGTGTTAAATATTTTTTATTTGCTTCAAACTCCAGTAAACACGTGTTCTGATTACCCATTGTTAGATGCACAGTAATCAATAAATAAATTCTGATGCAACTCGATACAAAAATTATGTGTTGTCCGAATACCAAATATAACATATTATTATTACACTTGGTCATTGAGTTTTATAAAAAATGCATGATCTCTAATGATGTTTTAAACTTAAAACTTCAAGGAGTTTTCATTTCTCATGACATTAATATTATATTTCATTTGTCAGATATTTGACAAAAAGTTATATTAATTACAGTCCAATTTCAATATTTTTTCTGTATTATTTGTTTATGAAATGGCACAAGTAATATACTTTACAAAACTCATTAGTATGCGTATCCTATTTTTTAGTATCTGTAATGCTTACAGTTGTTACACAGATATAATGGTATAAAAGTATTTTGCAGTATTTAATGAAGTTGCAATATATAAATTTAAAGAAAAATTCCGGCATGTACATATTAACTAACAAAATCAAAAAATTCAACTATCATTCATATTTGAATATCAAAATCACGGCATGAAAGAGGTTGCCTTTTTACTAGTAAAGATGCCCATTTTTGTGCCTTTTTTGGTATAGCATTCGCTAACAAGTGAAAGCTGTAGAGATACTAAGACTAGAGTAGACACCCAGCAGATTTTATGGTTTGATTCGTGAGAATACATATAGAATTTATGATATTGTTATGAAAATCAGGTGTGCTGATGGAAGGACTTCAAGCTTTTATTTAAAATAATTTGACTGCTTGGTTAAATGATGTTGAGTTTGATACACTATTTTATTACGATTCGAAAATTATTTTGTTTTATCCCTATAGAGGACTGGCTTATTTCTAGTGTTTAATCAACAATTGTTTCACGACAGTAGGAGATTAGGAAATTTTCCCAAGAAAATGCGAAATATTTAGAAACCAGTCCGATTTTAGGTTACAGTTTAGTTGATTAAGTATTATGTATGTATTATCATTTTAACTTGTCAAATGTGAATGCAGTATTTATAGATATATAGTATAGTATACACAGTATATATATAGTATATAGTGCATGTATTGTGTAGATGTGTATACGTATGTTCAGACATTTCATAATTTATATGCCATTCTCGATGTAATGCATTTAGTTGCTTATTAGACTATAATTACACCTCACTAAAATAGCCATTAAGTGCTGTTTGAAGTGCAAAAGGATATACATTCATTTTGACATTTATGATGCACGTCTTTAATACTCATAAACGAAACTACAAGTGTATATACAATAAACTTTACTCAGTATTTGAAAGAATTTTGAATGGGCTACATTTAGTACTTTTACTATTTTAGATTTACTATTTTAGTACACCACTATTTTAGAGAGTAACTGTAATTGTATACAACTTCTCCACAAAACCAAAATAACTACCGGCATGAAGTCTTATTTTCATTAGTTACTCCAAATTTCTACATACTTGCAGTGCTGTAATGACAGCTATAAACGTAAATGCTAATTAATTACTAAAATATACAGTTGCACACAAATGTAAATTAACGGACTATCTGTCATTTGCAAATAATCATTTCTACTCGGCGCATGTAAAGTTCAAATGATTTCCAACTTGTGCAGATGGGAAATCATTCTCTCCGATTCCGACGTAATACATCCAGTAAATCAAATTAAACATAACAAAAGTAGCGGGGAAAATGCATCTTGCCCACAAATCCACTTTCATAGCTATAGATGACTCTAAACGGCTTTCTTCTGGGTGTCCAGTTAGTGGTAGTAAACACTTTTTATCATTCCATTTCTGCAGTTGGCTGACCAAAAAAGACTCCAACAGGGCTGCCACAACAAATAACTCACAAGTCAAAGTGAAAATATCCAATGATCGAATGTAGGATACGGATGGCGTGGCTTGGTTAACAGTGTAAATCTGGCCTACTAAAGTGAGTAAATTAGGGAATGCCAAAGTAATTCGATGTAGTGGTTTATCCAACCAGAATCCGATCCATGAGATAGCAACAACAGTAGAGCATGGGATATAAATTTGTATGAGAGAGAAGGATATGTGTCTCTTGAAATGGAATTCAATTTTTAAACACGAGTAATTTCCTGTCAAAGTTCTTGATGTGCAAGCCGGAGTTAAAACCTTCTGTAATTGGAAATGGGGCAAGCACAAATTTTCACTAAATTGTATTGGGTAGTTCTGTTCCCATTCCATTTCCAGGTCGTTGATGGATGAAGAGTATGACTCTATAATTATTAGACATACTTGGATATCAAATGGGTAATTGTCCAATTTCATGGGGCACCTCAATTTCAATGCCACTCTGAAACTGGATTCAACTTCACCAGTAGTATATATTTTTATAAAGTGGTCAGGGGCTAAAATTGTTTTTATGGAACCCTCTTTAGAGTTGACAAAGTCTATATGTGGTTCCCATATACTTCCCCGGTTTACCACAGTTATATATTTTGTTTGGGCATTTTGGAAGTTCAGTTCAGAACCGTTGTATTTTAATCTATCGTCAAGCCAAGTTTGCCGAAATTGGAACTGTACGCTGTATTCCATTTTGATGTCATCTATATAGTCCAAACTTTTTACGAGGAGATTAGTCTTGACAATTGTTGGTGAATTGTATGCAGATGCAGCCGGGCTAGGCCGAATATTTGGGTTGTAGCTTCCACTGAGCAACTTTTCCAAGGTTTCTTGTACACCTCTTTTGGATCCGAGGTCATGTTGAACAGCTACTGCAAATGCTGTTTGAAATAGTAAAATATAGAAACTCCCTGATTGAAAACACATTTTTCTGCTGTCCATGTAATAATTTCAACAAAATATTTTCACAATATGTCACAATTTAAAAAATATATAAGTCGTATCTCTCTCTCTCAATTCTATGAAAAATACTTATTTCAATGAGACAAAATGGTACTTGATACACAATCAGTTCCAAGACAGTAACTAAACGCACTTGAAAAACCAAGTTGCTAACAAGGAATTTAATTACTTATTTATAGAAAAGGTTTTTTAAAGGCACTAAAAATGGGTATAGCCAAAGCCCAAAATAAATTATGAGTTACTTTTTAATACTTGATTACCGCAGGTTACATTAACCGAGGTATAAAGAAGTTTCCTATTTATAATCAGGATATGAGATTTAAAATACTAGGTATGTATCTAATAGGACGACACTCATTTCGTTGTCTTTAAACACCTCCAGTTGCATAACTACTCTTTGTAGTCAGTGGAAAGTATCATTTGAGTGTAATACCATTTCATGACATAATGAAGTCCTATAACTACATGTACGCATATTTAAAATGAGAATTTTATTTAAACTTAAATTATATGACCGCAGATTACTATTTGAGGCAGTCAGGCATCATATTATAAGTAGTCTATTCAACACTTCATTATAAAGCATAGTTAAATGATTTGCCTTCTCTACAACGTATTTCATCATTTTTCCTCATACATTTTGTAACTTTCTTCATTTGATGTACCTAGTTCCAGGTTTATGCGTTTAAATGATATAAACTTAACTGTCTTGACGTGAATAGTTCAACCAGGTTACAAACCTATTGAAGTACAGGGAAATTTCAGTGTCTACTAATATAAGTATTTGTGAGTCATATTAGTATAGTCCATTTCTTGGAGTAGTCGTCGAATGAATAAAGGTGTGGCAAACCAGGGTATATGTTGTTTACTGATATAACTACAAGATAGATAATTAAAAATTAAGTATTACCGTCGGGAAGCCTAAGAGTGGCATTGTTTTTCAGTCATATAACTTTTTCTGTGCTACAGTCACTATGTCAGTAAACCTATCTTTGAGAATGTCGTAATAACAAAGTTGACAAACAATATAATTTCCAATGAGTTAAGTCTAAATAAAATTAATTTCAATCGTTTAATAAGAACACACATTTTATTTCGGATTTCAATTAGTCATTTTAGTTATCAATTTACAAATGTTAAGAAGAATAGTTTGAAAAATTACAAATTTATATTTTGTTTGACGGGCTTGTTAAAGATAATTTTTGAAAAATGCCATGAAGCATTTTTCAATTTGGGCCAAAAGGTGGAGAAGAGGCATTTCCAATGTTTCATTTCCTTTTTCCACAAATACCTGGAAAGCAAGGTACTGTAGGAAAAAAACGTTTTCTTTGGAAAGGATGAGATCGGGGATAATATCCTATGAAAAATTACAACATTTGTCACTTTATTATTTATTTCTGAAGTTATTTGAGGTAAATAAATATTTTGGTCTTCCGCAATCATACCGTCATATCTGTAAGCAAAAGTTTCTTGCTGGATGGCAAGGAGAGCCAGGAGCACTGCCCAGATTGAAACGAAAACTTTCATTGTCAAAGACTGTAATGCTCAGTATAGCGATTGAATTGTTAAATGAGTGGAATGAGAAAGCAGAGTGCAGCTTCTTGAATTAGTTGATCCTTTTATAGTCAGTCCCAGTCCTATCCTAGACAATGAGCTTGAAAACAATATAAATTTAAGTACTTTGTTATGTGATGCAATAAACCTTGAGGATATTAATACACAGTAGTAGGTAACACATATGTAGAAAGGGAATCGGCACGCGCTAGGAAACTGAAGATTTTTTTAATTGTTAATTTTCGACGTTAGATTCCAAATTTTAAATAAAAACACCAAAAAGCATTCATCTGCGACAAACAGTGACATGAAAAAGGAAAAATCCCGCCTTTTGGGTTTTGGAGTAGCATCTGCCATAATATTATACTGTGTTTCGCTAGACTGCTATTTTTATTTTTCTTTATTCAAACTAAATTCGTCTGCTTAGCGTTACAATGTGACATATCAAATTACCATAGCCGCTATAAAGCAACAAACTATATTTTCATTGTAGTGACCATGATAATTTGGTTGATACACATTGTGATTGTGTACATTGTGATGATAACGAGAACAGAGTTCAACTAGCCGGTGGGTAGTGGCTAGGGGGCAAAAGTGGCTAGTGTGCGGGTAATTTGATAGGTGGCTAGTGGGCAAAAGTCACAATGGGGCTAATAGATACACTAAAGGATATGAAAATTGGCGCAAAATTTTGAATATTAGGTACTTTTGCCCCTTTTGCCCACTACCCACTTTGCCCCTTTTACCCGGGTGGGTGGGCAAATGTAGTTTTAGCCGTCTAAAACTGAACTCTGAACGAGACGATGCATATCTTAATATTTTGGATTGGTAAATAATATTTTTATCACTTGTTCATTCTTTATTACGTTGATTGGGGAATTGGAATAACGGGTATTTTAATCTTGAGCTCTGATCCTTTGCTTTTTAAATTGGCCATTTTAAAGTAAAGCCCTGGTTTTTGCTAATTTTGCTGCCCAAAAACCAACCCAATAGCTCAAAAACTCGGGTTTTTCATGAACTGATGACGAAGTTCGAACCTGAACAAAATATGTTAATTGCATTTAAACGTATATACTGTTTTATAGTTTATACGACTACGACCTCAAGACCAACGTTATCCATTTGTTGGAAAAGTCTTAATTGTCTTTGTTTTTCTAATCCGAAGGCCAAATTATTCAAAGTTTTTACTCCGGTTCTAATGTACTCACATTCAAATAGATTTGGGTAAACAGACAGACAGCTACACAATGGCGTTCTATAAAGCAATCTTGTCGATTCCCTTTGTACTGTCAATGTTTATGGTTATAAAGCGCTATTAATTCACTAACGACGTTTGTTTACCACTGTGTTAAATATTTTTTATTTGCTTCAAACTCCAGTAAACACGTGTTCTGATTACCCATTGTTAGATGCACAGTGATCAATAAATAAATTCTTGTTGTAGCTCGATACAAAAATTATGTTTTGTCCGAATACCAAATATCAAATATTACACTTGGTCATCGAGTTGTATAAAAAGCATGATCTCTATTGATTTTGAAATTTAAAACTACAAGAAATATTTATTTCTCATGACATTATTATTATATTTCGTTTGTTAGATATTTCACCAAAAGTTATATTAATTTATGACCTATTTAAATATTTTTGTCTTTTATTTGTTTCTGAAATTGCATAAGTAATATACCTTGCAAAACTCATTAGTATTTTTATGGGAAGTACTACTAACGTGAAGTTCCCCATTTCCCACTTGGAAATGTGGGTATCAAAATGGAGTTGGAAATATTGAGAAATAGAGTCAAAATAGCGCCAAAATTCAAATTTTTGGGGCTTATTTCCCATGTTTACCCACTATTTCCTATTTACCACAATTTCCCGCATTTCCCAAATGTCGAACAAAGTGAAGTGGGAAATGGGAATACTCGCAACTCTGACTTCAACTTCCGAAATCAAATAAAAATAGATTAATTTTGATTATCAAATTCAAAAGAATGTCAAAATTGAATAATAATAAGTATCAAAAAAACCAATTTAAAATTGATTAACCTTGAGGATCAAAATTTTAAAAAAATCAAAATCGGTTAATATTGACTCTCACAATGAAAAGTAATCCGAAAAATGTAAATTTGACTGTTTATTTGAATATAAGTTCGAAATAGATTTATTTCCGTCCTACAATAGACATTATCCGGTTTAATTTACTGTATATTATAAAATCTTAGATTTGGTCGGAGCGGAGTTAAATATTACATACTCTCTATTTAACAATGTATAGAAAACACAATTAAACTTTTAATATCCATTTAATGCCAATTTTTCATTTTGACTATCAAAATGAATACAAAGTGAGCGCACGGCATCTCAACAACCTATGGACCAATGTGACATGACCTATAGGCAATGTTTTTGGCAAGTTTGATCAAAATCCGTCAATGCGTTCGAAAGTTATCGTTTTCACGCACGGCCGGACTGTGCAATTTTGTAAGCTGCCTTATTCAGGCGAGCTAAAAAATAGGACTCCGGAATAGAGATAGGGTGAATAGAACCTCCCAGCACATAATTTGATCGTTTGATTCTTGAGAATACATATGGAATTTATGATATTGTTATGAAAATCTGGTGCTGATGGAAGGTCTTCAAGGCTTTACTTTAAAACAATTTGACTTGTGTAAATGATGTTTGAATTTGCTACACTGTTATATTACGTTGATTCAATAGTTATATTAATGTTTTCTCCGTCTATGGAGCACGGGTGTGCTTAATCAACAGTTATTTTACGACAGTTAGGAAATTTTCCCAAGAAAATACGAAATATTTAGTGACCTGTTTCCGATTTTACGTAACAGTTTAGTTTTTTATTAAGTATTATGCTTTTTTACTTATTGAATGTAAATGGGGCATTTATGTATTGTGTTTGTGTACATGTGTATACGTATGTTGAGACATTTCATAATTTATATGCTCTTCTCGATGTAATGCTTTTAGTTGCTTAGACTATAATTACACCGCACTAAAATAGCCATTAAGTGCTGATTGAAGTGTAAAAGGGTATACATTCATTTTGACATTCAATATGCACAACTTTAATGTTCATAAACGAAACTGGAAATGTATAAATAAAAAGCTTTGCGTATATAGAAGAATTTTGTTTGGGCTAGGTTAAGTAATTTTACACCACTTCTCCACGAAAGGAAAATAACTACCGGCATGAAGTCTTCTTTTATTAATTATTCTAAATTTCTACAAACTTTTGGTGCATTAATGACAGCTCTAAACGTTAATTAATTGCTAATTATTTACTAAAATATTCAGTTGCAAAGAAAAGTCAATTAACACACATTTTCAAACAATCATTTCTACTCGGCGCATGTAAAGTTCAAATGATTTCCTATTTGTGCAGACGGGAAATCATTCTCTCCGATTCCGACGTAATACATCCAGTATATCAAATTAAACATAACAAAAGTAGCGGGGAAAATGCATCTTGCCCACAAATCCACTTTCATAGCTATAGATGACTCTAAACGGCTTTCTTCTGGGTGTCCAGTTAGTGGTAGTAAACACTTTTTATCATTCCATTTCTGCAGTTGGCTGACCAAAAAAGACTCCAACAGGGCTGCCACAACAAGTAACAACAAATAATAACAAACTCACAAGTCAAAATGAAAATATCCAATGATCGAATGTAGGATACGGATGGCGTGGCTTGGTTAACAGTGTAAATCTGGCCTACTAAAGTGAGTAAATTAGAGGAGGCCAAAGTAATTCGATGTAGTGGTTTATCCAACCAGAATCCGATCCATGAAATATATAGCAACCACAGTAGAGCATGGGATATAAATTTGTACGAGAGAGAAGGATAATTGTCTCTGGATTTTTAAACACAAGTAATTTCCTGTCAAAGTTCTTGATGTGCAAGTAATTCTTGTTATATTTTAAATTCATGGATTTAAAATTATAAAAAATTAGATTTTACTTTGTAGCTATCGCCAAAATAGGAATCGGAGCTCTAGAGGGAGAATTTTCTCACCAAGTTCGATTGCAAATTAGAAGGGGAAAGGGTGCATTAGGATGTGGTGGAACTATCTACAATAAACCGTTGCAAAACGGGGTATAACAGCAGAGGAGTTTCGCGTTCCAAAGTATCACCATTTGAAATTTATTTGAGTAGTTTAGGTATAACCGTTCCAAAGTTATCGCCAATTGAAATTTTCAACCCTTTCCCCCAATCAGGGGATGTGACCGATCCTGCTCATATACAAACTCAGACCTACATTTTACCTCAATATTGTGCTCTGAAAATTTGAGCAGTTTAGGTATAACCGTTCCAAAGTTATCGCCAATTGAAATTTTCAACCCTTTCCCCCAATCAGGGGATGTGACCGATCCTGCTCATATACGAACTCAGACCTACATTTTACCTCAATATTGTGCTCTGAAAATTTGAGCAGTTTAGGTATAACCGTTCCAAAGTTATCGCCAATTGAAATTTTCAACCCTTTCCCCCAATCAGGGGATGTGACCGATCCTGCTCATATACGAACTCAGACCTACATTTTACCTCAATATTGTGCTCTGAAAATTTGAGCAGTTTAGGTATAACCGTTCCAAAGTTATCGCCAATTGAAATATTCAACCCTTTCCCCCAGTCAGGGGATGTGACCGATCCTGCTCATATACGAACTCAGACCTACATTTTACCTCAAGATTGTTTCCTGAAAATTTGAGTATTGTAGGTGTAACCGTTCTAAAGTTATCACGTATACTGACGGACGGACAGACAGACAGACAGAAAGGGTAAACGCATACATCGGAGTAAACTCCTCTGAATAAAGAGTACATCATCACAGCCAGAGCTGCTTAAGAAGCGGCTCGCCAGGGAATAACGAGCGAGCAGAGAAGGAGCAGAGCCATAACGAGCAGAGCGCCAAAGGAGCAGAGCTATAACGA
Source organism: Tomocerus qinae (assembly GCA_020055645.1). Lineage (NCBI taxonomy): Eukaryota > Metazoa > Arthropoda > Collembola > Entomobryomorpha > Tomoceridae > Tomocerus > Tomocerus qinae. The sequence continues at coordinate 22,655,516 of CM034546.1, read as the reverse complement.
GCAGAGCAACTATAGAGCTGCTCTCTAAATGCTCTCTAAAACCAAATGTAGCACAGTGTGGCAAATGAATAAAACAGAGGACACAATGACAAAACTTATCATGGGTAGACTTGACATGAACGAATTTCACAATGGTACAATTGGGATGGCAAAAGCACACAATGGTAAAATTGGGATGGTAAAAGCACACAATGGTAAAATTGGGATGGTAAAATTGCAAAATGGTAAAATTGGGATGGTAAAAATGTACAATGGTTAAATTAGAATGTAATAGTGCACAATGGTAAAATTAGGATGTAATAGTGCACAATGGTAAAATTGGGATTGCAAAAACGACTAATGGTAAAATTAGGTTGTAATAGTGCACAATGGTAAAATTGGGATGGCAAAAACGACTAATGGTAAAATTAGGGTAATTAAAGTGCACAATGGTAAAATTGGGATGCAAAATTGAACAGTGGTAAAATTGGTATGTAATAATGCATAATGGTAAAATTGCGATGTAATAATGCATAATGGTAAAATTGCGATGTAATAATGCATAATGGTAAAATTGGTATGTAATAATGCACAATGGTAAAATTGGTATGTAATAATGCACAATGGTAAAATTGGTTTGTAATAATGCATGATGGTAAAATTGGGATGCAATAATGCACAATGGTAAAATTGGTTTGTAATAATGCATGATGGTAAAATTGGGATGGTAAAATTGCAAAATGGAAAAATTGGGATGGTAAACATGCACATTGGTAAAATTGAGATGGTAAAAATATACAATGCTAAAATTAGGATGTAAAATTGCATAATGGTAAAATTAGTACGTGAAAGAGCACAATGGTAAAATTGGGATGGTAAAATTCGGATGTAAAAGTGCACAATGGTAAAATTGGGATGGTAAAATCGACTAATGGTAAAATAGGGTAAATAAATTGCACAATGGTAAAATTGGGATGGCAAAATTGCACAATGGTAAATTTGGTATGTAATAATTCATAATGGTAAAATTGCGATGTAATAATGCACAGTGGTAAAATTGGTATGTAATAATGCCTAATGGTAAAATTGTGATGTAATAATGCACAATGGAAAAATTGGGATGGAAAACATGCACATTGGTAAAATTGAGATGGTAAAAATACACAATGCTAAAATTAGGATGTAAAATTGCACAATGGTAAAATTGAGGTAATTGAAATTACCATCCCAATTTTTCCATTGTGCAATAATTACATCCCAATTTTACCATCATGCATTATTACATACCAATTTTACCATTGTGCATTATTACATCGCAATTTTACCATCATGCAGTATTACAAACCAATTTTACCATTGTGCATTATTACATACCAATTTTACCATTGTGCATTATTACATACCAATTTTACCATTGTGCATTATTACATCGCAATTTTACCATTATGCATTATTACATCGCAATTTTACCATTATGCATTATTACATCGCAATTTTACCATTATGCATTATTACATACCAATTTTACCACTGTTCAATTTTGCATCCCAATTTTACCATTGTGCACTTTAATTACCCTAATTTTACCATTAGTCGTTTTTGCCATCCCAATTTTACCATTGTGCACTATTACAACCTAATTTTACCATTAGTCGTTTTTGCAATCCCAATTTTACCATTGTGCACTATTACATCCTAATTTTACCATTGTGCACTATTACATTCTAATTTAACCATTGTACATTTTTACCATCCCAATTTTACCATTTTGCAATTTTACCATCCCAATTTTACCATTGTGTGCTTTTACCATCCCAATTTTACCATTGTGTGCTTTTGCCATCCCAATTGTACCATTGTGAAAGTCGTTCATGTCAAGTCTACCCATGATAAGTTTTGTCATTGTGTCCTCTGTTTTATTCATTTGCCACACTGTGCTACATTTGGTTTTAGAGAGCATTTAGAGAGCATTCCTTATATACTATAATCCTATAATCCTCAGTTCAGTTCAGCATGTTGGGTGAGGAGCATGTTCCACATAATGTTCCTGCCTATGTTATGCGTAGTAGTTGCTGTAGTGGTGCTTTTGCTGCCTTGCTTTATCATGCTGTCTGAATGGCTGGAGGGTAACTGAGTTTTTGCTTATTTATTATTTGTTAATATTATATCGCACTAATTTTCAGTTCTGGCCCTCCTATTTTGGTGCAAAATTACATCTGCACAATTACGGTTTTTTGGCTACCATAATAAAGTCAAATATTTATTTTATAAATATCACTAAGAAAGCCTCTGTTTTGTATGTGAAGTAGTCCTTAAGTGATTTTAGTTAAAGTTATGTGATATTATATCTGAAATTTTTGTGAGTGTGCAGTCTTTAGGACTGATTTGATGGCCCCAGGTTGTTACTACAAAGATGTAGTCTGTGTAGAATGTAACCTTATTGATAATCGGAAAACTGGAAATGTTATGTTAGTCCTGTAACTTTTATTATTATCGCTTATGTACATCTCTTACTGAAAATGCGTTTATTCTTCTACTTAACACTCAATCTAATGATATTAATTATGAGTGCAATTCTTGTTTTAAAAAATCTAAATATAAGAAAGCAGACTTAAAAAATTCTAAAATTAATTCTACAATTGGCTTTTGTTGCTTAAAATCACATAAAAGCTTCATAATTGTATATTGTAATTCCTGCCGATTACCTTATCATCGATGCCATTTACCTAATTTGGGCAAAAATGCTAATAATTCTGCATACGATGTATATTATTGTATGGTGTTCACTTTTCCTTTCTCTAATTTGGATAAAACGGAATTTGAGGCAGAATTTACGCACACCTATAGTGACTCTATTCTATTTGAAACTGCTAATTGTGACCTCCCTGATTTTAATAGTTTTACTAATAATATTACTTTACATAGAGGTCTTAATATTCTCCATTGGAATATAAATGGTCTTTACGCTAAAAAAGATCATCTTGAAGCTTTAATACGTCACTATGACTTTGACATTGTTTGTATCACTGAAAGTCATGCTCATTCTAATATACCTGATAATTTGTATTATATTGAAACCTATTCTATGCATCGTTGTGACAGAACCCGCCGTGGTGGAGGTATTATTTTATACTATAAAGATTATCTGTCTATTAATATCTTAAATGATTTCACTGAGTTTACTAATGAAAACGAGTGCCTAAATATCTGTGTTAGCTTACCTTGCTCGAAACCTTTTGTAGTAAGCTGTATTTACCATCATTCCAATCGTAAACTTACACCTATTGTACACAATGATGGGTCTATTACAAACGGATTCTCGTTTGAACTCACTAAGTTAGTTGACTATCTACTAACGTTTTCAAAGGAAATATACCTGCTTGGAGATTTTAATATTAAACTCCTACTACCTGATGTAAATAATACATTCACTACTCACTAGCTTTATGTCAACTCTGAATTTCAAACAATATATAACTGAACCAACTTTTTGTCGTGTCATCACTAAAAATTCAGAGAGGATAGTTTTACAGTCTTTACTTGACCACGTATACTCTAATCGCTTTGAATATGTTTCTCAGACTGGTATTATTCATTCTAGTGTATCTGATCATGATGCTACCTTCATTATCAGAAAGAAACCTAAAATAGTTAGTCGTTGTGACTTTATTAGTACCCGTAACTATAAGAATGTTAATATTAATGCTATAAATGAACAGCTTTCGAATTTACCGTGGTCTATCTTAGATAGTTGTGATAATGTTGATGAAATGTTGCAGACATTCCATACAATGTGTTCTGAGGTAATTGATAATTCGATTCCTTTAATTAAACGTAGATTTAAATGGAAAAAATGGAATCCTTATGGCACACACAGGAATTTTGTATGGCAAGAAGTTTTAGTAAACAGTCGTACTTTGTATGGTGTGTTATTGAAAACCGTGTGAAACTTTCTGGTGGATAAAGGAATTATGTATGGTACTATTGTGAGACAAAGAATGGTGGACGTGATGGATGGCAGGCTATCGCCTGCCATCAAATCCGCGCACAGAATTCCATGCCAATAATTATATGATTTTGACGAAGAAAATACCAAAATCGGAGATTAGCTTTTACACTTTCGACTTTGGCGCTGTATGTACCAATGAGAACGAGTATTTTTGTCTCACGATTCTGACTCTTTGCTTCTAAGATTCTCAGTGTCAACGTATAATATTTGAGGCTCAACTACAACTCTTCAATAATTCATTCCTCAAAATTTGTTTATTATAGAAATCATTAGCCTTCGGGCCAAAGTATTAACTTACCAAAAAAAGTTCTATATAGTGTATAGGAGTATTGTCAAAAATGATGCTTCAATTTTTACATGGCAATGTGTATAGATACGCCCTTGATGACTATGATTGAAGGAAATATTTTTGTCGTCATTACATTATAAGCAAGCTCGTATCAGGGGGGACTGTGAATCTGAGAAATAGGGAAGTTGTTTTCCAAAAACGGCCAAAAATTCCAAAATGTTTTCGCATTAATTTTTGGTAGCACCGGACCCCTCCTTCGACCAAATTTCTGGATACATGTTAAAAAAAACTGCATATTTATTGTCTATGTAAATTATTGAAATGCAAAGTTGTTTCATTGTTTACAGGTACACTGCAAAAAGATTCAACGAGTTAAGGGAATTTTGAAATACGCCTACATTTGGAGTCTTGGAGTTATGAAAATCATGGTTCGTGCATAAAAAATTGTGTTTTCAGTAATGGTCAAACAAATTACACGAATATTATTTGTTTATTATTCAACAACAAGATTTAGTAACAAATTGCTTTTATAACAATACAGAAAGTATCCGAAATTACGGCTCACATAAATTAAACAATTACCAATACCTCTGGCCGTTTAATTTAGTGAGAGATATAACCTCGGAGAGAAAAAATTTTTATTGATTAAAAGCTTGGATTAAGAATTGACAAAATAATTACTAAGAAATGTTTTTTCATAACATAATAACATTTATATAGCTTTGCACTCAACACGAATAGAATAGCTTTGCAGATAGGATATAGGGCCCCCTAAAATAGGGAATAATAGATAGCATCACCTCAAGCATCGCACCAAAAACCACTAGGAAAGACTAATTTGTTGTTCTTGTCACCTTTTCATTTCATATACCCTATGTGACATTAAGTGACTATTACAAACAAATTAGAAAATTGTTTTAATGCTATGTACATCTAAACAGCACTAATTTTTAACTGAAATTTCTCAATAAGAATAATTACAGCGGATATATATTCGACCACTGGGCGACGCACAGTTGCATCTTTCATGCATCTTAACAGAGTGATGATAAAGTTATATCATCAACAATATTCTTCCAAGAAATTGAAAATCTTGGCGATTTAAATATGGATTAGGGATTTCAAATCTATTTTAGTCTTCACTGCATTGGAAACGGTTAATTTGAAATAGTTAAATATATGAAACTAATTATTTAATAATTGGCGACCGTTACAAAATTTGGGAACCACATGTAGGTTTCGTCAATTCAACATCAGGAAAGTTCTAGCGGCGAATCATTACATACGAATATATCCTAATGGGAAAGTACAAACAAGTTATCGTGTTTCACAAACCCTGACATGAAGCTGGACAATGAACCTTGGGAAATATCCTTTCGACAGAGCAATATGACCAGAAATTACTGAATCGTTGTTATGTTTTAACTGACCAACTTCAAAAACAATGGCAAAAATACTCACCGATACAATTTATGTAAACTTTGTCTTTAAACATTTCCTACTTTATCTTTTACGATACACAACAAAGTAGACTGATTGTTAAAACACTATAAGATTTGAAATTACAACTTCCTCATCTTATAAGAATAGAAATGCTTCATGTAATGTCATAGTACCATAATTCCAAAATTAATTACCTTAAAATTTGGAATTAAATTACTATATATTACATACTACATTAACAACTCCTTAGTTTACGTAAGAGTTAAGATTTCATAGCCCTATTAGATTATAACAAACTATTACTATATAATTGCTATTATAAATATATACAAATGACTTAAATTAAAAATTGTTTTACCTTTATATATTTAGGAAGTAGAACCATATTTTGGCGAAATTGACATTTATTGCACCGAAAGTAGAAACAACGACTTCAAGGGTCTTAAATATAAATATAAATTGCAATCCTCTGATAATTTCAAGAGAAATCAATTCCACACAGGAAACAAAACCAATAGCCAAATAACCCGTTGCTACAGAAGGAAGTACCCTACATTCTTGTGGAAAAGATAACATTTAAAGCTACAATGGCATATCTGATAAGATTTGAAATTACAACTTTCTCATCTTACAAGAATTATAATATACTTATACTTCATGTAACGTCATAGTATTATAATTCCAAATTTAATTACCTTAAAAATTGGAATTAAATTACTGCATATTTTATTACATTATGTAATTTACTTATTACATTAACAACTACTGCACATATTAAAATTGCTTTAGGTATGACATAAGATTTCATATCACTATGTCACTATACACCACATTGTTACTATAACTTCCATTGTAAAATATAAGTATAGATATAACGGCTTACATGTTGTCCGACAGCCAATACACAGAAAGTATCATAATATCATAAGCTCAGTGAGACAAAGTCCATTTTCCGTTGGAAACTACACATAAAATAAGAAATGCTTCATCTTAATTATTCAGAAAATTTTTTAGCAATTAACTATAGTTGCATAATCAGTAAGATAAATTTCTAGAAATAATAGTATCGGTCCTTGAATATAAACTAAAGTACGTAAAAAAGTTACTTGATTACTACTATTATTGTACATCTTAGTACATACGAAAATATTATAGACAGCAAAAGATTTCAATTTAATTATAGTGAACTGTAAGCTAAGTAATTATAACACCAATCCATATGGAGAAGGAGTCTGAGTCTGGCTGTTTCTCCATCTGAAACTGTCATTATTTTTAAAGACAGTGAGAGAATCTACTTGTGCGGTAAACGGAGAAGCAAGAACGGCTTCAGCCAGGCAGTTTACAAATCTTGCCTAAATAGAATTAAAGACGTTTATTCAATTTTCACCTGCAACAACAAAATTTCCAATCCGGTACCAAAACAATTTCAAAAAATGTTAAATATTTACCCGAGAAACGCAGTGGAGAAAATATCTTGTGATATCAAAATGTGAATTGTGAAGAAGTGTGAATTTAACAATTGGCAACCGTTGTAAAATTTCGGAACCCAACCTTAGTTTCACAAATTGAACTTCAAGAAAGTTCTGGCGACGAATTATTATATCCACTTTTTCCAAATATATCCCAACGGTGAGGTTGAAACCAGTTCCTTCAAACCCCTCACGTTAAGCTGGCACATGAATCTTGAGAAATATCCATTTGACCTTTAGATTTACACCTATTGTTGAATTTGGAGAATTTAACAATGACAATAATAATGGGTTGATATCTTTAACAATTAATACACAATAGAGTTTCTTGACTGTTATATGTATTAATTTTTTTTACGTCAGCATGTACAATCAGCTTGGCGAATAAAACACGATAAGATTTGAAAATACAACTTCCTCATCTTACAAGAATTATAGAAATGTTTCATGTAATGTCATAATACTTTAATTCCAAATTAATTACCTTAAAAATTGGAATTAAATTACTACATATTTCATACTATACATTAACAACTCCTGTACGCATGAAAATGTTTTACGTATGGAATAAGGTTTCATAGCACTATATTACACCGTACTATATTATAACTCACACGCTTAGTCAAAAAAGTTTTCCGTTTTCCATTAGGAACAATAATATAGCCAGAAAAGATTTATCTTAATTATTAGTAATTAATAATAGTAAAATTTATTCACTAATGCTATTCACTAACGCCTGAAATAGAAACCAAGCAGTTAAAGCATAGTTATAAACATGGGATAAACCAAATTCGAGTTGAATATCACAATTTTTAAAGATTAAGTGGTGGTGCTAAGTTCCGATGAAAGGCAATTGAAGTTACTATTTTCTATAAAACCCTGACTGCCGTAAGTCATTAATTATTTTAAGTGGTCCTTTGTACAATAAACTTAATTCAAAATTGTTATATTTTTGTATGTGGAACCATAATTTTGGCGAAGTTGACATTTATTACGCTGAAAGCAGCGAAACCGGCTTCAATGTTTTTAAATATAAATGTAAATTGCAATCATGTGTTAATTTTAAGAGAAATCAATTCCACGCAGATGACCAAACGGATAGCCAAATAGCCCGTTGCTACAGAAGTATATCAACGCATTTAATTTAACGCTACATTTCTTGGAAAAAGGTAACAATTATTGCAGTTAAAATTTTCTCAACTGATTTATCAGAATTTGGAAATTAAGAACTTGATAAGATTTACAACTTCCTCATCTTACAAGATCTATAGAGATGCTACATGTAATGTCATAGTAGGTACAATTCCAAAATTAATTACCTTAAAAATTGGAATTTCATATTTCATACTACATTAACAAGTCTTGTACATATGAAAATTGGTTTATATATGACTCAATATTTCATAGCCCTAAATCATACCAAATGACTGATCGGATAATGTCCGACAGCCAACACACATAATGACACAGAAAGTGTCACAATTAAGATTAGTGAGACAACGTCTGTTTTCCATTAAAAACTGCAAATAAAATAAGAAGGGTTTCATCTTAATTATTAGTAGTTATAATTGTACTAAAATACTCAGTAAGATAAATTGTTAGAAATAATAGTGTCGGTCCATGAGGGTGAAATAAAGTAGGTAAAAAAGTTACCTGATAGTACTACATCTGTACTTCTAATAATACATTAGACAATATTATACGCAGCAAATAGTTTAATTTAATTTTAGTGACCTGTAAGCTAAGTACCAATCGATGTGAAAAAAGAAGAGTCTGTTTCTCCATCTGAAAGTCTGTCATTATTTTTAAAGATAGAAAAAGAATAAATCTTTTGAGATACTTGGGGAGAAGCGAGAACGGTTTCAGCCAGGCAGTTTGAAATCTTGGTTTATACCTAAATAGAATTGAAGACACTTTTTTTCAATTTACAACCGCAACAACAAAATTTCCAAGTCGACTTCAAAACAGTTTCAAAAAAGTTAAATATTTACCCGAAAAACATCGTTTTTCTTTATCAGAATAGGTAGACGTCTTCACCATTCCCATTTTGATAACAAAGGATAGTTTTCCACTGAGTAAAATGATGATGAGAATAAATCTCCGCCTTTGAACGTTCACTAGAAACTCTCTCTCTCAAGTTTTCAGCCAGACTAACCGTTTGCTAAATAAGAGAAGATAATTTTATTCTCGCAAGGGAAAGGTTGAGAAGATAATATAATACCTTATAAGGCCGTATATAATTGTTTCAGTAATAGCCTTTGTTTATAGCGTAATTAAAGAATCGGTACGGTGGCTTTATGGGAGACAGTTACCATGAGTTAGTTATAACTTACAATATGTCCATCTGGTAATTACTTATCTCTAACTTTGAACAGGGAAGAAAAAAAGACCTTTTTATCTTTTAATGTCTTTGCTCTTTTCTAGTATTTTTTAAATCAGTTCTTTCTTGTTTTTTTTCTATTAGGATGTCACAATGTGTCCCTTCCGCTTTACATGTAAATATAAACAAAAAATGGCTGCATTTTTGTTCCTGACTGAGTTGCAGTAAAATATGCGAATTGAAATCATTTTTCGGATTAAAAAGCTAAGTAAACCAAAGACAAAAGTTGTTAAAACCTTTACAAATGGACAACTATCTTGGGAAATAGGAAACTTTGGTTATTTACAGAAGCTGTGAAATAATTTTTTTGAAAGCTCACTGTTTTATATTTTTCAGATTAATATTTATTAGATATTGAAAGATAGAGATCAAAAGTTATATCACTATCACTGTTGTCGAGGGACGAAAACCTACCCGATTTAAGTATCGACGAAAGAAATGTGTTCCTGAAGAATTGGTATAGTCTAGAAGAAGGGACTTTTGAGTGAATAACTGTACGACTTTATTAAAACAGTAAATGTCGACTATCCACAATTTTATAAATGAATCAAAGAACTAAAAAACTACAAAAATGCTCTTTGACCTTACAACAATAATTAATTCACATTCAGAACTAGCTTGGTCTCTGACCTGAATTGAGTGGTACTCAAAGCTAAACTGAACGGCATGGCGTCTCTCTAATTACAAAATGATAAGCACACAAATTACAAAATCAATTGAGAAACGTCGAAGTGAATAAAATAAAGTTCAGTTCAGCATAAATATAAAAGATGGCTCAACAAATACAAAATACCATCGGAAACATAAACTTATGAAATTAATGCCTGATTCGTTCTACAACATACTCCCACTTTGATTTGTGGGAATAAATCAAACCAATACATAAAATCAAATGAAAGTATAAAATTGAACAAAATATTAAATTAATCAATTTCATTCACAAATAATATTATTGAATGCCAAACCGCGGAGGAACTTTCACCAACCGACCACTTCTAGTACGGACGTTGGCTTTCTCCACCGCTTCTGGACTTGGACTGTTCTCCAGGGCTTTCTCCACCAATTCATCCTCACTGCAGACTTCCAATGGAAATAATCGCTGCACAGGGCGGAGTAAACTTCCTGTAGACGTCTTCACCACTGCCACTCTCACACATCCATCCTTGCCAGGTATCAGCTCCAAAATCTGCGCCAAGGGCCACTCCAAACGCTTCTTGTTGTCGGCTCCAACCAAGACCACATCACCAACTTTCAATGGAGTAGACTTTACTTTCTCCTTACCACGTTGAACTAATTGGCCGAGGTATTCTTTCCGGAAACGACTGCGTAAGTGGTCACGAATTCCTTGACGGTACCGGAATCTTTTCTCCAAGTTAACTTTCTCCAAGGAGTCCAAATCCGGAACACCAACTTCTTTAATCTCCTGCAAGAACATCGATGGTGTGAGTGGGACAAAATCTCCGGGCTCTTCTGATATATACGTTAAGGGTCGACCATTAATAACGGCTTCTGCATCACAACAGATGGTCGACAACTCTTCAAAATTCAGACAGGCTTTTCCCAGAACTCGAACAAGTAATCCTTTAATGGAGCGAATAAGACGCTCCCACCATCCACCCCACCAAGCTCCTGTGGGGGGATTGAATCTCCACTCGATCCTCTTGACACTCCCGTCGGCTGCTATTTTCTTCCAATTTAGTTCTCGCAACGCATTATTACTTCCCACGAAATTTGTCCCGTTATCACTGTAGATAACGGACGGTCTTCCTCTTCGGGCAATGAACCGCCGCAAGGACTGTAGAAAAGTGTCTGTACTCAAAGAAGTTACAAGTTCCAAATGAACAGCTCGGTATACGACGCAAGTATACAAGACAATCCAAACCTTTTTCTTTTCTTTCAAGTGTAACGGGCCGGCTAAATCCACTCCCACTATTTCGAAGACAGCAGCATCTCTAATTCTGTCTTTGGGTAATGGTGCTGCTTCCGTCACTGGTGCTTTTGCACTGAATCTTCGGCATCTTAGGCATTTCGAGATAACACTCCGAATAGCTCGCCGACTTTGAATTATCCAATATTGTTCACGTAGGTGCGATGCTAAAAACTGAACGCCTGCGTGACAATTCTCCAAATGTTGTTCCCGAACAAGAGCTTCCACAAGCCAATGCTTGGACGGTAGTAGGACTGAGTATCTAAATTGAACAGTGTCATCCCTCCTAACTACTTTTGTCTCAACGCAAATTAATCCTTCATTATTTCGGGAAGTCTTGAGACCAGAGATAAATGTTTCATTCTTCGGAAAACACTCCATTTGAATTATTTTGAGAATATTAAATTCTGCTGCTTCCAACTCCTGGACACTGAGTTCTCCTCGAGCTTGACGTCGTTTCTTTGCTGCATTATTCATAAATCTTCTTATCCAACCGCAAATTTTAACTACTCGAGAGAGCTGAGAGAATTGCATGTACCAAAGAGGTTCCGTTGAATCCGTAGAAAGACAGCTTACAATCCTATTCTTCTTTTCCTTAGAAATTTCTTCTTCATCATAAGAACAATTTTCCAGGGGCCAATTACTTGAATCCAGCATTAATCATGGCCCTCCCACCATCTTGTCTCCAACAATTGGTTAGGACTGCAACCTCTTGAAGGCAAATCTGCAGGGTTGACACAACCTGGGACATGATGCCAATCTTCTTCTTGAGTCAACTGGCGAATTTCTTTGACTCTATTGAATACAAACGTATCCCACTCCTCATTATTCCTTATCCAGGCCAATGCAGTAGTAGAGTCTGTCCAAAAGTATCTTTTAATATCTTGCAGATCCAGAGCTTTGACAATTGAATTATAGAAACGACTTCCAACGGTGCATGCCAATAATTCCAGCCGGGGAGTTGTTGGTTTCTTAATTGGTGCTACACGAGACTTTCCACCGAGGAACCGAACTGTCACTCCTGAATCTGTGCTGCATCTGAGAAAAACAACTGCAGCGTATGCATATTGACTTGCATCGCAGAACGTATGCAGAGTCCAGTCACTTCGATCTCCAAAAGTAATTCGACGAGGAATTTTAATTTCAGATAATATATATAATTCTGCATACCACTTACGAAAATTATCTTCCACTTCCCCAGAGAGTTCCTCGTCCCAATCTGTCTTAGCACTCCAAGCTTCTTGTAGCATTAATTTGGAGCGCAGTAATACTGGACACAGGTAACCAACGGGATCGAAAATTCGATGGGTAATCGACAGAATTTTCCGCTTAGAAGTTGATTCCTCTAGTGGGGAGGCTTCGAAGTCGACACTGAGGGTATCCCCCTCTTTATTCCATTTTAATCCAAGAACTGAGGAGGGTATACTTATATCCAATCCGCACTCACCATGTGAGCCGACTCCGGATAATCTTGATAAGTTATACTCCCACATTCTAAGATCCATTTTTGCATCCGCCATAATAGAAACCGACTGCTCTATAAACTCAATCAACTCTTCTTCAGTATCCACCGAAGTACAACAATTGTCAATGTAGAGTGACTTCCACAATGTTGCAGCAACAGTCTTCTAATCAGGATGTACTTGAGAAAGATGATGTTCGATTACAGCACCCAATAGGTAGGGACTGCACGTCAAACCGAACACAACACTTTTATGACGATAAACTTTAAACTTCTGGCGTGCTTCGTCCTCCCACCACAAAAAACGCACAAAGTCTGTATCTTCATCTTTGATTTTTACTTGAAGGAAAGCTCTTCGAATATCGGAAGTAACCCCAATCCTCTTCTCTCTGAAATGCAATAATATATCTGGGATTTGCTCCAGGAGATTCGGATCCTTATGTAAACAATCATTTAGCGATGGAGACCCTTTAACCTTGCACGACGCATCAAACACAGGGCGAACTTTTGTCGTCAAACTTTTTGGCTTTATAACAGGCCGGTGAGGGAGATAGTGACAGTCACCTTCCAGATTATCATCCTTAATTGATTCAATTACTTCTTCTGCAACCCACTCATTAAATATAGCATCATAATCGCTGTATTTCTGAAAAGACAAGAGCTTTTTAGTCGTATTAGCAAGCCTACACTCGGCAACTTTTCTATTATTTGGAATCTGAGGATGTCCATCAATCCAAGGTAGCTTCACATAATAACGACCCTCATCTGAGCGGCTGACAGTATTTAAAAAATGCTTACGAGCTTCGTCGTCCTTTTCAGCTTGAGACTTACTATCATATGGATCGGTGATCCCAATTGTCACCAGCTTCCACAAATCTTGAACCGAAGCATCATGACAAAATAAAGTTGAGACCATGTTGGCAACAGACGAACTATTGCAAAATTTACCACCAACAGTCCAACCGAGTGTAGTTTCCACTGCTGTATGTCCGGAATCCAATTGATATATTTTTCCAGTCAGGAACTTCCCATAGTGGTCACTACCTATAAGTATTTCAATTTCAGATGAGGCCTTGTTGCCAATATCACTCAAATGAATGTTGTTTCTTTTCAAATCTTCCATCCAAGAACCGAAGGGGGCGCGCGGGATGCCACAACATATTTTCTTATCATCCAAAACGCTTAAATTGAATTTCTGTCCACCATTCAAATTCTGGATTTCGATATTATACTTGCGGTGAGTCTGCTTTCCAGTACTAGCACCACCAAATAAAGTATGCACTAAACATTCTTCTGCAAAGGATTTGATTCCCAATTCTTTTGCAGTCTTCTCCAATACATAAGAACGCTGGGAACCGTTGTCAAAAAGAATACGAACGACCTTTGACTTCTTCGGTCCAATCAACTTCACCAAAACAGTCTGTAAAATTACATGTCCGGTACAAGCTTGACTGGCAGTTCCACTCAGCACTTTATCTTCTTTGGATTCAGGAACTGGCTCTTTATTTATTGGAATTTCAGGACACATATAAATGACATGCCTTTTGCCACACAAATGGCATTTAATAGAAGCTTTGCACTTTTTAGCGAAATGTCCATATTTTAAACATATTGAGCAGCACTTTTTATCTTGAATCTTAGATTTCTTCTCTGTCAGCGTCATGGACTGTGCCGTAAAGCACTCTCGACTTTGATGAGCCTTGTCACAAAATAAACAAACGACTTTCTCACCAGAAAATAATCCCGCTGCAGTAGGCAAATCTTCATCATATGATGTAACTGCTTTCAATTTTTCATTTCGCTTTCCTTTAGAAACGGTGCCAAAGCCTGCTTTTGCTAAAGATATTCTTTCCTCGCTTTCCACTTCTTTTCGTAGAAAATCCATTAAGTAGGAGAGACGAGTTTTCGGAGGATTTTCTTTGGTTCCATCTGCAGCTGACGTAGGACTTCTTTGCCACGCCCGAAGAATTTCTTCCGGCAGACTGGATTCCACCATTGGATAGAGCCAAGCTGAATTCTTGTCAATTTCGATGCCCATTGTTTCTAACGCACGAAGATGCGATTCCAACTTATCGTACATCTTCGTCAATGGAACTCTATCACTTTTATTATTAACATTAGAAATCACAAGCTGTAAAAGTTCCCTTACGTACACTTCCACTAGAAGATCTGTCTTTCCAAAGCGCTCCTTGAGTGCCGCGACAACCTTCGGATAATTTTCAGACGACATCGGGTAACTTTCTACCAACTCGTGAGCTCTTGTTCCAGGTGTCATCGATTGAACCAGGTACTGGAACTTGTCACTATCATGAAGTTCCTTGTCTTCATGAATTTTCTCAAATTGAGACCAGAATCCAAACCACTCAGTTAACTTGCCGTTGAACTTCTTCAATTCCACTTTGGGCAACTTGAATGTTCTTCTCTTCGTAGTTGGCGATGTTTTAGCACTTACTGAAGTTAGATTTTCGGATGATTGGTCACCTTCATTTTCACTGCTTGCAGTTGGTACCTTCTCCGACATCAAACGCTTCAGCTTTTCGAATGTCTCTTCGTACTCATTAATTGAGTCACGCTCTTCGTCATATTCGGCAGTAGTACAATCATCAGAATCCAAGAGTATATTGAGTACCTGCTCGTCCAGCTCTCTCATTTCGGCAATGAATTTCTTGAGACGATTGAACTTATCCTTGCAGGCACCATAATCACCATCCGGACTAGTGATAGTAACTTCAATAATATTAGCTGCCATCGTAAACGACCGACGAACGGAACTTCGTTTTTTCTTCAACTTGTCCATCTTCAACAGGGATCACGTCGGGGTCACCAGAAATGTTGTCGAGGGACGAAAACCTACCCGATTTAAGTATCGACGAAAGAAATGTGTTCCTGAAGAATTGGTATAGTCTAGAAGAAGGGACTTTTGAGTGGATAACTGTACGACTTTATTAAAACAGTAAATGTCGACTATCCACAATTTTATAAATGAATCAAAGAACTAAAAAACTACAAAAATGCTACCAGAAATGTTGTCGAGGGACGAAAACCTACCCGATTTAAGTATCGACGAAAGAAATGTGTTCCTGAAGAATTGGTATAGTCTAGAAGAAGGGACTTTTGAGTGGATAACTGTACGACTTTATTAAAACAGTAAATGTCGACTATCCACAATTTTATAAATGAATCAAAGAACTAAAAAACTACAAAAATGCTCTTTGACCTTACAACAATAATTAATTCACATTCAGAACTAGCTTGGTCTCTGACCTGAATTGAGTGGTACTCAAAGCTAAACTGAACGGCATGGCGTCTCTCTAATTACAAAATGATAAGCACACAAATTACAAAATCAATTGAGAAACGTCGAAGTGAATAAAATAAAGTTCAGTTCAGCATAAATATAAAAGATGGCTCAACAAATACAAAATACCATCGGAAACATAAACTTATGAAATTAATGCCTGATTCGTTCTACAACAATCACCTACTAAAAATATAAGCAACATTAGCATGGTTCCTTTGCATACCTCTTTAAATCTTTTTAATTCAGACCCGGCTTGCATTATTATTCTGAATTGCTCAAATTCAGTCCAACATTATGTTGACATGAAGCCTGGCGAGTGTTGAAGAGACACAAACTGTTTCCAAGTGAAAATAGATTCTAAATGTATCAAAAACCCTATATATCGTCCTTTAAGTAACGAAAAAGCCAATTTCCATTTTTTATTTGGTAGCGGAAAAAGCCTATACTACATCCAATTTTTGTTTGGTGCAGGAAATAGCCTAACTCCACTGACAAGCGTATGGATAAAGGCTTTTTCCACTACCAAACAAAAAAAAGGATTTTTGTATTTTTGTACACCACACAAAAAATGGATTTTGGCTTTTTCGTTCCTTAAAGGACGATATTATGCTGCCGATTCATAATTTATTTTGTGACATGGTCCAATAAAAGTGAAAATATAGTAAAATTTTTTTGGTTTGCTGCGTTGCAGCTAATATTTATTAAACATAATATCGTCCCTTAAGGATCGAAAAAGCCTCTATCCACTTTCAGATTGGTGGACGAATAAGCCTATATCCATTTTTTGTTTGGTGGACGAATAAGCATATATCCATTTTTTGTTTGGTGGACGAATAAGCCTATATCCAATTTTCGTTTGGTGCAGGAAATAGCCTCTGTCATCTTACAGCTTTGCTTGTAAAGTTATAGGGGCGTATTGATACATAGTTAATATGGGTGGCGGAAATATTGAAATTTTATTCTTCCTTCCAGCCAGTCCAGTTTTATCCAATATCAAAATACGAATTTGTGTCATTAAAAGTTTTGTTTTTGTCTTATTGTGTAATTAGCTAAAATTTTATAATGCTTATGTACATTCTAGCATGATATATTTCAAGTATCAACATAAAAATAATAAATACTTCATTTCGTCAACTTATTTATTCTTACTGTGCCCCGACAACTTTACGTAATGCTGTAAGATGACAGAGGCTATTTCCTGCACCAAACGAAAATTGGATATAGGCTTATTCGTCCACCAAACAAAAAATGGATATAGGCTTATTCGTCCACCAAACAAAAAATGGATATAGGCTTATTCGTCCACCAATCTGAAAGTGGATAGAGGCTTTTTCGATCCTTAAGGGACGATATGTACATCAGCAGCAAGTGAGACAATAATGCCCATTCCCGCAAATCCATATACAGTAGCTCTTATTAATTTAGCTGCTTTTAACTGCTTTGCCAAGTAGTTTTCTTTATGGATTAGGAAACCTAAATAATAGAGAAAAAATTAATTAACTTTAAATTATATTGGCAACGCGCATGGTACAAAAATGTATTAAACACCTTATATAAGATTTCACAAATTTCCCTCAATTTTGAAATTATCAATATATTTTGTACGTTTTAAAATTTGAAATGGCTTACCTCGAAATTGTTTGAGAAATTTTGCGCCCATTCTTGTAAATAATAGCATGTCATTCCCTCGGAAGAATATTGCAGAGTCAACCACGAATACCAAAGCTGCACAGATGCAATATTGAATGTAAAAGGCAATTTTGTGAGCTTGAAAAGAAGGATGGGGAGACATCAGTTCTTGAAACAATCTGCTGATACCGTAAAATAGTCCTATTCCTACAAACCAATAAGTCAAAAACCAAACGATAAATTGAAGGTCACTCCGACATTGTCGCACTGAAAATTTTGCTTCATTCCACTCAAACGGAGTTAAGTTAAAAACTTTAGCAAACTTGATTAAATTAGTGTTAATTTGGGAGTAAATAAGACGAATATCTTCCTCCATTAAATTTGCCATTTATAGAATGTAGAAGAAACAAGTCAAAGAACGTCTGAAATTCTTACAATGTAATTGGTAAGATATAGAATTTTTAGATATTTTACTTTTTAATAGTCTGTACTACCTTTACCCATTTCTTCTTAATTTTGCGAAAAAAATTACTGGAGTCAAATAATTCAACTTTTTTCACAATTATAACTTAATCATTGTAACCCACATGTTAATTTGTGATACAACGTCTTCTTCTACTTCGTCTTGTGATAAGACATTAGATCAAGCACGTATCCAGAGGGTGGGCCGGGGGGGGGGGTCCGGGCCCCCCCTAAGCTTCCAAAAAAAGGCGATTTTTTTGTCAAAAAGAGGTTAAAAATCCAAAAAAATTTCGCGCTTCGCGCGAATAACCCATAATTTTGCTAATATATTTTGGTGTGCCCCCCCTAGGCCAAATTCCTTTCCTGGATACGTGCTTGCATTAGATTCTAGGATTAAAAAACATCTAGTAAAATGTGGATTATTGGTTGACTATTATGGCTATCACATCCAAGAGAGTAATTATTGTTTTCTCTAACTTCTATATTGACCTATTTGATTCTTGGCCAACACCCATAGTGACAATGGTAAAAACATTTTGTTCTACACATGAATGTATTCCCCTGTAACTCTCATACTCGGAATGTGTTTTTGCAACTCAAGGGCAATTTCGTAAAAACTACCTTAATCGTGTTTAGCTATAATCCCTTCTTTGACGTTGTGTAAATATATTCCTATAGTTTAGCATTGCTTTAGTCAGTTCAATATGACTTTCCACGAAAACTACTTTATGTTGATGAAATATATTGGTATCGTCCCTTAAATAACAATTTAGCCTAAACTCACTTCTTTGGGTATCAAATACCCCAAATCCATTTTTGTTGTGTACAAAACAGCTTATACTCATTTTTAGTTTTAGACTTTGAGGCTATATTTTGCATACAAAACAAAATGTGGCTATAGGCTATTTTGTACAAAAAACGAAAAGCAGAATTAGCCTAAATGGTTGCTTAAGGGACGATATATGATATCATAAAATAATACCAACCTCCTAAATCTTGTTCTCATTAAATCCAAGGATTAGTAACATAGTATAGTTATTCGTTTGCATTGCAATTCTGGGCTTTCTGAAATACAATAACCAAAACTGCAGAATTAGTTTGGCAAAATATTTTTTTCTAATAATTTCCTACTAAAAATGTTTGGCCAATATAATAGTTGAAATTAATACCTAGTGTAGGTTACGTTTTATATCATTTATATTTCTGCAAACAAATGTGTTGGTTTTTTCAATATTATTATTACTCCACTCTTATATTCCAACCAGCAAGAGCTGTAAAAAATATTTAATCTCCTATTTATCGTGTAGTAATATTCCATTTAAATCTCCTTCTTGCCAATTTTAATTTGAAGCACCTGGCACCTACATCTTGTTCATTGTAAAATTAATCTGTTTTTTGTTTATGAGTATATTATTTTGTTTAATAATGACGTTTGTTCCAATTTTGCTAATCGTATCCAATAGAAACATTGACTATTAATGTCGGACGGATATTGGTTCTTATCTTTTACTTTTACAATGGCAGACAAAAATGACCATCGAAAAAGCCAACTTTATTGTAACAACGCAATTAAAGAAATTGATCAAACTTGACAAAAACAAAGCACATAAACCACTGAATGACCCTATATTCATTTTGGTTAAAATCGGTCCATAGTTAACATTGGGTCGTCGCAGTCATTGCTAGAATGCTAGACCTGTGGAATAGTGGTAGTGGTAGACGACGTTTAAGGTCAAGGGCAGGACTGTACAGAGTTTATAAGCCGATCTATTTTACTCATTTCCTCAGATTAATACATATTTTCCTAACAACTTTAATTTGTTTACTGCCATTCTACTTTTATTCTAAAAGATAATGATAAAATCGTAAAACTAAAGACGTTTAATATTTCCTGACAAAGTACATTAAAATAAAGACAGGCTAATTAGCTGCCTTTTTAAAGGAAACTTTTTTAGCTTCTCACTTATGCATAAAGACGTAGTCAGTCTAAAACTGCTACACAAAGTAATCAAATAAAAACCTTTCGAATATGAAAAAAGTGAAATCAATAAAACAGTAATCTAACAATATCGGACTATAAAACAAGAAGAAATGAATGTTCCTCAAGAAATACAATAATGAGCCATTACAATATTACGAAGAAAGAAAATATTTCGGTCTTTGGAATAACATAAATTATCAGAAAAAAAAGATGACTATATGCAGGCTAAGAAACCGTGTAAATAGGCTAAAAATAAGCTGGAGTCTAGCTTAGTCTTGACTTGAAGTCACTACAGTCCGAAGGCTTTGTCACTAAGTCACTATTAACAGTATGTTACGTACTAATATTTTTCAGTCATGTTTATACTTTGAATAAAAATTTATTAATGGGAAATTGTTTTATGCATAAAGGCTGATTCATTTAAGCATAAATAAAAATTCCTTATTTAAGGATAATATTATGCTCCTTTGTTTAAAGAAAATATCATTAATTTTAAAGTATCATATTTCTTCAGCATAACGCATTTTAATTTAAAAATTCATTCATTTAAATTATCGGTTAATTAAAAATAAATCTTTTAATACATCACCAGTACATTTTGACACTTTTCTGTTTTAAGACAGCAAAAACCATTTGGCAATAATGGTTTGCCAATTGTGTATATGAAAAATCTAGTTTATTAGGTTTCAAGCAACTAAACTACTGAAATATTGCAAACCATTCAATTTGGTCTAAAAGCATTCTCGACTTGTTTTTATACATTACATTTCTACATTACATAAAGTCTGTACTTATGGACAACATAATTTTTCTATTTTTCCCATTTAACTTTCATACGCTACTCCTACACTGAAGATATTAACAGTATTTTTTAATACAGTTCCAATATCATGCAGTTAAATCCAAAATTAAAGCATCCTAAACATCTTGGCTCGGTTTCCAATACTAAACCATATATGACTTCACATACAATACATACGCTTCCAGAGCATAATATACACTCTGGATACCAAAACAATTATTACAATTTGGTATGTTCACTAATTAGGTTCATTTATTACAATATGCCAAAACTCAAACTGAATTACAAATAAAAAATTTAGTATCATAATGTCATAATATACTTTTTTAAACACCTTTAGTACACACGCCTAAAATTAATTGCACTCATTATTGCAGCAGTAAGAAACTAATTTAAAAATTTGCTAAAAATGGGCAAAAAATGTACATAAAGTTTATTACAAAATAGAAAAATCATGCTAAAAATCAAGTAATAGATTGCAAAAAACCAAAAAAAGATGTGGAGGAAAATGCCATGCAGTATATAATGCAAAAAATCAAATGTTCAAATGCCAATATTAAATTCTATGATTCTTATAACTTGAATCAGCAACCAGATTCTTTTACCGTTTTACAAAATAATAATCTATCCATTACAATTATAATCTTACAATGAATAAATTTTTTGCAGTCGGTCTTGTAAAAAAGAATTGGACCAATAATACGCTCAGTAAAGTCATTTATAAAAACTGCAATACGAAACCATGTACTAGTTTGTCATTTGTATTGACATTATCAATAGATAACATAACATAATAGGAGGAACATATTAAGTAAAATCAATCGAAATAGGAACATAAAGACTATTTTCAATTATATATATCGTCCCTTAAGGATGCAAAAGACCTCAATACACTTTTCGTTGTGCAGTAAAAAGAGCCTTAATCTATTTTTCGTTTGGCAGTGAAAAGAGCCTCCCTTCACTGAAACTGAAAAATCCAATTTTGTGAGTTTGAAATGTAAGGTCAGCCTTATGCATCAAAAACTACACTTATACAAGTTTATTTTTAGGTTATATGTACGGGCTATTGTAAAGTTATTTTTACATTCACTCTGGATGAGCACATTCGTTTATTTGTTGATTCTTTAAATGTATTTTTCCAAATGTATACACTAAAAGTGGTAAGTTATGCAATAACCTAAAATAGAGAAAAACATTTCTTGTTAAGTAAGTAAACAATTAATCATCTTATGCTATATAAACCGGAAATTGGTCAAATTAATATACGTAAATAGATTACGCTAATGCAAATCTGTTTGTATAAATAAGACACAAAAAGATTGAATAAATTAAGCTGTACGTAAAGTTTCACTCTTAACCTCTCTGTGTGCACTTCATTTAACTGCTGCCAACAGGCACAGTTATCTTATTACTTTTCGCCTTTGTTAACAAAACGTTTTTTTGACTTCGCGATATCATATTTTCTTGTGTAACTAAACGTTAACAACTCAATATTAAATGTGCAAAGACTTGCAAATATGAGTAAAACATAAATGTAGAACACTGAAGCAACTTTATACATTTTTAAAATATTATTGACTTTGTTTTCAAAAAATTGTGTATTATTGCCGATCATAGTTTTAAATTCCCTCACTGTAAAAATTTCATTCCATTTAATAAAAACTGCATAAATGCCGGAGCTCATAACATGTAACATTTTCTTGTACTGTAGTTCGTTTATAATAAAGCTTGTGATCTTAAATGGAATGGCTTGCAGTACCAAATCACTTCTTCCTTGTACATACTTGGATTTTTCAAACACGAATTTACTAAAAAGTTTGATTCTACTCGTAAAATCAAAATAGACTCTTCTTTCACAACTGCTTATAAAATCTAATGCCAAATGGTAGAAATAATAGTCGTTAGTAGTACATCTGTAGTGTGGCCATCCTAGTAAGAAATTTGAAGGCAAAGAAGATTTGTGATTTGATTCAGTTTTATTAACTCCTCAAGTACCCAAGGTGCCATATGGAACCTTGCATTTAAGTGGCCCTAACCACGTGATCACGTCATAATACCCAACACCCGCTGTCTTCAAAAGTTTCATTGGTAAGCATAGATTGAAGTTCAGAAAAAAAATTTCATCAAAACGTCTTTAAATTTCGAAAATAACCGAAGATAGTGTGAGGCTTTTTCGAAAATGGCAGTTAGAAATAGGTAAGTTTTTGATTTTTTTGAAAAAAATACAAATAATTAAAAATATAAACTTTATTGCTTTTACAATTGTCAATGGGTATACTGTGCTTTGTTTACACACATTTTCGAAAACTTGACTCGTGTTATAAAATTTTCATGACGCTGCAAGCGTTTTAGGTTCCATATGGAACCTATGGTCTTATGGGCTACAATTTAAAATATTCTACTTCACAGGTCGCTTACTGTGAAGGAAATATTGGATCTGATTGACGAAAATGATGAAAACATAGCAGGGATTTATATCGAACCACCTGATCCTACATGTTTATCCGATGAAGATTCTGCTGAAGAGGATGATGGGGGTCTGATAGATAATTTATCAGGAAATCAGCTGCGAGCCGCAGCGGAAATCATTTATTCAGGCCCAGTCGATGATGGACAATCCTCTGATGACGACTCAAATGAACCAGGCCCATCGACTACATTATATAGTGATGTTCAACCTAACTATGCTACTCGTTCAAGAAATGCTACTAGAAAAAACAAAACAAAGAAACCTACTAACAAGCCGAAAAAAGCTCCTAGCAAACCAAAGAAAGCTGCAATAATTACGACTAAAACAGCAGTACCATGTCCAAGTAAACGACCAACAAAAGTTAGCAATAAAAATCCAAATATTTTTGGTCCATCACCATGGGCAAAAACAACTCTACAAAAAAGAGTACCCGATTTGTTTCCGGAAGCTGACTATTCTAAGTATCGCAACGTCACACCAGTGCAACTTTTTGAGTTGTTTTGTGACGATACAATTTTAGAACATATGCGTGAGGAGTCATCTAAATACGCTCTATTCAAAAATGAACCAGACCCAGAAATAGGAAGAAACGAGTTGAAGATTTTTATTGCAGTGCTAATTGTGTCAAGTTACAATACGCTTCCTGGAAAAAAATTCTACTGGGACTCATGCGAAGATATGAAAAACTTTGCTGTTTCCAAAGCGATTCGGCGAAATCGATTTTTGCAGATAATGAAATATGTTCATTTCTCTGACAATAATAATGTAGATGCGCAAGATAAGTTTTGGAAATTACGTCCTCTGTTAGATCATTTGAGATCAAAATGCTTGCAAAATTTTTGTCCTGTCAAAGAACTATCGTATGATGAATCAATGATCAAGTATTATGGACGTCATGGCTGCAAACAATTTATTAGGGGCAAACCTATACGATTTGGCTACAAAGTTTGGTGCCTTAACACCTCCGACGGGTATCTTATAAATTTTGAACCCTACCAAGGGAAAAGTATTCGAAGTTCATCAGATAAAGAACAGTTGGTAGGAAAATGTGCGGCTCCTCTTCTGACTATGCTAGAAGAATTCCCTGCTACAGTCAGTTGTTTTCCTTATCAAATATACCTGGATAATCTATTTACTGGAATGTCTCTATTGACAGAATTGCAAAGACTTGGTTATGGATGCACAGGAACTCTGAGGAAAAACAGAATTCCGAAAGACTTTCCGAACGAAATAAACATGGAAGCTGCCCAAAGGGGTCAATATCAGTATGCAGTACATATTCCCGATAATATCTTGATTGCACAGTGGAAAGACAATGCTATAGTTACAGTGGCTTCCACCAAACATAATATTGAACCGGTAAGAATGGCATCTCGTTATTCCCAGCAGTTAAAAGCAAGAATTCAAGTCTCTCGACCGGATGTCATTGCTCAATACAACAAGTATATGGCAGGTACAGATCATATGGACCAAAATGTTGGTCGCTATCGGATTGCAATCAGAAGTAAAAAGTGGTATTGGAGCATATTCACTTGGACATTAGATGTCATGATTCAGAATGCTTGGATATTACATCGTAGTTCCGGAGGCTTTCTTACGCAGTTAGAATTTCGAAGAACTGTTGCAAATCATTACATGACCGTATTTGGACAAGAGCCACAACATGCTGGAAAGCCGAAGAAGAAATCGCCATTTAGCGTGACTCATAAAAGTGTCAGTGATGAGATTCGTTACGATAAGGAAGGTCATCTAATCGTCAAAGTTGATGGAAACAAGCGAAGACGCTGCATGGGGGACGGATGTCAATCCTACGGTCGTACCCAATGTAAAAAGTGTGATGTTGGTTTATGTGTGCCTTGCTTTGCTTCTTTTCATGTGATTTAATTATAAATAAATCTTACTTGACGAATAAGAAAAAATGTCAACTTTTAATTTTTAAGCTATTCTAAAGACCACGGGTTCCATATGGTGCCTACAGATAACCTCTTGACCTTTGACCCTAGGACAATAATATTTTTCAGAATTCTTACTCTACCCCAGTTGTACTTTTTCTGAAATTTTCAATACTATAGCTTCAAATTTGATTTAAGGTCCTTGAGGAGTTAACAAAACACTTTGTCCAACTCCATTGAGTTTTTTCATTTTTCTTGATGTCATATTGATAAAAAGTGTTTGAAATTATGTCTTGAGAATGTAAGTATTTTTTTAAGGTGGAATTCTGAAATCTGTTACAATCTACTGTAGAAAGTAGGCCACAACTATCCTTTGCCATATTTAACGCAGTAGAATTACATAATTTATAATCTAAAAAGGTTTCTTGGACATTGTTAATTTGAGGAAAATTTAAAAACGTGTCATATTCTGGTGAAATAATAGAAAACCTGTCTAACTCTTGAAATGTGTTAATTTTGCTGCTAATTGGTGCAGGTGACATAATTTTACTAACAAATAAACCTTTATACGAGTTGCTAAGCACAACTACAATGAGAATCCATATTCCATGAGTTAAAAACATTTTCCAATTTCTCATTATGTTATAACGATATTGATCTATTAATGACAAAATAGAAATAAAAAAGTTTCGTACGAACAATCTTGAAAAAATATATTTTTTGCTATTGGCACACACATTACTACTTTTGATGTTTCTATATTGTTCTAATGAATTATAGATAGATAACATTATAGCGGTGATAAAAATCATGATCCAACACACTAAACTAAAAGAATTTATATATAACTCCCATGTATTTTCTGCGGATATTCCAGCACAAGTAACAAAACTCCATCCTTCCATTTCTGTTGGTACAATAAAATTCTTAAAATAAAAAAATTCATCTGCTCCCAGTAATATAAACGTAACAGGTAGAAAATGTTTATCTTTTTCTGTTAAAATATTGAAATCTTCCCAAATAAACATTCGTTTAACATTTTCCAATGTTGTTTTTTGATTTTTCAAAGATTTGAATGGATTAATCCAGTTTGCTCGGACAACTGTTTTATTAAATGGAACAACTTCGTCGCCACAATTATCTACAAATGAAACTGGTTTGGATGAAAATAAATTATTGGTCACTACATCCTTGAAATAGGAAATTGAGCTGTTGGACACAGAATTAATTTCTACTTCATTTAACAGAGTCAACAATTGTTTTCCCCAACAAGCTATTTTGCCTGCAATTTTTGGGAACATGTATGGACATCCTGTACAAATAATTTTTTGATATCGTATATCTGCGTAATACATAGAGTCATTAGTTCCTGTTTCACTTTGTTTTAAATCAACACGTAAATTCCATGATATTCCTGAAAATATCTTATCTTCTTTTCCAACTTTCAGAGGAGAAATATTTATTTGGTAACCAAAATTTTCATTGCAGAAAGGATAATCCCTTCCGACACTATTTCTTTTAGATTCCGTACTGTTATATTTTCTGTAGCACAGAAACGAAGTGTCTTTGAATGGTGTCCCAAAAATTAATGTCACTCTTAGAAATGGAAAAATCCACTTTCTCATAACGGACATTATACTCAGTGTCTTGAGTTGAATTATCATTATTGGTGATTTGGGCTTAGCTTCCAATACTGGACCATACTTCGTATATATAATAGTTATTGCACACTCTGGAAAGAAATCTAAAATATAATTTAAATTTGGTATCGTCACTAATTGGGTTACTTTATTACAATTTGCCAAAAAAGAATAAACTGACAGCACAAACTGAATTACAAATAAAACCTTTAGCATCATAATGTACTTCTTATAAATATCTCCAGTACTTACTCCTAAAATTAATTCTATTCGTTTTATATAACTATTGCAGTAGCAGTTAGCAGCCAGTGTAAAAGTATCTGTACGCTGGGAAGTTTAAGAACACAATAGTACCTTACTCCAGCATTGCACGCATAATAAACTATGTCGGTTCTTACAAAACAATAAGTTCCACTCTACCTAAACAGTTTTAGGTGGAGTGGTTTGCGAATAATGCAACGATACTTTAAAATGTCATTTAGTAAAGTGAAAGAAACTATTTCAAAATAAAGATTATTTTTCGATTTAAATTTACGTTTGGATTCAATTGTGTGTTTTTTAATGAGAAGGTCAAATTGCTACTCAAGCATTAAAATTCCACATTTCAATGCCAGCAAATGCCTAGCTCTTCAGTTTCTCAAGCACGACAGGTGCCGTCGAGAACGTATTTAGATGGGGAGCTATGGTTGTTAAATTTTCCAAAAACAAGAAAAGTAATTTTAATAAATAGTATTTCTATACATAAGAAAATTATTGCCGCATATTCAAATGCCCCCATAAAGTTGGATGCTGGGTACGACCTTTGGTAATGTAGTTACTAGAATTTGAATAATATATGCTTGTTATCTTAATTTTCGCACATCAATAAAAACTGTAACCAACCAATGAATTCAAGGTAACCAGATCAGTAATTTCTGCAGCATAAAGGATTCTTAAAAATAAGTTTTTAAAGACTAGACTGCATGGAATCATCAGATGTTGCTATTTTGCTATCAATAGTGTGAACAGTGTAGAGAATGAAGCTATCAATTAATTGCCTCGATCAGTAGCGTAGTTGTCACTAAGGAGACTGAGGATAAGAAGCGTGGTATAATAACACTTTAGGGAGGACAATATTAAACTGCCCCTACCCCTGACAATTTTGTAATATTAAAAACGTTCATCGAAAGCTCTCATTTTCGGTGTTTAGACGTTTTCAAATGCGCTGATCCAGAATAAAATAAAAATTGTCTGCAAATAGCCAAGCGAGAGCACCGCACATGCGCGAAAATTAAATTATTTGTTTTTAAGTCCATGTTCGCTGCCTAAATGTTTTCAAATACTCTGATCACGAATAAAATTTAATATAATCAATAAGTTATAAATGATATAATATAACTTTATGCATTTTAAAATTCGAAATGGTGTACCTTGAAATTTTCTGAAACATTTAGTGCCCATGATTCTTGTCAATAACACCATTTCATTTCCTCGGAAGAACATTACAAATTCAGTGTTGTCGACACATTGAAAGATTCATTAAAATGGATATATAAAATATTTATTTGTAATTTTATGGCATCTTTATTTCTTAGCTGTAGAAAATTATATAAATTATGAATACTGTGAATTTAATATAATTATGTAATTTTAATTATTTTATATGTATGTAGAAAATATTTGAATGCATAAACAAATACTACGAATCATACAAAAGATGTATTGATACAATATTGAATGTAAAACGCGATTTTGTGAGCTTGAAAAGAAGGATCGGGGGACATTTATAGCAAGTATACCCACTGCTTTTAGTTACCTAAGTACTATAATAAGGCGCAAAAAACCATTGAGAACAATAAAAACTACTTTGCAGTGATTAAAATCTTTTAGGTATTGTTATCACTAGAGACAATCCCGTCTTATGGATACAGAAGTGAAAAAAGTAAGACGTTTGTTTTCTGAAACTGAAATATCATGATAGTTTGAAAATGTTGTGCCCAAATACCAATTAAATATCTACACCATTTGCTGTATACTAAGCATTTATTTCTTCATTTTAGTAAATGTTGACGGAGTTGATTTTTGTACTATGATCGCCAAATAACTTTGGACAATAAGATTGAAGAACAATAAAACCGATAAGAAAATATAATAGGCGAGTTCGCGGTTCAGTGAGCACGAACAAAGGGCTCACTGAAGCACGAACTCTTGTATTGTTCTTGCTCAATGAACCGCGAACTCGCCTATTATATTTTCTTATCGGTTGTATTGTTCTTCAATCTTATTGTCCAAAGTTATTTGGCGACCATAATATAATTGACAGATGATAATAATATGATAACCCCTCTTTACATCGGGTTAGAATGGCAAATCAATTTAATAACAAAACTGTGATATGCTTTCCGAAGAATATAAGATAATTTGTTACACAAGTTAAGTGCGATGTATAATGTTGTTGGAGAATATTAATAATATGATATGGTAGATTAATTTTGTCAGATTTGTTTATCTGTGAATTAGATAGCAGAATGCAAAGAGGAAAGTAAATATCATATTACAAAACAGGTTTGACTCTTTCTGATAACATTTACAGTTCATGAGACATGAGACTGCATATTTATTTGTGATATTCAGTAATAATGTCACTTTACTTTCGTTCAAATACCTCTACCTCTCTGGAAACAAATTAACCTAAGTTAATTTTAACTACAATTAAAAAAGGTTACCACAATACCTCTACAATAAATTTTTCATTAGTGGCCAACTGTAATACGACAACGGCAACCTTCATAAGAAGAAATTTACAACGAAATGGCAGACCAAGTTATGTCCCAGTCTACTAAAAACAAAACGGTTTATGCGAATGCCAACTCCAATAAGCAAACTGGGAGAGCCGAGGCAGAAGTCGGTTTAGTAAATGTAGTGGACAAGGCTGGAGCAGTGACAGCCACTGGAAAAGCAATGACTGCAGGTGCTTCAGGTAAATCTGCTAATAATTCTAAAATAAACAACTCCATTATGAAAAATAGTATCGATAGTAAATTCGTATTTAGCCCAATTTAGTCCAACTTACACGGGTGCGGGGCTACAAGCCACTATGGTCGAAGAGGGAGCAGATTTCGGTGGAGTGGTAGGAGCGAAAGTTGGACTAAGTGCTGATACTGAATTGGGGGCGGGTTCCAATGGAGTCACGGTCAAAGCTCTTGGCACAGGAGTCAAGATGGACAAGACGGGCCTTGAGGTATCTGTACTAGGCACGGGAGTCAAACTGGGAAAATGGGTCAGTCCTTTCCATTGGTTGTCGAAAGAATAGTTTTTCTATGAGATTGTACTTCGGATGTTGTAATCTGTGATGTTTTACTAATTTCCCTAAATAAATAACATTTAAATAATTTAATAATAAAATAATAATGTCAAAAATTGCATTAAGGTGTTCTTTTCCATTTCAAGACAATATAAATACCTATAATAATATGCCGTTCCAGTTTTATGCACTAAATAATTAATATTGATATTTATAACACTTAATTCTTCGTCGTTTCAACGAGTTGATAGTAGTATCTCTCAGTTGACTGATAAATACTCGAGTGTTGTTAAACGCAGTCAAGCAAGGTCAATCTCTTCGAAGTTTTATCATTCACCAAACTCCACATAAAAATAATATATAATTAGAACGCTTTGAATCAGCTGAATTGTCGTTTTCCCCAAGTAAATCACTAATAATGACTTTTGAAACTTTCTCAACCTGAAGAAAAAAATTACTATAAATCAACATCGTTATCCTAAATGTATAATAATTATTTTTTGATTTTTAGCTTGAAAACGGTATTCAATAAACGAGTTTTTACTATAACATACACCTACTATTTTCTCCTGTCTGTATATATTCCTTATATCGTATTTTTATATACTGGTTTTCGGTAGAATGGTTTAACTATGGATCGAATTATGTAATTAATTCTATGAATATATTCTCTTTCTCATAGTATAGTGATATCAAGCATGATATGCAACTAAATCTTCGAACCATCAAATTAGCAAAAACTTCCTCATTTAGTATATTATTATCAAATCATTTATTGCGCAGCTTTTTACTCAAACTTATCAAATACATCATGAATACTTAAATACGTTAATTTAATAATAATTAATTGCCATTAAGACATTTTTAAATACAAGGAATCTGAAAATGTTCCTCGCGCGTGTCTTCAGTTTTTTGGGATACAATATTTTTGCGGTAAATGCTGTTGCATTTAATTTTTTATAAAACGCATTTAAAAAGTATTCCGTGCGAAATTGTTTTGGAGGATTTGATTATAATTATACTGTTTAGTTACTTACTAAAATTCTAACTTTTGAGATCTGGGAAAATTTCAATTGTTACAGCAAATATGTTGATTTGCATTTTGATTGAAGTTATTAACCTTATTCCCAGACCTCAAAATCGTAAACACTGGTAAAGAATATTTGAAATGTTTTGCAAACGTTTAAAACTAGGTTTATCAATATTAGGTTACAATGATATCTATATCATGGAAATGTTAAATTGCGACTATTTATCTAAATGTAAAACTATTTACAAATATCGAAAGTTAAAAAATACAATTCTCGGGCGTATTACATTGATACAAGGAATTATACGATATCGGGATTCCTTTTAACTTAAGCCTATAGGAATGTCTGTTCAGAAGCACATTTAATCTGACAGTTTCATGCAAAGTAAAAATACAACTACGGGGTAAGCGCATATCAGTGTATGTTGGCATCATGCATCAATTTATCCTAAGTTAACCATTAAATCAAAACACTTCTTGTCGATGGAGCTGCCTTTCCCATTTTCAAAAACATAATATGCGGATTGCTTGTCAACGTAATTCATCATACGACTGGTTAAAAATGAATCCATATCTTCGTCCCAAAATAATGGACCAACATAGACAATAATATCATTGAACCTTTTCAGGAATAAAAGAAGGCTGTCATTTGCCACAAATTCTTCTTTTCCCCGTTTGAGAACCAAAACTTCAGGTGTAATTCGGGACAGAATGTTAGCTGCTTCAAGAAGAGAGTAAGAATCGAGCACAAAAAGCTGTAGATTAATTCTTCTGTTATGTTCAATGACTTTGATTCCTTTAAGTTTCAGTCGTTTGACACTTTTCGGCAAGATTTGCCACCTCAAAGATGTATTTTCAATACAGCAGTTGATGTCAATGGTAACCAAATTTGTACACTTTGAAAAGTAAGACAAGACATACCACTTTTGGCCTTGAATCATCACAAATGTCAAATTTGGCAATATTACATCTTCAAAACTTAAAATTATTGAACCGTCGCTCCACAGGTACAGTTTTTCTAAGGATGGAGGTAATGCGCGTAAATGAATATACGAACCTTCAAAACGCAATTCCCGGATTTTCATTGTTGTTTCTTTCAAAAATGGCGTTTTCTTCATTGTAAGGACTTCCACTGAAGATTTTGACGTCTGCCAATTGAGAACTTTAACGTTGTATAAAGTTACCATATTTGCACTGAAATTCTGGTTCAAATCGATAATTGGAAAGGTAAAGTCATCGTGAAATATGGATATATCCTTGGCATTCCGAAAATCAATCAATTCATTCAGCAGATAATTAGAAAGTATCCTTCCGTCTTTGATGAACATCACATCGAACAGAGAAATGGATGTTGGTGCAATACGATTTTGTTTGGTTGCGATAACTCGACATTCTTGCAGTTTCAGATTTTTTATGGACGTAAGCAAATGCAAAGACAATATGAGTCGTGAAGATGATCCCCCAGAATTACAGCAATTGATCTCTAATTTGGAGAGAAATGGAAGTACAGTAATCCAGCTGGTGATGTCAAAATATTTTACAAACGTATAGTCGAAGTTGATCATTTTGATACTCTGCAGCTCCAGTTCTTTCACATTATTTCTCTGCTCCAAAAAGAAGTTTCGCAAAATGTATGCAGACCACTCAGTATTTTCGAAGCAAAATGAGGTAAACGGCAGATTTGTTGCAGATGAAGAAAAGAAATCAAAGGATTCAAGGAAATTGTGAGGACTGCGGACCGCAACGTCAGAATATTTCGAAGAACCAAAGACAATCATCGACCGTTTTCTGAAAAAATAATCCGCTTCCCTTTTCCAAACCTGGCAAACTTGACGGCAGTTTTTTAAATCACCGATACTCAGAAATTCAAATACGCATCTGGCAACCTGTAAGTGAATTAATAGAAATGCTTTTAAAACATTTTAATAGTCTATAAAATGTATAGTAATGTATAAATAACTTCCAATGCAATAATGCATGTAAATTAATGTATGATACAGACTTTAGTTATATTATAGTAATAATTACTAATCAGAATACAACAATAAATCTTTGCTTACTGTATTTTGAACATTCCTGTCATTTTGGAGGGAATGTATTCCGCTTTCTGAAAATTCCATTCTTTTCCCAATCATTTTCAAGATGGGCAGACAGACAGAAGGAATGGCCAAAAATTTGTCGCCAACCGTTTTTACGCACTTCCTGAGCAGGAGACAAAAAATTGCTGCTTTCACGGCGTTCAGTCAGTCGTAAATGTTCTTCCTATACACATATATTAGCAAAAATGTAAACAAATATAAAATTTTATAACAATATTAAAACACATTCTATCTACATACAGTTGACAGTTTGGCTGAAATATTTCTCAAATGTTAATTGATTAATAATTATATAATACAAATCATTTTACTATTTTGATTTTCTTCTTACTTTGTGAACAGCTGTGATGTGATCCAAGACACTATTGCAGTACCAACCTACTTTCACTTTGATAAGTTGTAAGTCCACTTTCCAATCCAGTTAATAATTAATTAACTTACGTCGTTACGTCCTACTAAATTAAATTCGTTCTAGAGATTTTTTGGAGTGGTAGAGACATTGACTGTCTGTTTGGAAATATATTTCCAGGATAGTAGTTTACATATCTAAAACTTTAAAAAAAATTTAAGTCTTGAGCAACCGCACCGTCAAAGTCAAACCACGATGACATGTGAATTGAATTCACCGCACCGTCTTAATGATGTCTGAGTATTACGCTACTAAAGCCTACACGTCGCAATTCGCAATCGCAACACAACCTAAATGAGAAAAGGAACCACAGTCTCAAAGTTCCCCAATTATTAGGAGAAATCGTACCCTACAATTACAATCAATGAAACAACAGAAATTGAACATTTACTACTACTCTAAATCAAAAGCCCAGTTTAAAGTTTAGGGTATCATTGTTGCGGCCACTAAATGAATAGTTATTATTTCGCATTATTTCATAAACTATGTGAAGATGTATGTGTATAATACTGTAATGCTCTAAATATTGGCCGGTCTCAAATGATGGCCCTGCGATGTCCCAGTCACAAATAGTGGTGACATTAAAATTAATTTTGATTTTTAGAAATATATTATGGTTTTTAAAGGCAGAATAGGAGATACCAAAGTCCTAAATATATTACACAGAATAACCAGATCTCAAATATAGTTGCCGGTCTCAATTAGTGGCCAGGGGTGAAAGTAGGAAACACTGCCTGGACGTGCAGTAAAGGATCAGGAGCAGAAATCACCATCGCCTGATATAAACAAGCCATCATTTAAAAATAATGAAAAATTTACATAAAGTTGTTGTTGAAGCATTATCAAATATTCAAATATCAAAATTTGACTACGAATGAAAAATAAGGTGTCGCAAATGCAACTTTGAAGGAAAGTTCAATTTTTCTAAACACCATAAAATAACTCTGTTATCAATTTGCATGACTTAGAGCAATTTAGTTATCAACTTTACTCAGCTCCATTGCACAGCTGCACAGAGCAAAATTATTATTATCAGATATGAATAATTATTAAAGCCCGGAATGGCAGGGGCGTAAAAATTAAGTTGTCGTCATCAGCTATTTCATGATGTCATGGGTTATGGCAGTCATGTCAAGCTAAAATGCATATTTTATCGTAGAATAGAATTATAGCCATAATAGTTTCCCGCTTAAGTTAGGGGAAATACTATTAGCAGAACATGTTTTTCAAGTACCTTTTGTCAATATCAAGCACGTATCCAGAGGGGGGGCCGGGGGGTCCGGGCCCCCCCTAAGTATCCAGAAAAATGCAATTTTTTTGTCAAAAAAGGTGAAAAATCCAAAAAATTTTCGCGCTTCGCGCGAATATGACTTGAATTTACCAATATATTTTGGTGGGCCCCCTCTAGGTCAAATTCCTGGATACGTGCTTGGTCAATATTATTGTGTAGCTAGGCATTATAACGATTTTACTATTTGTGCATGGTGGTCAAACATACATTCTTTGGAAAGGAGGAAATGTTTGTAATGTTGAAACATTATCCTATACTGTAATTTAATTTAATGCTATGTAAGGAAATAAAGTAACTTTTATATCTTGTGTATATTACCTATTTCCTACTAAAGCTAGTTGGCATACTATTTCCTGATTTCTTTAGAATGTATGTTAAGGAATGCAGGAAGTTCGGTTATACTTCCTTTTCATTAAATTAAAATGAATCATACAAAGTAGACTATATAAATAGCTTGGAAACTTAGCATTTGGTTCTTATTTACCAAACGATTGGAATGTAAGAAATTTAAAAAATTACTGTAAAATAGAACACTGAGTAGTACACACTACACCTATACTGTATTTGCCATATAGGGTAATTGGAGAAGGCCATTGCGTTAAAATTACATTTTAATTTAATTCTCTCGTAATTTGAATTAATTTAAGTTACAATTTCAAGAAATTCGAAATAAAATTGAAATAAGTTCTTAGAATAAGTCTATCAGAGTCAGAGTGTTTGGATTGGGTACCATACCAGGCAGATTTTTTTGATGGTGGCAACGTATGAAGGCTCGGCGCGTAGTTCGGCTACGCTATGGACGGATAAAGGTAATTGCTTGCAGTTATTTCAAATCTGAAGTTATTATCAATGGAACATCATTTATGAGACAATGAATGGTAATATATGTAATGTAAGTATGATCTCCAGCATTTCACAAATTATTTGTTTCTTTGTTTAGATTAATTAAAATTAAATTTTCATTATTAAATGGTTGTTATTAGAATGCATCATGGCAGAGAAAAGTCCAGTGTTTCGTCAATTGTAAATCCAAGCATATTATTTGGATGATGAGTATTAACGGTAAGGATTCAAGACTATAACTTAACCAAAGGAGACTTATTCATTTTTATTGTCCACAAAATGCATGTGAATACAATCCAAAAAGTGATTAGATATCCAGGCATCCAGCACTTATATAAGTTAGATCTGTAAATCTTTTTCTCACATCTGTAAATTCTTTGGATTATTGTTCCTTATCCACGATAATCTGCCATGAAATATAATCAGAAATATCTTTTAGGGCTTATGGAGAATATATGAAGTCGGAATGCCTCAATGGTCAAGATTGACGTTTGCTGTGTCCGACAATTTAAGTTCCGACCACAGCAAAATGAGGAAAGAAACATTCTGTTAGGCGACAGGTCAACCAATTTTCCTGACTTAAAAGTTCATTAAAAACCACTAAAAAAGTTGAGCCAGGTGCCATGGAACTGGTTACAAAAAAAGAATCAGAGAAAAAAATAATTAGATCAATACCAAAGGCGGCTTTTGTTCAGTTTGGAGTCATCTTTAAGCTAGGATATTCGTTGAGGATATCTCCATATATTTGGGATGGAAAAAACTATTCTCTGAAGAAAACAAACAGCAAGATCATAACTGCCAATCTTTATTTCCATGTTCTTGTATACATTTTGACTGCCACATTTTTCTCAATTCAGCTAGTAAGATTTTCAAAGAGAGAAGACCAAATATTGTCGTATATTATTTCTTGGATCATAAGCGGGGCATGCTGGTGCATTCTACTGATCTGCATCCTGTGGATAGGATTTTCATCTGACATATCTGTGATGATTACCAACGGGTTACATATTCTTCGCGAATTTGAAGGTATTTTATTAATTTTGCAATTGATTATTAAACAAATTGATCATAACTAACTTTTATGTAGAAAAATATATACACGAGAAGGAAACCAAACTGCATCAATCCCTCGCAAAAGTATTGAGAGTCATGAATTCATCTCCTCTAGTTTTCCCCTGGATTGTTGCATCGTTCTTTCTCATTCTACACAGACAACCAGTATTTCTATACGGGGAACTACCAATACAGTATCAATATTTCTCGGTTATGATTTTCTTGGCAATGTTTGCATTTTGGATAGCAACTACCAGTAGCTGCATTATTAATATCGGGTTGGAGATGACGATAATTGCTTACATACTTGTATGTGTACTCGTAAAGGAAATAAAGTAAGTAAATTTATAATAATATACCGATTGTAGTTACACGTACTCCGATAGAATTATAATTTATAAATGAATTGTTTGCAATAGTTGCATTTTTCATGGAAAAATATTTTTTAGGTTGGGTGAAATTCACTACAGATCAAAGGATATCGTTCGCAAGGATCCAACAATATTGGCAAAATACAGCAACATCTTCAGATATTACGCCATATATTTTCAGGAAATGTTCGGTCTCATGCTTGCACCCATCCAGGCATTGTTGACAAGAATAATAATAATAATTTCTGTCATCATCATGCAGTACACAACCAGATTACACCCTCTCGTAGTAATTGGCTTAGGTTATATCTGCATTTTCCTTGTAATTCTTTGGTGCTCGTATTTAACCACTCTGCACAAAATCGCACTGATGTACAACGACACGTTAGAGACCTACTCAATGTACTACACTTCAAAATCGAAACATAACGCTGTGTATATGAAGAAGTTCTTAAGGGCCCAAAAAGAAATACATTTCAGAATTGGGTTAGATGAGCCAATCACTATACAAAGCGTACCCGATTTTGTGTTGAATTATAGCAGGGCGATAATGAAACTTATGATGTCTGCTGGGGAAGTTAGAGATTTACTAGATGTGATAACCTAGGGTCGCTATTACCTTGTCATAAGCCAATTCTGTTGTCCCGGGTATGTTTTAATAGCTGCAAAACAGCTCAGCTATATATAGTTAGCATAAAATAAGTAATGAGTCATGACATATTGTTCCAACCAATAATAATACTCCCTTGCTAAATTTTTATGACACCAAATATCAGAGCATGTCATAGCTATACGCACTTTCTATATACGGATGGTTTTAGTAGGTAGTCATGAAATTTTAGTAGCACAGAGTACAGATAACCTTGTGTCACATACTTGTAATTTCTTTTTGTCCTATAGGTCATACTTCCACTGCTTTATATAAAAGAAAAACATACCACATCAACATTTTATACGTACTGTCACTCAAATAACCTAAAGCCTCACACAAACAAATTTAAGTAAGCCAAGTCAGTAGCCATGCAAATGTAGTGTCTCAGTATCGGCCAGTCTCCGTCTCCACATAACTGGCATAAAAACCATATTTTATAAATTACACAAACACTCATTAGGGAGTTAGTATAAGTTAGGTTAGTTATTTATGCTATTGTTATGCGTATTACTTGACGAATACACTAAATAGAAACACTATGCACCATAAATATATACGAATAAATGCTGAACGGTACGTGAAAAAGAATTATTTGAAAGTATCGGGAAGGGAAGGAGTTAATAATTCTATATTCTATTCTGTAATGTAATTGATATGTAAATTAGTAGCTTGTGTATCATGTCAACTGCTTTTCCAACGTGTACTAAAATCAGTTAACAAGTATATAAACATGCAATTGCTTCAATGAGTTAAGTGAACTTATATCGAACCATATTATACATCATGACTAAAGTATAAAGATAAACTGGCGCATGCGTATTGAATAATTAATATTTTTAATAATGTACCCCAAAGCAGTTTACCCGATGTCCACCACACGCAACGTGCATTTGTCTGATGCCTTCCGAAGTTATCTGAC
Source organism: Tomocerus qinae (assembly GCA_020055645.1). NCBI lineage: Eukaryota > Metazoa > Arthropoda > Collembola > Entomobryomorpha > Tomoceridae > Tomocerus > Tomocerus qinae. The sequence goes on along the minus strand of CM034546.1, from coordinate 22,616,431 downwards.
AAAGGCACTTTGATTACAAGGGACTTCGGGTCAACTGCTTTGGGGTACATTATTAAAAACATATGTATGTACGTATGTTTGTATGTGTCTATATGTATTTATGAGAATAGGGCAAGCCATGTAACGTTTCAAAACAGAATGGTCTCTTGCTTAATTTATGCATACACGCTTGCGCGTTTTAAAGGCAAAGTATGATAAAATTATTAAATTTAAATACACCGTTGTGTGACGTGGTAGTAGAAATTTCTTATTTCAATAAGTATACCGTTTGTTGTACTTATTAATTTTCACTCGCATCTTGCAATTTTGTTGTGCTATTGTGATAAGAAAGTTTTGGACTCATTGGCTTTTGGGATTCTATATATAATATGATAGAATTTGTTGATACATTTAACAATTATTTCATTTTTTTATTCCAAGAACAGCTTTTTTGAAAGCTAACTAAACATTCTTCACATTATTACTACCATGAAACATTTATTTGACCGTTTTAACGGCTCTTTGCCAAATAAGGCAGACTTTACCATTTGTAGGTCCATTTTTAATAAGGCAGACGTGACCGTTTGTTGGTCCATTGCCAATGCATACGTCGGAATTTTATTTATTTAAAATCGCAAAAAATTTACACGAAAATTTACCAAAAAATGGCAAAAATTTTTCATAAAATTTTACCAAAAATGGCAAAAAATTTACTTAAAAATTTACCAAACATGCCAAAAATTTGCTCTAAACAATTTTTTTGATTTCGGCAAAAATATTATATATAATATAACATATTATTTGAAAAATCAAACGCCAGAAACTCTATCTAAATAATCAAGTGATAAATAAGAACTGCATGTATTATACCATTTCATTATTGTAAATTTTATTATCTTTAATTTTAAAATCCAAACTTCAATATAAAAATTTAATCCAAACTTAATATCGAATCTTAACTTCTTAAATTTCAGGCCAATTTAAAATAGAATATTAATACCTTAAAATTCAATCCAAACGTAATATCGACCTTATTATCTTAAATCCCAATTTAATTTTTAAAATTGAAATTAAATAAAAATGCCAACAAAACGCAAAATTACACCCATGACAAAATCATGTGGATAAATAATAAGGACCATTGACATTTCAATATTTTACATAATCATTTTTTGTCGCCGTGAACTCGAAAATGCCTTGTGCTTACTAAAATATTATCACAATACCTGGTATAATAGAATAAATTCAATCGACAAGAAATAAAGACGGAAATTATCAGTTTTACTTTCTGCATATTGCAATTTTCCTTGTAACTCAACTTCAACTACAGCGACACTAAATTGTAATGCTTGAAAGCCCCGCTTAACCTTGGATAATAGTGGTCACTTTAGGCTTATTGACGAGATAGTTTACGCAAATTTATTTATTTTATTGTAACAGTCATTTTAAAGAATTTTGAAAAAAATTTTGAATATACAATGTTCTGGAAATTGTCAAAATATTTTTTAAAGATTTTTTTATGTCGAAAATTTTATGTAAACTTTTATTTATATAAAAAAATTTACTAAAACTTTAAATTTTTTTATACCTCAAAAGTGTAAAAAAGTTTACTAACACATTTATATTTTTGAAATCCTCAGCGCATGATTCGTGTAGATACGAAGTCTCAGAACTCTATGAGAAAGCTCTAAAAATTTTACTTAAATAAAATTCCGACGTCTGCCAATAAGGCAGACGTGACCGTTTGTTGGTCCATTGCCAATAAGGCAGACTTGCCCATTTGCTGGTCCATTGCCAATAAAGCAGACTTGGCTATCTGTTGGTCCATTGCCAATACGGCAGACTTGGCTATCTGTTGGTCCATTGCCAATACGGCAGACTTGACCATTTGTTGGTTCATTGTCAATAAGGCAGACTTGACCTTTTACTGGTCCATTGCCAATAAGGCAGACTTAACCTTTTACTGTGGTCCATTGCCCATAGGGGACACTTGGCCATTAGCTTCTCTATTGACTCAAGGCAGACTTGACCACTTCCTGGTCCTTTGTCGTTTGTTCAGAGTACCGTAGATCCTTAGCCAAGTGATCATGGTGGGCGACCGGAGTAAGTTTCCAATGTCCACATTTCAATTTAATAACAAAAGTGGTTGTCCAAGTACCTATCACAATCACTCTTACTTCAATCCAAAAAGTTGAATCGGTCTTAGTAAGAAGTTTTAGAATTATTTTTGACTCTCTTTCAATGTTAATTCTCTACCTCTGGCCCACTAAAGTAGAAACCGTGATAAGGTCAATTGGAACTAATATAAAACATCTTTGCATCTGAATTACATTCTACTTAAATCGGAATACGTTAAAAAATCTCCCGTACTAGAAAATCTCCCCTATTAAAAAATCTCCCCGTTAGACAATCTCCTTATTAGAAAATCTCCCCGTTAAACAATCTCCCTATTAGAAAATCTCCCCTATAAAAAATCTCCCCGTTAGACATTCTCCCTATTAGAAATCTCCCCGTTAAACAATCTCCCTATTGGAAAAGCTCCCCTATTAAAAAATCTCCCCTATTAGAAAATCTCCCCGTTAGACAATCTCCCTATTAGAAAATCTCCCCGTTAAACAATCTCCTTATTAGAAAATCTCCCCGTTAGACAATCTCCCTATTAGAAAATCTCCCCGTTAGACTATCTCCCTATTAGAAAATCTCCCGGTATGAGAAATAAGGAGAAACGGCAGAACGAAAATCGGCACTGTAAAACTTAGTAATTTGAGACGTGGAGCGTGGAGGTGGATCGGACATGGGAATGATGAGACTGTAAAATTCCAATAATGTAATGGAAAACTGCACACTGTTTACCTGTAATTGAAGTAAACTGTTTGTCAATCCGGAATACACACTAGCTTTATTTCTAACAGGGCCTGGGCCCTGTGACCGCCTAGTACATAAATAAACGCCATTAAAACTATAAATCTTGAATTTGTAATAGAATACAGGGACAATGTATCCTACAAGCTGTAAGTTTTTTCACTTTCGTCTGTTGTAGGGAGGAATTTTAAATTCCCAATATTTACCTAGGTATACTTAGCGATATCACAAACTTTTACTTGATAAGGATGCCTAATATTAAGTATGATGACTACACGATTTTTATTTACAATTTTTGATTTATTTATCTCCTGCGCAGAATGAAGTACAATGTGTTGAGTACCAATTCCGGTTTTAATGTGTTCTATTGTATTCTATTAACAATACAAATTATTATTAGTCTTGCTTTAGTTTCAAATCATCTTTAACAACTATTAGAAAATGACTCACGAGTTTTTACTATGTAATTGTCTGCCCTGTAAAGAACAGCAAGAATTTTAAAACTAATAGAAAGATTATTCTAGACTAGACTAGAAAGTTTTATACAGGAAAAGTTTTAGCATTGAAATGAATATTTACCTAAAGTTTAAGCTGACGGCAGTAGACTTTAGCGGGTCTTTGTATGCTAAAATACGTATTGCCATCGATGAAAAGAGTTGCGTAATCATATTTCCAGGCTTCAGCTAAAGCAAAAACTATTAAAAGGACATGTCATGAAAATTTCTGTTGTCAATTACTTTTAATCAACATTATTGTTGTACTAGCCGGTCACATGGCCGAGGCCGAGGCTAAGTAATAAATAAAGCTATTGAGTGTACGGAGCAAATTGTATGATGAGCAAAGGTGAATCCTCCAATTTTCTATATATATGTCAAACGGAATTGCTAGCCAACTATCGCTATTTTTCCATTTTTCTGATCTAAACGCTGATATATAAATTAACAATATTTATAAAAGGATAAGTGCTGCCGGTTGGATAAGAGAAAGTATATTATCTTAATCATGGTGGGGGCATTTTTGGAGACGACTTTTATTCAAAATTATAATGCGTTCGGAGGAACTTTTCCCCAATTTTCTGCTTGGAGTTTTAATGTGGAGGTGAAAGCTCACTTCATTTTTTGAAATAGAATTTGGTTCATTACTCCTTCACTCTTCAAAATTCAGCTTACCGGTGGTAAGTCCTTGTTGATAACAGTGATGAAGTCAAAGGGTGATGGGTGCCAATACTAGTTGGCATTTAGAAACACAAAATTTAGCTGCAGTTTCGGTTTTCCCAGAATTGAACAGACCTAATTTAGATGTGATGAAAGCGAGAAAGGAACTGAACACAGAACGCGTTCACCATACACTATTATGAAATATCTATTTAGTTGCCGTGCACAATAATAATGTTAAGCGTTTTATTTTTATGCAAACGGGCAAGAAGCTTTTGTAATTCGTGGTTCTGCTTTCTGCGTTAACAGAGTGGCAAATTAGCACACAATGGTACATACATATCGATATACTGAATTTCACCGCGCAACTCGAACAAGACGATTATACTATAGTAGTGATTGCTAGGCATCATAACAATTTAGCTGCTTGTGTTTTTCAAAAATACTTGTAAAAGGAGAAAATGTTTATCATTTGGCTATTTTTTATATTATGTATTATTTAAATATAAATAAATAATAAAAATTGCGGAAGCGGAAACTGGTCTTAATACAAGTAGGAAGAGGAAGAGTATACGTAATGCTATTCCTCTTCCTACTTGTAATAAAGCCAGTTAGCAAGCCATTTCCTGCATATTTTATAGATTGTATGATATGGAATAAAGGAAGTCCGTTTACTTCCTTTTTTAAGTTTTTGGCTTATAAAATATCATATATTGTAGACTATAAGGTTAAATAAATGACTTGGAAACTTGGCATTTGCTTCTTATACTTACCAAATGGTTGGCATGAAAGTAATTGAAGAATTCACATTGCTTTAATATAGAATACTAGTAAACCCAGCTAAGGGGCAAATCAAGCACTCAAAGAGAATTCACCAAGCCACCCAACACAGTAATAAAAACAATTTCGAAAACATCCCATTAGGTTGTTATGTTAACTTTGTAAATGCAAAGTACATTTAAATTAATACTAAACTGTAGATCGTAGCATCAAATACAGGGAACAATGAAAGACTATTTTCGAAAAAACTCCCACAAAGTTACAAAAAGCTTCCTTTTAAAATCGAAATAATAAGATTCCCTCTAGGATTTTGGAAAAACGTACAAACCCCATGAGTCAACTTACGAATAAATATTTTTAAAGAATAAATAGTGGCTCCCAGTACTGTTATTTAATTCTACAAAAAGATATCCCAACTGACACAAAAGAATTAAGAGGGTAGTAAAAAGTAAAAACCCATCTCTATTAAAAAATGTTGAATAAGTTTGTCGATATTATAGCAGAACCATGCAATTTGGATTAGAAGTTTTGAAATGCTATTTAATACGCACATTTATTTGACCGTTTTAACGGCTCTTTGCCAAATAAGGCAGACTTTACCATTTGTAGGTCCATTTTTAATAAGGCAGACGTGACCGTTTGTTGGTCCATTGCCAATGCATACGTCGGAATTTTATTTATTTAAAATCGCAAAAAATTTACACGAAAATTTACCAAAAAATGGCAAAAATTTTTCATAAAATTTTACCAAAAATGGCAAAAAATTTACTTAAAAATTTACCAAACATGCCAAAAATTTGCTCTAAACAATTTTTTTGATTTCGGCAAAAATATTATATATAATATAACATATTATTTGAAAAATCAAACGCCAGAAACTCTATCTAAATAATCAAGTGATAAATAAGAACTGCATGTATTATACCATTTCATTATTGTAAATTTTATTATCTTTAATTTTAAAATCCAAACTTCAATATAAAAATTTAATCCAAACTTAATATCGAATCTTAACTTCTTAAATTTCAGGCCAATTTAAAATAGAATATTAATACCTTAAAATTCAATCCAAACGTAATATCGACCTTATTATCTTAAATCCCAATTTAATTTTTAAAATTGAAATTAAATAAAAATGCCAACAAAACGCAAAATTACACCCATGACAAAATCATGTGGATAAATAATAAGGACCATTGACATTTCAATATTTTACATAATCATTTTTTGTCGCCGTGAACTCGAAAATGCCTTGTGCTTACTAAAATATTATCACAATACCTGGTATAATAGAATAAATTCAATCGACAAGAAATAAAGACGGAAATTATCAGTTTTACTTTCTGCATATTGCAATTTTCCTTGTAACTCAACTTCAACTACAGCGACACTAAATTGTAATGCTTGAAAGCCCCGCTTAACCTTGGATAATAGTGGTCACTTTAGGCTTATTGACGAGATAGTTTACGCAAATTTATTTATTTTATTGTAACAGTCATTTTAAAGAATTTTGAAAAAAATTTTGAATATACAATGTTCTGGAAATTGTCAAAATATTTTTTAAAGATTTTTTTATGTCGAAAATTTTATGTAAACTTTTATTTATATAAAAAAATTTACTAAAACTTTAAATTTTTTTATACCTCAAAAGTGTAAAAAAGTTTACTAACACATTTATATTTTTGAAATCCTCAGCGCATGATTCGTGTAGATACGAAGTCTCAGAACTCTATGAGAAAGCTCTAAAAATTTTACTTAAATAAAATTCCGACGTCTGCCAATAAGGCAGACGTGACCGTTTGTTGGTCCATTGCCAATAAGGCAGACTTGCCCATTTGCTGGTCCATTGCCAATAAAGCAGACTTGGCTATCTGTTGGTCCATTGCCAATACGGCAGACTTGGCTATCTGTTGGTCCATTGCCAATACGGCAGACTTGACCATTTGTTGGTTCATTGTCAATAAGGCAGACTTGACCTTTTACTGGTCCATTGCCAATAAGGCAGACTTAACCTTTTACTGTGGTCCATTGCCCATAGGGGACACTTGGCCATTAGCTTCTCTATTGACTCAAGGCAGACTTGACCACTTCCTGGTCCTTTGTCGTTTGTTCAGAGTACCGTAGATCCTTAGCCAAGTGATCATGGTGGGCGACCGGAGTAAGTTTCCAATGTCCACATTTCAATTTAATAACAAAAGTGGTTGTCCAAGTACCTATCACAATCACTCTTACTTCAATCCAAAAGTTGAATCGGTCTTAGTAAGAAGTTTTAGAATTATTTTTGACTCTCTTTCAATGTTAATTCTCTACCTCTGGCCCACTAAAGTAGAAACCGTGATAAGGTCAATTGGAACTAATATAAAACATCTTTGCATCTGAATTACATTCTACTTAAATCGGAATACGTTAAAAAATCTCCCGTACTAGAAAATCTCCCCTATTAAAAAATCTCCCCGTTAGACAATCTCCTTATTAGAAAATCTCCCCGTTAAACAATCTCCCTATTAGAAAATCTCCCCTATAAAAAATCTCCCCGTTAGACATTCTCCCTATTAGAAATCTCCCCGTTAAACAATCTCCCTATTGGAAAAGCTCCCCTATTAAAAAATCTCCCCTATTAGAAAATCTCCCCGTTAGACAATCTCCCTATTAGAAAATCTCCCCGTTAAACAATCTCCTTATTAGAAAATCTCCCCGTTAGACAATCTCCCTATTAGAAAATCTCCCCGTTAGACTATCTCCCTATTAGAAAATCTCCCGGTATGAGAAATAAGGAGAAACGGCAGAACGAAAATCGGCACTGTAAAACTTAGTAATTTGAGACGTGGAGCGTGGAGGTGGATCGGACATGGGAATGATGAGACTGTAAAATTCCAATAATGTAATGGAAAACTGCACACTGTTTACCTGTAATTGAAGTAAACTGTTTGTCAATCCGGAATACACACTAGCTTTATTTCTAACAGGGCCTGGGCCCTGTGACCGCCTAGTACATAAATAAACGCCATTAAAACTATAAATCTTGAATTTGTAATAGAATACAGGGACAATGTATCCTACAAGCTGTAAGTTTTTTCACTTTCGTCTGTTTTAGGGAGGAATTTTAAATTCCCAATATTTACCTAGGTATACTTAGCGATATCACAAACTTTTACTTGATAAGGATGCCTAATATTAAGTATGATGACTACACGATTTTTATTTACAATTTTTGATTTATTTATCTCCTGCGCAGAATGAAGTACAATGTGTTGAGTACCAATTCCGGTTTTAATGTGTTCTATTGTATTCTATTAACAATACAAATTATTATTAGTCTTGCTTTAGTTTCAAATCATCTTTAACAACTATTAGAAAATGACTCACGAGTTTTTACTATGTAATTGTCTGCCCTGTAAAGAACAGCAAGAATTTTAAAACTAATAGAAAGATTATTCTAGACTAGACTAGAAAGTTTTATACAGGAAAAGTTTTAGCATTGAAATGAATATTTACCTAAAGTTTAAGCTGACGGCAGTAGACTTTAGCGGGTCTTTGTATGCTAAAATACGTATTGCCATCGATGAAAAGAGTTGCGTAATCATATTTCCAGGCTTCAGCTAAAGCAAAAACTATTAAAAGGACATGTCATGAAAATTTCTGTTGTCAATTACTTTTAATCAACATTATTGTTGTACTAGCCGGTCACATGGCCGAGGCCGAGGCTAAGTAATAAATAAAGCTATTGAGTGTACGGAGCAAATTGTATGATGAGCAAAGGTGAATCCTCCAATTTTCTATATATATGTCAAACGGAATTGCTAGCCAACTATCGCTATTTTTCCATTTTTCTGATCTAAACGCTGATATATAAATTAACAATATTTATAAAAGGATAAGTGCTGCCGGTTGGATAAGAGAAAGTATATTATCTTAATCATGGTGGGGGCATTTTTGGAGACGACTTTTATTCAAAATTATAATGCGTTCGGAGGAACTTTTCCCCAATTTTCTGCTTGGAGTTTTAATGTGGAGGTGAAAGCTCACTTCATTTTTTGAAATAGAATTTGGTTCATTACTCCTTCACTCTTCAAAATTCAGCTTACCGGTGGTAAGTCCTTGTTGATAACAGTGATGAAGTCAAAGGGTGATGGGTGCCAATACTAGTTGGCATTTAGAAACACAAAATTTAGCTGCAGTTTCGGTTTTCCCAGAATTGAACAGACCTAATTTAGATGTGATGAAAGCGAGAAAGGAACTGAACACAGAACGCGTTCACCATACACTATTATGAAATATCTATTTAGTTGCCGTGCACAATAATAATGTTAAGCGTTTTATTTTTATGCAAACGGGCAAGAAGCTTTTGTAATTCGTGGTTCTGCTTTCTGCGTTAACAGAGTGGCAAATTAGCACACAATGGTACATACATATCGATATACTGAATTTCACCGCGCAACTCGAACAAGACGATTATACTATAGTAGTGATTGCTAGGCATCATAACAATTTAGCTGCTTGTGTTTTTCAAAAATACTTGTAAAAGGAGAAAATGTTTATCATTTGGCTATTTTTTATATTATGTATTATTTAAATATAAATAAATAATAAAAATTGCGGAAGCGGAAACTGGTCTTAATACAAGTAGGAAGAGGAAGAGTATACGTAATGCTATTCCTCTTCCTACTTGTAATAAAGCCAGTTAGCAAGCCATTTCCTGCATATTTTATAGATTGTATGATATGGAATAAAGGAAGTCCGTTTACTTCCTTTTTTAAGTTTTTGGCTTATAAAATATCATATATTGTAGACTATAAGGTTAAATAAATGACTTGGAAACTTGGCATTTGCTTCTTATACTTACCAAATGGTTGGCATGAAAGTAATTGAAGAATTCACATTGCTTTAATATAGAATACTAGTAAACCCAGCTAAGGGGCAAATCAAGCACTCAAAGAGAATTCACCAAGCCACCCAACACAGTAATAAAAACAATTTCGAAAACATCCCATTAGGTTGTTATGTTAACTTTGTAAATGCAAAGTACATTTAAATTAATACTAAACTGTAGATCGTAGCATCAAATACAGGGAACAATGAAAGACTATTTTCGAAAAAACTCCCACAAAGTTACAAAAAGCTTCCTTTTAAAATCGAAATAATAAGATTCCCTCTAGGATTTTGGAAAAACGTACAAACCCCATGAGTCAACTTACGAATAAATATTTTTAAAGAATAAATAGTGGCTCCCAGTACTGTTATTTAATTCTACAAAAAGATATCCCAACTGACACAAAAGAATTAAGAGGGTAGTAAAAAGTAAAAACCCATCTCTATTAAAAAATGTTGAATAAGTTTGTCGATATTATAGCAGAACCATGCAATTTGGATTAGAAGTTTTGAAATGCTATTTAATACGCACATTACGATCATTACGAAATGTTCCCTTTCGCCAATCATTTCCATTCGATCCCCACTCACCATTCAACCTTCTTTTGTAAATTTCTATTTTTATTTAGACGTTATAATAATAATATGAAACGTGAAACGACTCATTTCGTTGGTTTAGAGGAATTGGACTTGCGCATTTTGTTTTTTTGCTTTCAAGGAGCCTGCATATATTACGTGTGTAGTTGATGGGAGGAGGAGATACCCAAAAGTGTTGCAGTCAGCACTTGCGTTGGGGGAGGATTTGCGTTACGTAATATATGCAGGTTCCCTAGGTTCTCCCTACCACGCGTACATACATACATATATATGTAAATTTATTGAAGTCTATGTTATATATAGAGAAGATTGTATGGTGTACACACTACATCCATATTTTATAATTTGAGATTGCTATTAAGGAAATTACATTTTAATTCAACTCGCTCAAAGATTGAATTATTAAGTAGCAGGAATTTGAAGTAAAGTGGAAATTACATCTAAGAATAAGTTAAGATTTGTAATATTTATACTTGTAAAATGATTTTTTACTTTTATTTATTTCCAATGAAACATCCTGGAGGCTGTGACATCAACGTTAATGCCCAAGTGGTCCATGTATAGATCTGCGTTGTGATTGGTTGTCCACGTGTGGACAGCTTGGCCATTTTTGACAATCAGAGTTCGCAGACTACTGTGTCAGACATTTTACAATCCGACTGTAGTAGAATGAAAGAAATGTTCTATTTTGGGAAAGGTGGATTAATTTTCGTGTCCCAAAAGTGCGCTAAACAAAACTAATAAAGTTTGTTTGGTGGATTTCAGATTTTGTCAGGTGCTATGAAAATGTCGGCAAAAAAGGAAACGGAGAAAATAACTAAATCAATACCAAAGGAGGCCTTCTACCAGATTGAAGTCATCATTAAGTTAGGATATTCGTTAAAAGTATGTCCGTATATATGGAATGTCAAAGATTATTCTCTGAAGAAAACAAAATGCAAGACTACAACTACGATTCTCTTTTTGCATGCTCTTGCATGCATTTCAACTGCCATAGTTTTTTCAATTCAATTGGTTAGATTTTCAAAGATGGAAAGCGAAATGTTATCGTATATCATTGCTTGGATCGCAAGCGTGGCTTGCTGGTGCATTCTGCTGGTGGACATGATATGGATTCGATTCTCAAATGACGTGGCTGTAATGCTTACTAATGCATTACATATTCTTCGCGAATTTGAAGGTATTGTATTTATTTATTTTTTAATTGATAATAAAACAAAATGGTAAACAAATGAATTTTATTTAGAAAATTACATACATGAAAAGGAAACCAAACTGCATCAATCCCTCGCAAAAGTATTGAGAGTCATGAATTCATCACCTCTAATATTCTCCTGTATTATTGTATCGTTCTTCCTTATTCTACACAAACAACCAGTATTTGTGCATAGGGAACTGCCAAAACAATACCAATATTTCCCGATTATAATTTTGTTGGCAATGTTGGCGTTTTGGATAACAGTCATCTCTTCCTGCATTATTAATATCGTGTTGGAGGTGTTGATAATAGGGTATATACTTGTTCGCATTTTCCAAAAGGAATTAAAGTAAATCAATTTATATTATAGAATAATGTATAGTAGCTACATGTATATACAAAAGAAATTATTATTTAACAATATTTGGTGTAGTTTCTATTTTAATACGTGGAAATATTTTTTAGATTGGGAGAAGAGCAATACAGAACAGAGGATGTCGTTCGAAAGGATTCAACAATATTGGCAAAATACAGCAACATTTTCAGATACTACATGATATATTTTCAGGAAATGTTCGGTCTCATCCTTGCACCCATCCAAACAATGGTTACAAGAATCATAATAATCATTACAGTCATTATAATGAAATACACAACGACTTTGCACCCTGTAGTACTAATTGGTCTTTGTTATATCTGCTTGTTTGTTTTTATTCTCTGGTTCTCTTTTTTAACTACTTTGCACAAAATTCCACAGATGTACAACGACACATTAGAGAGCTACTCAGCGCAATATACTTCAAAATACAAACAGCATTCTTTGTATATGAGGAAGTACCTAAGAGCCCAAAAGGAAATACATTTCAAAATCGGGTTAGATGAACCCATCACTATACAAAGCGTCCCTGATTTTGTGTTGAGTTATAGCAGGGCGATAATGCAACTTATGATGTCTGCTGGGGAAGTTGAAGAACTGCTGGATGTGGTAGTCTGAGACTTACTGTAGAAAATAATGTAAAATGGAATTTACTACTATGCAAATTAGTTACTGTTTCTTCTACCTTTACTAAAAACAGTTAATATGCGATTTCAGGAATACTTTTAGGCTTTATGATTTTAATATTAGCCGCCTTCTTTATCCTATGAGCAATTACAATCACAAAACTTTAATTGATAATAGAATACCGGGCTCTTATACTCTACCAGATTAAAGTTTTTGCACTAACCGTCTATTTTAGTGCTGGATCTTAAATTCAAACCAAACATTAAGTGTTTGTATAACATAATATTTACTTTGGTATACACACACTTTATGAAATAACTTAATAGAGCCCGTAATTCTGACACTTATGTCTGTTTCCGATCGTTTCGATCTAGATACTAGGCTTGTTTAGTCAACTAATGAATTGGAGTCATAAATATATTATGGTTAATCAACGCAATAAAAATGTAACCTAATTATCCTAACGTATATATAATAAAAACAAAGTATTTGCGCCATCGAGCAGAGTAGATGCGTTCACAATATATCTAGGTATGGTAATAATTATTAAAGTATTAATAATTAAAGTGTTTAGTCTCCTTCTTGGTTTTGTATTATATTATTCTATATAGCAATTTTCAGCAATCTGGAAAATAGTTACTGGCATGTACCTACGTAATATTAGTAAACTACGACATGACCATATAATTTTCAATTACATTGCATGTATGTGAGTAATTGTTTTACGTATATGTATAAGTTATTGTTTCAGTTCCAATTCTAGTTTTAAAGTAGTCTACAATATAAATTAGTAATTTTCTTCCTTTACTTTCAATCCTCATATAACGTTATAACAACAATAAATTCGAGGTTCCACTGCATATAATTGTATGTCGATTTGTATGAAGATTAAAAGACTTGATAAAATCCATTAAATTTACTGCTTAAGCATTAATAGAAATAATTATAAAACAAGTTTTAAATTAGGAAAAGTATAGGCAATGAAATTTACAATTACCTAAGAATTAAGCTGACTTCTTAGAAGAACAATCGAATATACTTTGCCTAGCTAAAGTACGTATTATGGTATTATAATTGGATTTATGTCCGTATATTTCCAGGCGTAAGAAAATTCTATTAGAAGAACATGCTTTTCAATTACTTTTTGCAAAAATTATTGTGTTATGAGTCATAACAATTTAATACTGGTAGGCATACCAACTATAATCCTTGACGAATTGGCATTCCTAAAATTAAACTAGTCTAAAAATTCCACTGTTGGGGACGACTGACTAGTATAATGGTATAGAATTCAGGCCAAATCATTTAGTTTGAATTACAGTTAATAAATACCTTGCAAGCAGCTAACTGTACTAACAGCAATATTCAGAATTGAAATTATTCTTAAAATGAGTACATTTCTCACAAGAAAAGCGCTTGCTTTCTATTTCTCCATTTGTGACAAGATTAGTCACGGGCCATATACATATAATGAAGCAACAAGACAAATGGAAATAGTAAAGAGTATTCGTCGTATTCATCTGTGGTATTTAAACAACCTGACACTGGGCCTAACTCTACTTTACGGAATAGTATTTTTTCTGGTTCAAATTTTCCGTGCTCCGTATGGTTTGCTATTAACAATAATATCAATTGTTCTTGTTATTATTATTATGACGGCATTCTGTCTTAATGTTCCAATTCTCATATCCTTGGAAGACTCTTTGTTCATCTTCAACTCGGTCTTTCATTTTGATAATAAATGTTCACGTAAGTTTAAAATAAGACGTATTTTAATACTAAATATTTCACCATAGAGGATTTATCATGTGATATTACATTAATAATTTTATATTTAGGTGTTTTCTATTCCGATTTACACGCTAGGGTGTATGATTTTGACAAAATGGGATTTGCTGCCCTTTTTATTGTTCCATCTGGAATATTCATTGGCATCCTTCCACCATTTATCAATTTTCTTGTGGATGAATATCCTTGTCAACCATTATTTGATGTTTTGTACAAACCCTGCAGAAATTGGCTAATTGCAAAAATATCATGTGCAGCTTTTATGCTTTATGCTGGAATGGTCGCATGTCTAACAATTATTTTTTATGCAATCCTGTCAATTTTGTATTTAAACTCCATGTGTGCAATTACCAAACTAAATGTATACAATCCAAAAAATAGAAAATTTCTTTACAGACCAATACATTCTTTAGCATTTGCTTTGAAATTCTATCCCTCGCTATATCTTATTAGCTCCCTTAGTAATAGTTTATTGTCGTTTGCACTTCCTCCTGCTCTCTTAGGAATAATAGCAGTCCATGCTATTTCTATATTTGGAACATTTCGTTTATATTCACATTTGGGAATGCCTTTCTACTTGTTTATGCCCATGATGGCAATCGTGTTGCTTGTAATGGAATTCGCAATCCTTCAAATTATGGCACAACTAAATGAAAACTCATTAGACTTCCTTAGAACTTGGAATGAACATCCCTATGGAAATCATTGGACCCGAAAACGAATAAGATCTTTTAGAACTTTGAGATTGGCAGTCGGTGGGTTTTACTATTTTAAGAAATCTACATTTAGCTCATACATGTACACTTTAATCAACAATACTGTCAATTTATTTGTAAGTATAAATCTGTAGTGGAAGATATATTGAATGCAATAAAGCTAAGTCAAATCTATTTAATTTGTTACTGTTTATTCCAATTTAATCATAAGAAGATTAGAGTGCAGTTGGTAATTAATACAATCAACTTTAATTCCATGCATGATTTGATATTTTGCTTTAATTTAAATTAAATTAACATAAAAAGGGATAAATTAATGTCTGTTAGGAACATACAGCAGCTGCAAATATAGACTAAAGTAAATTAAATGGGAAATAAAGTATACAAGCAGGTATATACAAGTTCTTAGTATTGGTCTCGCATTTCAGCATACGACCATGTATGTTTAAATGATATTATACAGGAATAAATCCATTGGAAAGGAACGAGAATAATATTGGCAGTGGCAAATTCTGGTCTGTAAATGTAATTTAATGCTATGTATAAATGAAATACTACCTTACGTGTTTATAGTGTTTCTCTTTCTACTTCTACTAAAGTCAATATATTTCTTATATGCCTTTAGGTTGCATCATTTACAATTCAGCTTGGGTACGCCCTTTAAATGTACAAACTTACATTGACTACTAAATTAAATGAAAAACTCTTGGCATTTGCTTCCTACTTATTTGAGCAATTACAATTGCAAAGTTGAACTTTAGAATAAAACACTGCAAATTTATACTACATAAAAATATACTCTACTAGCTTTTACTTTTGTCTGTTTCAATCCTGGGCTGTAAATTAATTTAGTCCTGACAGTTGTTATGATATAATTTAAATGACTTTTCTAGGTATATACACTCCTTAAAATACACGGATATATTATAACGGAATAATACACAGAATGTAATAAACAAGATGTCGTGTAAGTTATTTTTTCTATTTTTAGCAGTTATTATAGAAATTAATTTAAAAAGTTTTTATCCAATCCCCCAGTTTTATTAACATTATTATAGAAAATGAGAATTGTCACCGAAAAGAGTTTATTTATTTATCATTTTTACAGTTTCAGGTATTTTTATTACAAAAACCTACAGCAAGCCGTAACAGAAGCTCGCCTGATTAAAGGTTACCGTGTACACTTTTTGGTAGACGAAAAGTACTCACCCTTTGTAACACAAAACCGAGCATACGGATTTTGATCAAACTTTCAATTTCAACCCGCTAACAATTTATAGGAAACACAATTGAACTTTTTATCGCCAATTTTTCACTTTGACTATCAAAATGAAGACAAAGTGAGCGCGCGGTATCTCAGCAACCTATGGAGCGATTTGAACCAAAATCAATATGCTTTGTTACCAGTCCATAGGCATTGTTTATGCCAAGTTTGGTCAACTTCCGTCTTTGTGTTCGAAAGTTATCGTGGGTACGGACGGACGGACAGACTGTGCGGTTCTATAAGCTCGCTTCCTCAGGCGAGCTAAAACAGGATAATGAATATTATTATTATTTTATTTCAACAGTGATTTCATAAGCTGTGAATTATTAGTATATGTGAATGCTAGGGTGGAAGGTGATAAGCGAACTACCTACATTTACATATGTTCCTGTGGTCCTGATCAGGCTAACTAATTGGATGTACTTTGAGAAAGTGTTAAGTGGCTCCAGGTATTTTCTTAGCCCACCTGATCAAAAAGTTCCCCGACATCCCCTGCAGACATCAGAAGTTTGGTTACGGCTCTGCTAAGACTCAGCACAAAATTAGGAACGCTTTGTTTTGTACAGAGTTCAACTAGCCGGTGGGTACTTGGGTAGTGGCTAGGTGCATGGCTAGGGGGCAAAAGTGGGCAGGTAAATGGATAGGTGGCTAGTGGGCAAAAGTCAAAATGGGGTAATAGATACACTAAAGGATGTAAAAATTGGCGCAAAATTTTGAATGTTAAGTACTTTTGCCCCTTTTGCCCACTACCCACTTTGCCACTTTTTAAGTCATAAGTGTTAAACATTGCTCGCAAGTAATATGAACATTGAAGAATCAGTAGAATAATAAAGTGCCTTTTGGTAATTATTGCATAACTAACTTTAATTTCATGAAAGATCTGGTATTTTGCCTTTGTCTTAACGTGACCCAAATTAACTTTACCGTTTGGAATTTCGTTGATGTAATGTTGACTTAAGGATGTAAACGAATAATACGTCATTCTTAAAAGTAAAATAAATCTGTTAGGAACATAAAGCAGATTGTAAATGGGTAAATGCACTAAAGTAAATGGGAAATTAAAAAATACCAGTTGACAGATGAGGTATATACGAGTTTACTCATTTCAGCATACGAATATGTCTTAACTCAATAGCCCTTCTGAGTATACAGAATTTATGCCCAATTTTTTTTTGCTTTATCTCACATCCAAATATCTTCACCATTATTTCTGAAGCCGCTTTTCTTGCATTATGCCGAATATCAGAGCCGTAGCCAGAAATAATTTCGGGAGCGGCCAGATGAAAACTAAAACTGAAAAATGTTAGGTTTTAAGGCTAAAATGTCTTTTCCCTAATCTTGTTTCAAATTGATAATCGTTTTAAGGCAAAACATTATGGTCACGACATTGGGGAAAATGATAATTTCAAGTTCGGTATTTTTAAATTTTTCGTCCCAGACGTCATCGGACCATAAGATGAGATATGGCATTATGTCAATTAACAATTTCCGGCTGCTAAACCAGTAACCAGGACTAAGTTTATTGACAACGTAATTAATCCACCAGCAGTTACCAAATTACGCGTATGGTATTATCATATTCAGCTAGCTTTTCCAGTTCATTTTTAATCCTATTAAATTAGTTTTTTGTTCTTTGATGGCGAAGCAGTGAGCAGCGAAGAAATCGTGATTGAGAAACAAAATAACAATAACACCCACCGAGCTAATTGGGTGGCCTATTCTTCTCCCGTCACGATTCCTTCAGAGCTCACTGCTTCGCCAGCTAAGAACAAAAGATAATTTAATGGAATTAAAAATGAGCTGGAAAAGTTAGTTGAATAGGGTAATACATGGGCTCTCGAATTTTAAACATAAACTGCTATTGTCACGTCATTGCAAGCGAAGCGAACAGGTACGTGTATAAATAAGTAGGTGTATAAATACGCAAGCAATGTCCTGTATTCCTGTCCAATATCCTGTCCATGTCCTCCTATATCTTATCTTTAGTCTCAAGTAGGCATATATCTATATTGATTTAATAACGTATTATGTTATAACATTTTATTACAGCTTTAACTACGTACGTATTTAGTTGAAACAGACTGCTAAATATCGTTTAAAACTTCCAAGTATTTTACAATGATTTCATTTATCAATAAATTGATGAATATTCACATGCCTGGAATGTTATTTAATATAAGGTACTCGAGATACGGCGGAAACCTGAAAAGTCACGTTACACCAACTCACGTCAGTTTCATTTGCATTTACATTGGATTCATTGGAACAATACATAGATTAACTGCATATATAAGCGCTGATAAAACAACTGCTGAATGTTTGGTAAAAGTTGTTTATATTCGTATAATGTTGTTAATTTTTATCCTTCGTCCTATAAGGAAGACAATTGCACACACCAAGTAACAGATTGGGCAATATTTAAACAAAATAAGATCTAGTGTTTTGTGCACACACACCAGAGCATAATATTGACATTGTGCTACATTAATTTAAACATTTTTTAACAAGTATCCATTCACAGCCATCAAAAATGCTGAATGTTTACATAATCGTACTGTTAGGACTTTTTGGGGTAAGTAAATCTGAACCTATAATACACAAATATAAATGGACTATATTAAAATTTATAATTCCTAAGCTGCTTTAAAATTATTTTTTTAATCTTTTGTATATATCCCATTGGAAAAAATTATTCTAATAATCCACACAATCACCAATATAATGTAGCAGGTTAAATTCATTGTTTACCTAATCTATTTAGTGCTTCCTCTTTCTGACGTTTTGCTGCTGTCTTTGCAAACAACAACTTGACAAAAAAGGTGGATATTCATTGGAGTTTAAAAATCTTGAAATGTCTTCTAAACCACCCCCAAATAATGGCAATAATGAATGGGGAGGAGTATGGACAACAGATGCATATTCATGGGGAGTTGGATGCGATTCCGGCGGAGGTGATTCTGGAGGAGGTGGCTGTGATTCCGGGGGACACTGCTGTGAATAATTTGATCTTTTTGGATAATAATCCGCTTGTTGGCACTGATTTGGTGAATAAAAAATAATTGCATTTTTTAAATGTTCCAAACGCTTGGGCTCAACCTCGACTTTTGTTTGTAGTATGAATTTATAGATTAAGCAGTGAAAGCAGATAGTTTACGAATATGTAAAAAATGTAGATTTTCTTTCTGAAGAGCCAAGCAAACAAGTTCCTAGGGTCTTATATAAGGTTGGGGAAAAATAAAGAAATGGCTTGCAGTGATTTGATTCAACATAGATATAGTGATAAACTTATTTTCGAATATTTACATGTAAATACAAAAGATTTATCGTCATCCGATTTCTTCTTTCACCTGTATTTACCTATTTGAAGGTACAAACTAGGGAAATTGATTATTAATCATAGAGCTATAAACTATAAATACACAAGAAATGGCCTGTACTTATGTTATCTTATCTCTAGTCTCAAGTACATATATATATATTTATTTAACGTATTATTTGTTATAGCATAAATTCATTTTCAATTCCGTATTTAGTGGAAACAGACTGCCGGATATCTCAGGATTATAAAAACTTCCAAATATTTTTCAATAACTTCATTTACCAATAAATTGATGAATAGACACTTTCCTGCAATGTCAATAACAAGGTATTCCAGACAAAAGGCAGAAACCCCAAAATTCAACTAACATTAACTCACGTCAATTTAATTTGTATTTACAATGGAGTCATTTAAACAAATACACAAATTAAATGTATATAACCGCTGTCAAAACTGATTTGAGTGTTTAATAAAAATACATATTTTCGTATTTCGATTTTGTTTCTTTATTATTCGTCCTGCTAGGAAAATAAATATTATAAAATTAAAGTAAAAGTTGAACAATAGTTAACCAAGACTACGGTATATTGTTTGGTTGACACAGCAGGGCAGATAATTGACATCATGGTAGACAAATTTAAACATTTTTTAACAATAACTCATTCACAACCATCAAAAATACAAGATCCTTCCATGATCATACTGTTAATGGTAATCGCGGTAAGAAAATTTGAATGTATACAACAAATATATTATTATTATTTATTGGGGTGACGCTCCCCTTGGGCCATTTGCCCATGGAGCCGTATAACAAATATCGTCCCTTAAGAATAGAATAAGCCTGTATCCACTTTCAGATTGGTACAGGAATAAGCCAAAATCCATTTTTTGTTTGGTACAGGAAATAGCCTCTATCCTCTTACAGTCGCAGCAGCAGAGGCTATTTCCTGCACCAAACGAAAATTGGAGATAGGCTTATTCCTGTACCAAACAAAAAATGGATTTTGGCTTATTCCTGTACCAATCTGAAAGTGGATACAGGCTTATTCTATCCTTAAGGGACGATATATAAATGGGTCATATTAACCAAAAAGCACCAATCTATTTAGTGCTTTTTGTTTCTGGTGTTTTCCTGCTGCCCTTGCAAACAACAATGTGCCAAGGGGAATGACGAATTGGGTGGAGTATGGACAACAGACGAATATTCATTTGAAGGTGGATGCGATGCCGGCGGAGGCGATTCTGTAGGAGGTGGCTGTGATGGGGGAGACTGCTGTGATTAGTTTGATTTGTACATTGATAACAATCTGCTTGCCGGAACTGACTTAGGGAAGTTAAAATAATTGTATTTTCTTATTTGGTTCAAACATTTGGGACTCGGTCTTTTGTATGGGTTTATTGGTAAGACAAAAGCAGTAAAAATTAACAGTTTACGAAAGCGAAAAGTAAAGAGGCTTTCATTCTAAAGAGCCAAGCAACAAACTTACAGTGTTGTATGGATTAAAACCGAACATAATAATAATAAGTCTCTGCCATCCTAGGTTTCAATAATCCATTTGATACTGCTTACCATATAGTAAACCCTTATACAACTACAACTTAATATCACAATCAGGCTGAATTTAGAAGCGGTACGTAGTCGCCGGTGTTGCCGGTACACATTGTTGCCAAATAATTTTTTACCGGCGACGAGGTACCGCTGCCTAAATTCAGCCTCACAATCATTCCCTAGGTGTTATGTATGTTTACAGGAATATTTACAACATTCTCTTAAAAATATTATTAAAATCATGTACGTTATTTGTTAGGAAGTGACAGTAGCCCAGGGCCGCAGCGAGGGGGGGGCACCGGGGCACGTCGGGGCACGTGCCCCCCCCCCGAAATCGAGAAAAATAAAGAAACTTTTGTCCAAAATCGCAAAACCTAATTTTTTCTTGGTGCCCCTCCCGAAATTTTTTTCTGGCTGCGGCCCTGCAGTAGTCACAATTACCAAGGCATAATAATATAATCCATTCCATGGGAAATTAATTAAATTAGTAAAATTAATGAACCTTGCAGCTAACTTCTGATGGTTTCTCGTTTCAACATTTTATTTTGGATCTAAACTATCCAGTCCATTTTTGGCATCAATGTTTATCAAAATCGATTAATATTGACTCTCAAAATTAAAAAATAGAAAATACGACTGAGTTTGAAATAATATTATGAGTTAATGAGTTTGTCGTAATAGTAAAATCCTTCTAAGAAGAAAATAAGTTCAAATCGAACCCAACTAATTAAGGAATATATTTTCGTTAACAGTTCGTCTGATGCATTCAAATGGATGCATTTAATGCATGTAAGAAATGGAATGATAAATGATAACTAACTTTAATACAATTAGGAAGAGAAGACAGAGTATACAAGTTATTATATAAAGTTGGTATATATTCCATTATATATTATATAAAATTATACAAAAGTTACTCATTTCATTACAAACCATCAAATTACAAATAAATCATTGAAATTCATACCTAAATTGACTTAAGGAGAGTGAGTTACATTGAAATTTATTTTGTTTATAGTATACCTATATATATCCAGCAATAGGACAAAGAGTTACTTTATATCCATGTTATAAACTACGATAGAACTATATTATACAATTTTTGGGACCAAGTATATTATGTCACTTCCCCAAATTCAATTTTTACTGTATATATTACTTAAATATATAGACTAACAATCAAACGTACTTTGCATTGCTTATAAATATAATATATATTCCTGTTTATGAAACGAGTTAAAGCTAGCGAGCATATGCTATTAGAAGGATGAAGGGAATTTTTCCATTCAATTAATGCTTTCAATAATGTACCCCAAAGCAGTTTACCAGAAGTACAGGTAACTTCGGAAGGCACCCGACAAATGCACTTATAGTGGACTTCGGGTAAACTACTTTGGGGCACATTATTGAAAACACTAATTATAATATTTACCTAATTATAAATCTAAATAAAATCAAATACTTCTCCAAACCCCCCAGCGGACATTGCCATTAACTTCATAACCCCTCTACTAAGACTCAATGCAAATCGGGGTACACTTTGAACGGTTACTGGCTCGTCCAATCCGATTCGGAAATGCATTTGCTTACGGGAATTTCTTACCCTTTTTGTGTAATCCATGTCGAGTTTGTTTACCGAAGTAAAGTGTCTTAACCTATTAATAGAGTCGTTGTGCATATTTGAAAATTTGTTCAGTGTCGATAATAATACAGACCACATCAGAAACATGCCCAACAAACAGCTGCAAAGGGAAACCATTACAACGACAGAAAATTGCTGGTAGTATTGAATAAAGACAAAAACAGCTATAATTATTAGCCTTGTAAGCAACATCTGTAAAGGAGCAAGCTTCAAACCAATTTTTTCTTGAACATACTGCAACAAGTACTTTGTGATGTTGGAATATTTTACTAGGACATCTGGAGAGTGGCGAATGAACTCGTCAGTTCTATATTGTCGTCGTCCAAATCTGTTGTAAGGTAAATTATTCATTTTCAATTTTTTCAAAAATTTTTAATTAATATTTGAAAATGATTTATAACTAAATTACGTTAACTCTTCGTTGATTTTATGAAGTGCTAGTATTCCAAGTAATAACACTTCCAGAATGATTAAAATGAAAGACGCAGCGCCTCCAGCTAACCAAATGATTCCCGGTATTGCAATTATTGAGGCGAAAATGTTTTGATATTCTTTTGGGAGTTGAGAGTATATAAATATAGAATCTGTGCGGAAGTAATAGTAAGCACTAATCCAAAAGAATATAAACGCAAATGGAATTGCGTTCAAAGCTTGTAATATTCGTGCCAAATTTGTAGATGTGTCTGCACCTCGATGTTTATTTATATATTTTTCTGAAATGATTTTAAGATTCATTATTTAAATACAAAGCATTTTTCGTAGATGGTCGAGGCAAAGGAAATGGAAGTTAGTAAATATAATAAATTGTATTAATTTATACAAATATGTAGATTACCTTCAAAATCAGCAAGAATGTTCAACAATTCCGTGATCATAACATCGATGTCTCCAAGACAGGTTATCGCTAGTAGATCAGTAAAGAACCAGCACCAGCTTCCCATGCTTAACGTAAAGGAGAGTATATACGAAATGGATACATTATCCCCAATAATTGAAAACCAAAATAAGTACACTGTGAAATAAGAGGACATTAAAAACCACGAAACTGCATGAATATAAATAATATAATTTTTGAATTTGCTGTTGGTCTTCTTTAAAGCATACTCTTCATGGCACCAGTATAACGGAAATCCTAAGTATGATCCTATTGTAATGATAAATTTTATTTGTCGGAAAATGTTTTGGGAAATTAAAAATATTTTTTCCCTTTCTATCTTTTTGACAGCTAAAATGGCATTTCGGTTTAGTCTAAAATTTCTTGTCATTTCTGATTCCCTTCAACAATCTCTATTTTACTTTTATTTGTAAGTTGCTACTGAATTCCTACTAAATTATTACTATTTAATGGAGTTTATAGAAGGTAAGCCACTTTTGGATAGTCCAATTCGTCTGCAGAGTTGTCTGCTATTTCTGCAGCATAAAGTAGTTTTGGCGACATTAGGGTAATAGCGTAGGGTATTGATTTATTTAGCAGAGAGTGATTATATACTATATAGATGAGTCATATTCTTTTAGTCTGAATTTTGTTGAGACAACTTTTCTTCCTTGCTTGTCAAAATTGATTGGATTTTCTATTGACGTCAACTACTCAGTACTCACTCGTGCAGCTATATGATATTATACTATAGCATAGTACAGCCAGGCTTTGTATAATAGCGACCCATATCGTACAAGGTTAGACGACATTGAAATGGATTTTCTTATTATTTTTTGCCTATCCAGATATATTAGAAACCACATTTTTCTTGTTCGATTTAAATTGTTTATTTCAAACGAATATATTAAAATTGGAAAATAACTTATACCTTTCTATACTCCAGAGTACTTTTCTAACCTAAAAAACAAACTCCTAATGTTGATTGCAATAGTTGTCACTTATGTCAGTATTTCATTTAATTTCTTTAAGTCTTCACCTTATTTACTACATGCCATTAGTAAACGCTTAATTCTAATATTATGATAATACAAAATAAGGCAATGTACAAGCTAATGATCAATATTAATTTTGTTCACCTTAAGTGTTAAATATTGCTCATTTAATATGATTAAAAGAATAAGCACATTAGAACAGAAAGCCGTTTTGTAATTATTGTATAATTTAATTTTAATGTCAATTCTCTAAAAGATATGCATGGCATTCTGCCTTTTGAAATCTCATTGATTTAATTGCGAGGTTTAAAGGAATAAAGGATCCATAATAATTAATTAAAAATGAATTGCTAATGTACTCTGAAAATCTAAATGTGTAATTTCAATTACAAGATACTAAATACAATAAGCATAATATTTATAGATAATATATTATACCTATAGGTGGTGATTGAAAGTCACCTAATACATTTTTCATGGGTGATATACAGTTTAAGGAATATTTCCAGCACTCAATCTCGAAAAGTGATACAATTCATACCCGTTAGGAATCTACAATAGCCACATAAATACATACTTGATTAAATTTAAGGGAAAATAAAATAAAATATAACTTACTGAGCTACATACAGTTCTCAACATTGATATCTCATGTCAATAGGGCAAGAGAACAGCAATGCCATTACGTCATTAGATGTAAATGGGCTGATAAGCCAGGGCTTAGTTTATTAACTTAATCGGTTCACCTGGCCAGTTATCAAATGGCCATAGAATGTGTAAACCGTTATTGTCAAGTCATGTGGTAGCCATCAGGTCAGTAACTCTGTATAAGTACGCAAGCAATGACCTGTATTCCTGTTATCTTATCTTTAGTCTTTAAGTACTTAGTATTATAACTTTAAAGTATTATAATTATGTTATAACATGTGTTTATTTTTTATTCCGTATTTAAACCTTTATTGTTCGCCCTCCAAGAAAGACAATTGAAGAATTTAAGTAACAAGTTTGGCAATATTTAATCAAAATTAGGTCTAGTGTTTTGTGCACACACACCAGAGCATAAAATTGATATTAATTTAAACAATTTTTAGCTATAATCATTCACAGCCGTTAAAAATGATGGATTTTAAAATAATCATATTGTTTGGAGTATGTGCGGTAAGTAAATCTGAATCTTTATTACAATAGCAAGAAAAGAATATGTACAATTTACATTTATAATTTATTAAATCAATTTTAGTGCTTTCTGTTTCTGATCTTTTGCTGCTGCCTGTGCAAACAAAAGTGTACCAAAAAGGGAGAATATCCATGGCAGTTTACAAATCATGAAAACTCTTCTAAACCAACCCCGAAATATAACAATGAAAGATGGGACGGAGTTTGGACAACAAGCGGACATTCATGGGGTGATGATGGCTTTTTTGGTGGAGATTCAGGGGGAGGTGATTCTGGAGGAGGTTATTGCGATGCCGGTGGAGGTGATTCTGGAGGAGGTGACTGCGATGCCGGTGGAGACTGTTGTGATTAATTTGATCTTATTGGATAATAATCTGTTCGCAGACAGTGACTTAGTGTATGAAGAATAATATATATTTTCTTAATGTATTTAATATCTGGATAGTTGTATTGGTAACATGAAGCAGTGAAAGTTATACATGAATGTACGAACATGTAAAAAGTTGTAAAAATATCAAGCAACAAACCTATGGTGTTAAATAAGAATGACTTTCGGTAATTTGATTCTATAGATAGATTTTGTCTTGCTGGTTGTTTTCAAATTTATTAAAAACTACTTTATTCACTGCTTCAAACAAAAGGTGACTAAGATGCAAATCAAATCAATGCTTTATCAAGTCGTATCAGAATATCAATACGTGATACACTATTCTCCTAACCTCAGATATAAAGTATATACAGTTGGTTTTGAATATAAATATTTTACAGAATTTACACGAAAAGTGGTAATTGTTTCTTGAGCGCCAAAGAATAATTAATCCCTATGCTTCGAAATTGAAAGTAAAAAGATGCTTTTGTTGAAGATTTTGGAATGTAATGTTTATATTATTATATGATTTTCATTTCACAGTCCACTAGTAAGGGTTGATCTACATCACATTTTCAAAGTTGATAGTTCGACTTAAGTTGTAAGCATCTCTTTTCATATGATTGATGGCAAGTTTATCCACACACACCTTAGTTCACACAATGACATTCTTAGTGTGAATTTCTTCACATATCTGGTATTTTGTCATTAGTGAAACTTGTTATGAATTGGAAGTGCCTGAATTACGATGCTGCTAACCAAAATGTCAATTTGAGGCTCCTAAAACTTCGTTTGTCTCATTTCATAGCATTGCTTATCATTGACTTTATAGAATTTAAACCACTTTTAGGTAGACCAATTCTTCTGTAGAATGATTTGCTTATTTCTGTAGAATAAAAGCAGTTTTAGAGACATTGGTCTAATAACATTTGGTAAGGATTTATTCAGCAGTTTTATTATGTATGCACTGAATGGGTATAATAGGATATAGTATTATAGGATGATATTATGGCTATGGTATGTAATATATAGCTAGTATAATAAGACACCCCTGAAATATTAAAAAGCAAAATATTAGAGGTGCCCCGGTGCCCTACTCCCTCGCTGCAGCCTCGATGGTTACGTCAATTATATTAATTTGCATTTTTATTTGCGTCATTTACGCAAATACATAGCTTAGTGTAAAGTATTGTATGTAACAAATTATTATTATTATTTTTATTATTTTTTATTTTAAAAAGTATTATTATTATTTATTATTTATTTTTATTTTAAAAATTATTTTTATTATTTATTATTTATTATTTTTATTATTATTTATTATTTATTATTTATTATTTTTATTATTATTTATTATTTATTATTTTTATTATTATTTATTATTATTATTTATTATTTATTTTAAAGTATTATTTATTATTATTATTATTAATATTATTATTATTATTATTTTATTATTATTTATTTTAAAGCAGTAATAATTATTATTTTATTATTATTTTATTATATTATTTTTTTATTATATTATTATTATTATTATTGTTACGGCCAGCTATGTCTCTTTCTAGCCGTAAAACGCTATCTCGCAAAACTCAAGTCTGCTAAATAGAGCTTCGTTTCAACTTCTCGAAGGACCAGCCTTAAAGGCAATTTTACTCTGACTATATATAGATGAATGTTTCTAAGAATCGTTCACCTTTGATCCGAGGACCTGGGCTAATTGAATTCTTAACAGACAAACTATATGCAGAGATAATACAATGCAATTATGAATCAATGCTACTGATTGCTTGAGGAATATACTACTAATTCTCTGGAAAATGACTGGAGCCTTTCACATAAAGTTACATCAGCTGTCAGCCCTTTCTCGAATTATAGCAATTCTCTCAAATCAGAATTACGCTACAATGAAGGTACACAAGACCACAAGACAGTTACAGGAACTGAGACAATATCTTTATTTACAATACAAATCAATCAAACACATACAGCCATACACAATCACAGTGATAATCGGCTTGTACTTCAAAGGCAGGCAGGTTTGCAACAAATCAGCAAATGCTAAGGCAGCTCAGGGCAATCCCTTCTGGCAATTCACCTTAGGAGGTCAGTTTCCATGACAGAACACTGCACTGGCCTAATCGGTACAAACCGATTTTTACATATACAAAATTCAAGATTTTTCACCGACGACTTTCACTTTCATCGGTAACTTACACATCAAAGACATTACATTACATATACAAATCATACATCATTCGAATCCAAATGATTCGTAGTATTTGTTTTTGCATTCAAACATTTTCTACATACACATAAAACAATTAAAATTACATAATTACATTTAATTTACATTATTTATAATTTAAATAATTTCCTACAGCTAAGAAATAAATAAATAGATACCATAATATTACAAATAAATATTTTAGATTTTCATTTCACTTGATCTTTCAATGTGTCGACAACATACTTCCCCCGGTAGATGCTCCTTGGGGACATCTTCATTTTCAATCACGTCGATACATTCGGCTGAGATGGTCTTCGGTTTGATCCTATCTCCAAATCTCGTACGATACAAATCTCGTTCCTATGGATGATCCAAACTTCCAGATCTCGTACGACTCAATTCCAACATCCCGGAATTCTTGGTTCATCGGGTTCAACAGATACTCACTGATAAACATCAACAATTTATCAGGAGCTTTAGGCGGAAACGGCTCATTCAAAATAGAGTTCCAGACAACTAACACAGATCCAAACAATATGGCGTCCATCACATCACTCTTAAGAAATCTCAGTTTCTCTGAGTGCATCATTACAGGATGTGACAAATTTTCACGAGCTCTACACATGGCTCTTCCAATACCAGACTTACCAATAATAGCTGGCAACAATTTCAAACAATTCAAATTTGTCGGCAATTTATTTTCAACATAAACTTGCCCTGACATGACCGTAGAGACTAACGATTCATTCTTAGTGTCTCTCGGACTCAAAGTCACAAGATTCGGAAGATTACAATTCTTCTCGTTCACTGATTTAGACATACATTCATCAATCTTTGTATAATACTGTTCTGCAAAGACGGGAATTTCATTCATTTCACTACTCATAGGACAAGGACATTTCACATCAACAATAACAAATTTCTTATTGTCATCACATGACATTACGTTACTGTCGGAAACTTTCCCTACAAATTCTTCATGACATAGATCATTTTTCATACGATAATCTTGATTCTGGTACACATGACCTGTGAATCCATCATTACTATTTTGATGGTCACCTGACGTTCCATAAAGGGTCCACCCTAGTCTTGTCTTGACTACCATGGGTGCATTTGCAGGACCTTCTACAACTTGCAATGGGACAATCAACTGTGCATTATTCAGACCAATAAGAATCTTTGGCTGATCATTACTCAAGTTCGGCAGCGGTATTGTTCTTAAGTGTTTCCACTTACGTTTCAAATTCTTGCCACTCAAACTTACTTTTGGCAAAGATAAGCTTGTAGTGGTCTGAAAATTATCTACAATGTAGGACTCTTGACACTTTAGTCCTTTAATTCCCATTGTCACTTTCATGGAATTTTCAGATCTTGCATTTGAATTAATCCACTGTAACCTTAGTGGCATTTCTTTTCCAGACACTCCAATCTGTGCAGCCAAATCAGCATCAATTAGGGACACAGTGGAGGCACTATCCAACATGGCATAAGTGTTTACATTTCCATTTGGACCAGATATACTTACTGGTAGCACACACAATGTTACTTCAGCACAATCTGAAGCATGGCCACAAGTCCGTCGCTGAGACTCTTCTCTCGGCTTTCTTATCGAAAAGTGTAAGAAGGGATGGTGTAATTGGTCACAATCATTAACACCACAACTCGTTTGGTCATCACAGTCTGCTGCTATGTGGTCATCCTTTAAACAGCGGTAGCATAGTCGTTCTTTTGTTGCCCAATCCCATCTTTCTTCAGGGCACTTTCTCAACAAATCTCTGCACTTATAAAAGTAATGTCCATACTTTTTGCAGAATATACAGCACTGTTTTCCTTCTACAGTAGCTGCAATGACTTCTTGTCTTTCATTATGAACTTTCACATGAAAGTCTCTTTTCTTTTCATAAGGGATTTCCACGGGCGACACCCTTCTAACAGCTTGGGCTATGTGGCTTAACCAAGTGGAGAACTCATCCAGCTTGGTTACTCTATCTTCAGTCTTTGCTAATTTCAATCCCCAATTTAGTTTCAATCCTGGGGAGAGTTTTTCAAATAACTTATGGACCAAATGTGGATTGACAAGATAATCCTTTCTATTCAATATTTCAGCTGTGGAAACAAGATTCCTAACAGCGTTGGCCAAGTCCATTAAGGCCTCAGGGTTCTCATCATGAGCACTTGTCATTCTCTCTGCTCTTACAGTTAGCATCTGCAGAATGACTTCCGGTCTGCCGAAGCTTTCTTCTAGACATAGCAATATTTCCGGCAGCTTTTCTGGTACAGCCAACATACATTGTACTGCTTCTTTCGCCTTTCCACGCAAACACTTCTGCAGGCGAGAAATATTTTCTATGGCACTGAATTCACATGCCTCAGTCGTAGCCTTGTACTGACTAATAAAGTTAGGCCATTCTACAGGATCTCCTGAGAAAACTGGCAACTCCTTTGCGACTGTCTGCCGCGCCAAGTACTTATTCATGCTATGAGATTCTTTCGGCATATCAGAAATACGACTTTCCATAGCTTGGAACATGCTAGTCATAGCTTGTACCATCTTCTCCATTTCTGTCGGAGCATTCACAGATGGCGGCTCAGGAACTTTTCTTTCCGTGTTCAATAAATTCTTTACTTCAGCTCTTTCTTCTGAAGTATAACGGTCAGCATCACTTTTCTTATTCGCATTAACAGACGCTACCGTCTGCATGCGTTTCTTTACAATAGGATCTTGAGGGGGTGGAAAGACATCACCAGTATCATCCTCATTCAGATCATCAACAATCAAACTTTGGTAGTTAGTACCATCGGAGTTCATGGAACCATTTTCCTCCTCCTCAATGATGGCCAACTTCAATTCTAGCTCCTTCTGAGCCATCAATTTCTTTCTTTTGATCTCTCGTTGTCGTTTCATGAGAGCCATGGTTTCCAATTCAATGTCCAACTCTTCAATTCGTTTCATTGCCTCAACTTCAGCTTCCAACTTTCTCCGGGAAGCACTACTAGACTTAGAGGACTTACTTGCACTGGACACACAACTGCCAGCAATACTTTCATTATCATCATTATCCAGCACTTCAGGATTTGCTGGCTTCCGCTTTCTGCGGGCTGACTCCGAATCATCACCAATCATATTTGGTGGAATACCCTGGACACGGGCACTTTTCCGCTCCGGAGGAATAGATTTGTCACTCATGATTTACTTCGATCTTTAGTGTTCTGTCACTTGTCGCCGACACGATCCGGCTCGAAGGACCAATGTTACGGCCAGCTATGTCTCTTTCTAGCCGTAAAACGCTATCTCGCAAAACTCAAGTCTGCTAAATAGAGCTTCGTTTCAACTTCTCGAAGGACCAGCCTTAAAGGCAATTTTACTCTGACTATATATAGATGAATGTTTCTAAGAATCGTTCACCTTTGATCCGAGGACCTGGGCTAATTGAATTCTTAACAGACAAACTATATGCAGAGATAATACAATGCAATTATGAATCAATGCTACTGATTGCTTGAGGAATATACTACTAATTCTCTGGAAAATGACTGGAGCCTTTCACATAAAGTTACATCAGCTGTCAGCCCTTTCTCGAATTATAGCAATTCTCTCAAATCAGAATTACGCTACAATGAAGGTACACAAGACCACAAGTCAGTTACAGGAACTGAGACAATATCTTTATTTACAATACAAATCAATCAAACACATACAGCCATACACAATCACAGTGATAATCGGCTTGTACTTCAAAGGCAGGCAGGTCTGCAACAAATCAGCAAATGCTAAGGCAGCTCAGGGCAATCCCTTCTGGCAATTCACCTTAGGAGGTCAGTTTCCATGACAGAACACTGCACTGGCCTAATCGGTACAAACCGATTTTTACATATACAAAATTCAAGATTTTTCACCGACGACTTTCACTTTCATCGGTAACTTACACATCAAAGACATTACATTACATATACAAATCATACATCATTCGAATCCAAATGATTCGTAGTATTTGTTTTTGCATTCAAACATTTTCTACATACACATAAAACAATTAAAATTACATAATTACATTTAATTTACATTATTTATAATTTAAATAATTTCCTACAGCTAAGAAATAAATAAATAGATACCATAATATTACAAATAAATATTTTAGATTTTCATTTCACTTGATCTTTCAATGTGTCGACAACAATTATTATTATTATAAGCAATTATTATTTTCTTATTATTTATTTTAACGCAGTAAAAATGGCTTATTTGCGATATGTTACATTAACATTTTATGTAAACATTATTTACACAGTATTTGATACCAAGTATTACTCCAGTTTCATTAGCAATGGTATCCGGTTGCAGTAATAGTACTTAGTATTCTAACTAATACGAACAAATCCATGCTTATTTTAATTAATGCTAACATATATCCTCACAATTCCAACTATTTATTATTTTCTTTGGTGCAGGAAATAATCTATATTCATTTGCAGCTTTAGCTTTACCTACATTAATATTAATAGCCATTCTAACCGGCGTGGACTAAAATTCCTTGCTTGAACTGTATTCTACAGTTTTACGCTCTATTCATTCATGTGATTTAGAACATTAAAAAGGCATTTAGATGTGGCTTTTGATAATATGATATTGGACCCCGTCAGCTATCTTTTACTCTCGGGTCTCAGGCTACCAAATCTAGTAGCTCTCCAACTTCCCCAGCAGACATCAGAAGTTTCATTATCGCCCTGCTATAACTCAACACAAAATCAGGAACGCTTTGTATAGTGATAGGCTCATCTAACCCGATTTTGAAATGTAATTCTTTTTGGGCCCTTAGGTACTTCTTCATGTATAATGAATGCTGTTTGGAACTATAGTGAGCTGAATAGCTCCCTAACGTGTCGTTGTACATCTGTGGAATTTTGTGCAAAGTAGTTAAAATAGAGCACCAGAGAATAAAAACAGAAAAGCAGCTATAACATAGACCAATTATTACGACAGGGTGCAAAGTCGCTGTGTACTTCATGATGATGACTGTAATGATTATTAATATTCTTGTAACCATTGCTTGGATGGGTGCAAGGATGAGACCGAACATTCCCTGACAGTATATCATGTAGTATCTGATAATGTTGCTGTATTTTGCCAATATTGTTGGATCCTGCCGAACGACATCATCTGTTCTATATTGCCCTTTTCCCAATCTAAAAAATATTTCCGCGTATTAAAATAAAACTATAGCAAATATTGTCAAATAGTAATTTCAATAATACACTTGTAACTACTATGGGTTATTCTACAATACAAATTGATTTACTTTAATTCCTTTTGGAAAATGCGAACAAGTATATACGCTAATATCAACAGCTCCATCACGATATTAATAATGCAGGAAGTGCTAGCTGTTATCCAAAACGCCAGCATTGCCAACAAAATTATGACCGGGAAGTATTGGTATTGCATTGGCAGTTCCCCATACACAAATACTGGTTGTTTGTGTAGAATAAGGAAGAACGACACAATAATCCAGGAGAATATTAGAGGCGATGAATTCATGACTCTCAGTACTTTTGCGAGGGATTGATGCAGTTTGGTTTCCTTCTCATGTATGTAGTTTTCTAAATAAAATTCAATTGTGTACTATTTTGCTTTATTATCAATTAAAAAATAAATAAATACATTAACATTACCTTCAAATTCGCAAAGAATATGTAATGCATTAGTAAGCAGTACAGCCAGGTCATTTGAGAATGAAATCCATAACATGTCCACTAGCAGAATACACCAGCATGCCACGCTTGCGATCAAAGCAATGATATACGATAACATTTCGCTTTCCATCTTTGAAAATCTAACCAGTTGTATTGAAAATACTATGGCAGTCGAAATGCATACAAGAGCATGCAAAAAGAGAATCGTAGTTGTAGTCTTGCTGTTTGTTTTCTTCAGGGAATAGTCTTTCACATTCCATATAAACGGACATACTTTTAATGAATTTCCTAACTTAGTGATGACTTCAATCTGGTAGAAGGCCTCCTTTGGTATTGATTTAATTGTTTCCTCCGTTTCCTTTTTTGAAGACATTTTTACACGACTAAGAAAATATCTGAAATCTGCCACAAACATTTTTAGTTACTCTGTTAAGTCATGTTATATATAGTAAACTGTCCTGTGTATGACATCGACTGATTGACTGATGATACCCGTTAGCCTAATAGGCTATCTTTAATTAGGTTTTAATATTGTTTGCCATTTATTCTATCTTATTTTAAATTCCTTGAACCCAACTATTGATATCATCAAAATTGAGTTACATTTAAATTTAATTTACCTATAGCCTTTAGCCTACTCAATTTATATGACACGTATAGTATGGACG
Organism: Tomocerus qinae; assembly: GCA_020055645.1. Lineage (NCBI taxonomy): Eukaryota > Metazoa > Arthropoda > Collembola > Entomobryomorpha > Tomoceridae > Tomocerus > Tomocerus qinae. Next base: position 22,581,704 of record CM034546.1, on the reverse strand, counting down.
CGCTGCTCCGTATTCTATAATAAAGTTAATTTTGCACTTGTACTAGCTCATATCAGATGTCTGCCCTTCTTTTCTTCCACATAACCTTAAAGGCATTCAGAAAATGGCACGTTAACTGATTTATTTATAGGGGAATAGAGCCAAATCGCTGTTGTGATCTTGCGATTCGTTGTCTTCAGAGAATTGTTTTTGTATTCCAAATAGGTTTTTAACGATTACCTCAAACTATCAAAACGCCTTCTCGGGTAATGCACTAATTATTTCGTCTGTTTCTTTGACATCTTTAAAGCGCTTGAGAAAATATTTATTTCAAATCTACTCTTTATTCATTGCTTTAATGAACTTTTCGTCCGATGTTGATTATTGATTGATGTTTGGCGTTGGCCTACGGATCTTTTAACACGGTTATCCAGATAAACTTACGGACCAAGCCACGATAATATTTATATATGGTAAATCGTAATTTGAATGTACTATATTTGATTAGTTTACGCAGTACTCTCAGACTGACATATTAGTGAAAAAATAGAAACGGCAAAATAGGTGTATTTTTAAAAAATGTGCATTTTAAAAGAGGTGCAGTGTTTTTAAAACAATTGCCTTTAAAAAGGCGCTTTAAAAAAAGTATTCTATAGTAAATTAATTTTGGCGGTTGTTGCTACTCATATCAAATGTATAAATTCAATCTTTAAGGCCATAATATAAAGCACTAAACGAAATAAGGAAAGGAAATGGTATGTTAATCGACTTGGGAAGAGGAAGAGAGCTTAATAATTTCCTTGTACAGTCATATTTTTTATTGTTGAAAAGGATTCCTTGAAATTAAATATAGATACATAAAGTGATTTAGATAAAGAGTGAGTTTTGTTGAAATTATATTTTCCCTATGGCATACCTCTATCTATATATATTGGCAGTGGACATTCTATTCTGTAATGTAATTTAATGCTCTGTAAGTCAAATAGTAATTTACTGTTCCTCTTCCTAGTACTTCCCTTTACTACAAGTCAGTTAACATGCATTTCTTATATGTTTTTAGGCTTCTCCATTAATAATTACTAAATTTGGGTACGCCCTTTACATGTACCAACTTTATTTGAATCTTAAAACTTCTGCTACTTACTGCTATAATAATAAAAACCTACACATTTGCTTCTTAAGTTCCATTTTAGCAATTACAAATCAGAAATAAAACTAGAAATCTGCAAATGGGTATTATATACATATTATTATGCATAATATCAGCGACCAGGGATTATGCCTGATAATCGTAATTATACGAGCATTTTCCACACACCGCCGCTTGCGAGGTTATATTATGTTATATATTACCTGCTTTTAATTTTGTATTGCCGTCTGTTTGATTTATGGGCTTTAAATTTATTTAGCCCTGACAATAATGACACCAGTTAAATGATTTACGTAGGTCATGACCTAGGTATACACTTTATAAAATAAATTGGAATAATATGATGGTTCACTGGATGTAAATAAGCATTAATTGGTAAAGTAAAAAGACTTCACACGCAAACAAGGACGTATTTAGGGGGGGTGCTAGGGTGCTTAAGCACCCCCTAAATATTTTGAAAACACACTAGATATTACCGCGTTTTCATCACTTATTTAATATTTAAGTTTAATTCCAAATTGGAGGAAACATATATTTTCGTTTTCATATGACACAATAACATATATTTTATTTTCGAGCATTTTCGAATATGTTTGAACATTTTCGAATCCTTTTTTCCCTGTATTGAACCTTAGGATCTGAAATTACCTTATATTATATTGTTACAATTACAAAATGGAAATGTGCTTAGCAATCGACCACTTCTGAAATGAGGTTTTCTGTTTAAAACATCTAAAACTATATCGGCCGAACTGGGTGGGTGATGACAGATAAATCACATATTTAGAAGGGTACTACAGTACTACCCCCAGCCCCTTAATCTTGATATAAAATGGATTTTTTTGACAAAGATTACAAATCATAAATTTTTTCGCGCTTCGCGCGTATATTTCTTCCTTTTTACTAATAATTATAATGATGCAAGAACATATTGAGGGATGGGCTTTACCAAAATCAAAGAAAAGGGTCATTTTTTCTCACAATCACAAAAAACTTCGCGCTCGGCGCGATTATTTCCTATTTTAGGCCTTTTATGACTCATTTCCGTCAAAAAAACCAAAAATTTACGGGCTACGCGCGAATAAATATCATTAAAATATCTATTGGAATTAGCCTCTTCCAAAACTCAGTTCTGTATATGTGCTTGCAATGATGGTTCTAATTGCTTGATTTATGTAATACTCATTTTTAGAAATTAGCACCCCCTAGATCCAATTTCTAGATACGCCCTTGCACGCAAATGTTGTGTATTGGCATCCGACAAACAGACTTTAATACCTACTATATGCCATTTATACCAACAAACAAGATTTATAAAGTAAAAAAATTGTTCTATTACTGTCATATTGTAATATGATGGGGGATATAAATATAATATTTACTTCAATTAGTTTAATATTGCTGTTATATTGATTTATTGCGTATTATAAGCATGCCCAATTTTTTTCCTTGAGATTTCCAGTTTTAATAATGCTGCCCTGGAACATGGGAATTAGTCACTATCATAGCTAAACGAGTATATTTATTTATTTATGACTTTTTATATAAACAGTTATTTTAATTGAATAAATGAAACATGTAAAAATTAAAATTTATACTTTCTTTCAATGTTTTTATCAGCTGTGAATAATTAGTTATAGCGAACGTTAATATTTATTGTTTTTACATAGAGTTAATAATAAATTTTATTTTGATTTTACAAATAGAAGTGTAGTGTGGGTGCTGCTATAAGAATTAATCGCAATCAATGATTCACGTAAAGGCTGACTAGGCTAATCGGATGCAGTTTTTAAAAATGTTAAGTAGGTCTCCCTAACTTTCATTCTCAATAGGCCATTAGGCTACCACATCAAATAGTTCCCCGACATCCCCCGCAGACACTAGGAGTTTTACTATCGCCCTGCTAATACTCAGCACAAAATTAGGGACACTTTGTACAGTGACTGGTGGATCTAACCCGATTCTGAAATGCATTTCTTTTTGGGCCCTTAGGAACCTCTTGACATACACAGTATTGTGTGTGGTTTTTGAGTTATAGTGCATTGAATAGCTTTTTAACGTGTCGTTGTACATACGTGCAATTTTGTGCAAAGTAGCTAAAAACGAGCACCAGATGATAAAAATGAAAAAGCCTCCATAACTTATACCAATAATGACGAGAGGATGTAATGTCGTTGCATACTTTAAAACGACGACAGAAACGATTATTATTATTCGTGTAACTAATGATTGGATGACTCCAAGCATGAATCCGAACATTTCCTGAAGATACTGCATGTAATACCTGAAAATGTTGCTATATTTTATCAATATTGCTGGATCCTTTCGAACGACATTTTTTGATCTGTACTGCTCCGCTCCCAACCTAAAAAATAATGACATCATAATATGACATTGTGTCATTGAATAAAAATCATCAATTTATGACAAAAAGTTTTGTATTAAATTAATTGACTTACTTTATTTCCATTACAAAAACAGAAACAAGTATGTACACAATTATCAATGTCTCCAACACGGTGTTAACGATGCAGACATAAGTAGTTGTTGCCCAAAACGCCAAAATAGCCAAGAAAATCACAACCGAGAAATGCTGATATTGTATAGGTAGTTCCCCATACAGAAATACTGGTTGTTTGTGTAGAATAAGGAAGAACGATGTAATAATCCATGGAAAAATTAGAGGAGATGTATTCAGCACTCTCAATACTGTCACACAGAAATATGTTTTTACTGGTCGCCTGCTCCTAAATGTGCTATTACTCGGGTGTCTCTATGATGTGATGTCATACGGAGATTATTGTCTGTCCGGATGTCTACTGAGCAGGAACATAAACTGTGCTTAATATGGATGGTGGTTGTTGATGTCGACACAATACATTTAACTTGCAAATAGTTTTATGCACTTGGGTGAAGTTTTATATGTGTTAAGATTTACTCGGACTTCGACTTCCGGTATCCCTATACCAATCGTTGAACGAGCAAGGACTAGAGGATTGGAAATTTACCAAACCCCCTCCCCCCTGGCGTAACGAGAAACGGGCCTAAATCTGCATCTCCATTCTCTAAGGTAAAAAGAGCAATTAATTACCTAATCAATTCCCAAAATGAAACAAATGATTCTAATAATGATTAAATGATTCCTAATGTAATAATGCCCATCTAATACGCAGTCCTTCTCTGTTCGGCGTACTCGCATTGCCAAACGAGTGAAGTTAAAATGATTTATATTTAAAATACCCATTTCCAATTCACATTTAAGGGCTATTGACAGAGTCGATCTACTTTTGAGCTACATGTAGTCAATTCCCCATTCCCCATGCAATCAATATAAAAATTATCATTCATTATACATCATTCAATTCAATTTCAATTTAAATTTTCGTTGCATTTCTAGATTCAGTTCACATCTCCCTATACATTCAACAAAAGAATTTGAATCTGAATTCAGCACTTAGTCTCCCAAAGCACGTTAAATATAGCCTTTTACATTTTCACATTTCTTTTTCAGCATTTCTGCACATAAAGTCAAACGGACATTTTTCTTTCTTCATTCCCAAGCCACATTTTTTTTTCTTTGTGTCGAGATCTTTGACCCCAACTTTCAGAAGCCAATCCGCTTTCGTAGAATTTAGGGAAAAAGTCACATCGAGTAGATTATGCATTTACATTCTCTTTAGGGATTAAATAACCTTATCATAGTTGAACATTAAAAAGTGACTATAATAGTTGGTCACTTGCATTGTACATACAGTCGTATACTTACATCAATCTACTATAATAGAACATCACACTCATTTGTATTTAGCAAATACAAAGGACATCGTAATTCTCTTAGTATTGTGCATACATAACCAACTACTACAGCTACTCAGATTTTTCCCAAATAACTTTTTCGTTATCTACACATTAATTTAAATAGAAACACATCATCGTAGGCTGAATATTTAAATAAGTCAAATCACTATACTAACATCATTAAAAATATTTTACTTTCAACTTTACAATATTTATTATGTGCATGCAACATTTCAGTTACAGCATGCTCAACCATAGTCAACTATTATCTCATGACTTTACATTTAACTAAACAGTTTCCATTCTAATATTTGAACTTTAATTCTATAATACTAATAATACACATACACACAACTTATCAATTTCTTTAAAAGCATGTCTAGTTTATTCAACTAGCCATTCTCTTTACTCTAAAAACATTTATCTAAATATTTTTAATGTTTTTTTAAAATATTCTTTATACATACAACTACCATGGCCACCGCCAATAATACGGATTTAGAATCTAACGACCTTCTAGCAGCATACATGCTTAAACCTACTACAGCTACCGCCATATTGCAAGGAATTACTTTCCTATGTCACAAACTTGTCTCGTCAGAATCTACTACTGTAGATATCAAACAATTTGAAGCAGTCAGGCAACTCATATCTAAATTTTCACAGATAATAGAGTGTATCTTAACACAACCTAGTTTTCATGTAGAACCCGATAGAGGTGCAGAAACCAAACGAAAGCTATTATTAACGTTGAAAAACGTATCTGCCATTCAACAAAGTCAGACCCCACCAGTAATTGAACCAACAGAAAATGTTGTAACTACCCCAGTAGAATCCATAAATAGTTTCCCTATTCCACCAGAGACTACTGAAAATGTAATTGCATCATCGTCAGAAACTACTGATACCCCAATTGACACACCAACCGAAACCTTAGATTATAACTTACAGCAATCTAAGCGTCGTCATACTTATAAGACCAGAGTTTTCATTAATTCTAAATATAAGAAAAATAAATCGGTGCATAATACAACTCACATTGACACTCATGTCTTTTCTACTAATACGACCCCAAATGAACAATCACATTTTCAACACGTTGCTATTACCCAGGAAGTCACAGATCACAATGTCTCTTCCATGGATCAAAACGGTGATCAACATTCGAATAAAGTCATTCAATCTGACCCAATTTCACACAATTCGCCATCTACAAATCCGCCTATGCATGATGAGAATGTAAATTCTCAAACTTTCACACCATCTAGTAATCATCATGATCAGGTAGAGCAAACAATCGACATCGATAAGTTACGTCAACTGTTAATCAGTCAGGAAAGGAAAGCAGACAAATTCATCGATTCCAACTTAAATGTACCAAACTCTTTTGGAAGAGAATCACAAGCATTCCCAAAACCCACTAATGTCCCACAATTTTCGATTCCTCAGGATGATTGTATCATTAGTCTTGAAGAAAATCCTCCCAAAGAATCTTACTTGCCTTTCCCAATTGAGGATACTCCTTTTTACACTCGTAAAGGCACGTTGAAGAAAGTCAAATACAAAGACTTACATCTAAAAGTATTTTTCGCTCATACTGTTAACGAATCAGCTGTCAATGTTAGGACGCTAAGCATGTTCGATGATTCAAACATTCCATATCAATCTTACCAATTCTTAGAGTTTTCTCGATTTGAGTTTCCCGTCAATGGTCAGAAAATCATGCTAGAATGTCATAATCACAGTGATTTACCTTATGATTTGTTCATTGGATTAGATGCACAACAAGCAGCATTAGAACTTGAAAATAAAGCAATATCTGATTCACAATCTAAATCTAGTTTTGTCAATTCTGAGTTAGACAATCATGAATCTGCACCTACTGCAACAATACATGCTTTACCATCACCATATATTGAAATGGCCAGAGAAACCCTGTATTTCTATGTAGATAAGGAAACCCCTGTTTCAGCTGTGAATTTGAGTATTGTTAACTATCTAACTGAATCTGTCTATGACTATGACGTAAAGTCAAACCCCTAAATGAACCTTACATTTTCGACCACTCAAAAGTATCTCTATCACCTACAACCAGATTTGAAACGGCAAAAAGTTCAGTCAGGCTAGATATTCCCATCAATGGCAAAATCATTTCCTCCGAGTTTGTAATTCTAGAAAATCTAGGAGGTGAATTTATCTTAGGCCTAGACGTAATACGTAAACATGGCATCGTTGTAGACTCTAAAACAAAAAATATTACAGTCAACGATAGTAACCTTCCTTTATGTTCTTCACAATTCTTAAAACCACTCCGCAAGAAATCTAATTTGTAAACGTGCATTTCTCTTTTCAGCTTCGTGAAAAACTCCCAACAGATACGTCAATTAACCAAAACCAATCTATTTAGCATAAGCAAAATTAAATTAAAACTTATACTAATAGTTCTGTTCAAACCAACAGGTAATGTTCCAGCCCTGTATAAACCTTACCCGTGGAAATATTAAACTTTACCTGGGGAGAAAACTACTGCCACAAACCTAACTACACAACCTAACTACAAAACCAAAATGTTAAAACTCCACATCTTAAAACCCTAACCCACCTAAAACTATTGTAAACCCCACAAAACTAAAAATAACCTTATCCCTATATTTAAAATCAACTCACACTTATGGAAAATCCTAAAATACTCTTTGTAATATAATTTATCCTTCATTCCAAGCTGGTATTGTCAGCAAATTATCTATTTACCCTTAATTTATAGCTAAACATTCTTGTGGTATAAAGATTATAATATTCTTTGGGAAAATAACAATAATGTTAAATATTATACACAATAATATCCATATTACTCTGTAAGTAGTTTACAACCACGTAGAATCTAAAAGAGTCTGTAATTTCTCCCAACTCAATGTAATATCCATTTCCATTTACCCACAACTTTCTATGTAATACCATTATTACCTTAATACACTCATACAACTTAATCATAGCAAATATCATTTTTTATAACTCACTACAATTCTACTTTAAAACTCTAATTCCATTTACCCACAACTATCAATGTAATACCGTTATTACCTTAATACTGTTATACCACTTAATCATAACCAATATTATTCGTTTATAACCCTTAACACTCTTTATAACACTATTCTTACCTACCCAAAACTATATCTATGTAATACGATTATCACCTTACCTTATCATTTCATTTTATATAATTTTAAATCTTTCTTTGTTAAAATTAGAGCGACTAAACGGCTCATAATACCCGTAAATAGCCAAAAATAGGGAGAGGACAGCGAGGCATGTAAGCATGAAATCCCATTTCATGCTGTTATACAACTTATTCCCTAATTTCCCTATGAGCAAACCATTCCGATATTTACATGAATGTTACTATTAACACACAAACCAAATTGTAATGCAAAGCACGGTGTCACCCTCTAAACAGCGAATCAAACTAACGTGAGATGCACCCGCGAGCCATATGTTAATCAAAGACGACTCGACGAGAAAAAGTGAAGGGAAGGCAATGAACGAAATGAAGCTGAGGACTCCCAATTTAGCCTTCTAACGAGGAGGTCGCAATTTAGCCTTCTTGAGAGAGAGACGGAGTTTAGCCAAGAAACCGACAACAACTAGCTTCCAGAGAGCTAGAGTCTGCCATCTTGAAAAACTAATTCTCGCATCTTAATTTTCCCATCTTTGATTTGTCCTGTAATCATCATTGTTAAACTGTTCCCATTTTCATTCATCCTCATCCGTTACTTTACCCCTTTACTTGTGCGCAGAAGAATTCTTGTATTTGCGAGATCAACTCGACTCCGGTCGTATATGTACACATTCACATCCTCATCTCTCGTTTTGTGTTCCCTATACAATAGCTAGACATTACTTTCCTCTTGTAAGATCCAATTGTAAGTAATCTAATAGTTCTCCAATGTCAATGTTTGTTATTACCCAAAAGTGATTCAATTGTATTGGAAACATTCTGTAATATCCTCATAGTGTTTTTATGCCGTTAAGTTGTATCCCAGGCTTTTCACTATGCTATTAAACGCAAACTGTGTAGTGACAATTGTCACTACACAGTTTGCGTTTGGGATTGCAAAAGAAAAGGATAAGATTTATTTTAACTGAGTGAGATTGGATTGAACGAACTGATTATGACTGTTAATAGTTAGTCAAACTTAATAGCATAGTGAAAAGCCTGGGATACAACTTAACGGCATAAAAACACTATGAGGATATTACAGAATGTTTCCAATACAATTGAATCACTTTTGGGTAATAACAAACATTGACATTGGAGAACTATTAGATTACTTACAATTGGATCTTACAAGAGGAAAGTAATGTCTAGCTATTGTATAGGGAACACAAAACGAGAGATGAGGATGTGAATGTGTACATATACGACCGGAGTCGAGTTGATCTCGCAAATACAAGAATTCTTCTGCGCACAAGTAAAGGGGTAAAGTAACGGATGAGGATGAATGAAAATGGGAACAGTTTAACAATGATGATTACAGGACAAATCAAAGATGGGAAAATTAAGATGCGAGAATTAGTTTTTCAAGATGGCAGACTCTAGCTCTCTGGAAGCTAGTTGTTGTCGGTTTCTTGGCTAAACTCCGTCTCTCTCTCAAGAAGGCTAAATTGCGACCTCCTCGTTAGAAGGCTAAATTGGGAGTCCTCAGCTTCATTTCGTTCATTGCCTTCCCTTCACTTTTTCTCGTCGAGTCGTCTTTGATTAACATATGGCTCGCGGGTGCATCTCACGTTAGTTTGATTCGCTGTTTAGAGGGTGACACCGTGCTTTGCATTACAATTTGGTTTGTGTGTTAATAGTAACATTCATGTAAATATCGGAATGGTTTGCTCATAGGGAAATTAGGGAATAAGTTGTATAACAGCATGAAATGGGATTTCATGCTTACAATACCTTAACCATGGATTGATGCAAGTCGATTTTCTTCCCTTCTTGTATGTAATTTTCTAAATAAAAGTAACAAAATGATATCATTTTGTACGTTTTCTACTAAGAAAAATACACATTACATACCTTCAAATTGTCGCAGAATTTGTAGCCCATCAGTAAACATTAAAGCTAAGTCGCTTGAAAATCCCAACCATAGGATATCCATTAGTAGAATGCTCCAGCATATCCCGCTTAAGAACCAAGCTAGTATATACGACAGCATTTCGTCTCCCCTCTTTGAAAATCTTACCAACTGGATTGTGAAAAAGGTGGCGGCCAGAAAACACAACAGGATATGAATATAAATAATCGCAGTTGTGATCTTTCTGTTTGTTTTCTTCAGAGCATACTCTTTTCTATTCCAATAACATGAAGATACTTTTAACGAATACCCTAATTTAATGATGACTTCATACTGGCGAACAGTACTGTATTTAGAAATCGATTTCGGTGGGGGCTATGATATCATAGGACAATATCTATTAGGCATAATCGCGCGAAGCGCGAAAATTTTTGGCTTATTTTGTCTAAAATGAGTCAAAAATAGCCTAAAAATCACATAAAATCGCGCGAAGCGCGAAATTTTTTGGTATTTTGAAAAAAATTTTCCTTTTTTCTTGGATTTCGGGGGGGGCTTTAGCCCCCAAAGCCCACCCCCTCAATACAGCCTTGCTGGCGAAAAATATCTTCTGGTATAGATCTAATTATTTTTTGTGTTTCTTTTTTTGCAGACATATTCCCTACATCAAAAAGTAGAGACAGAGAAAATACCAGAAATCTACCCTTACTATGATTTGTTTTAACTAACCTTAAAAATAATTCGTCGGTCTGTAATATTTTAGTTTAGTTCACTTCTTTCAAGTCGTCCGACATTTAAACTGTCCGACACAATGTAAGCCAACGAGTGATGTTGGGTGTTGGCTTCTAATACTTTTGCTCAGGTAAGGTTCACATTGTTTGCCATTCATTCTATTCTGTTCATATTTAATGACTGAAATTGTTTACTTTATAACTGTTAGAGAGAAGAGCCAGCCCTGATCTACATCTTATAATTGGCTTTTTCTCGGAATGGAGTTCAATTTGCTTAGAATTCCTTGAAATGGAAACCTACCTAATTTAATTTAAATAAGGAAGCATAGTTTGGATACTATATACAGTGTTCAACTGTAAACTTAAGTTTTGTACTGTCCAAGTCCATACAGGACCTCAAAAGTCATTTGTCAAGTCAATGCCTTCTTTTATTCCATATGAAATATCCTAAAAGAATTTGGCATATTAACTGACTCTTAAAACTATATAGAAAAGGTTATATAATACTAAGTAACCCATTTCCTTATAGGTAGGCATTTAATTTCATTACAAAACTATTTTTCTTCCTTGAAACTGATACCTAATGTTATTTAAAGAGGGAGTGAGTTACATTAAATTTTAATTTTCCTATCATATCTAAATTATATGTAGAGCGAGATATATACAGATAACTATAATTTATAGGAAAATTAAACCATGTAATCAATTTTTTATAGTCTTTTTTATAGTTTTATAACACAATTATATTGCGTATGGCATTTCAAAATTGGAAAGAAATATTTCAGTCAATAAATAAAAAAGACACTTTCATAAATTACTGACCTAATTGGAAGAATCGCAACTTCACGACGACACCGAGCATATCAATCATGAATGACCTCCAAAAGAATTTGAAAAAAAATGATATGCGTTTCCAACAGCCCCAAGAAACCAAAACTACCAATTAAATCAACCTTAAGAGTTGATATATGAGGCATTCACTTCATATTTCATTGATGAATTAAATGATTCTCATTTTAACACAATAATATATACTGGTGAGATTTATGCAAAAACTAGATGTAATTTAAGAATTTTTTTATGAAAATAATTTTAACCGAATTTTTGTAGTGGCTGAGTTTAGTGATTATGAAATCTGGTTTCCCCTAACTTTGACCTCGTAAAATTAGGAGTAGAACACTGATATTTACTACTGCTGATTCTTACTTTTTAAAACTTTGTTATTACTTTAGTTATGGTTGCGTTACACTAGTAAATAAATACAAAATAATTTTATGTATCGTAAAATCATTTTGTAAGTTAAAATTTATTGACCATCTACAATCACATTTACTTGGTTACATAATGACAATTTATATCTGTTTGTTTAGAATATGATTTATAGGGAAATCATTTACATAATTTTGCTCTTTTGGATGCTTTCAGTAAGATGACCCATAAAAAAGTGACTTTTACTTTGATCAAAACTCGGTTTTCCCAAAGAAAAGCTGTAGCAAATACAAGCAGTAGGGTCAAAAATATATAAAATATGGTGTCGATATTGGAATTTCGAAATGTCAAAGCTCTCACTGGAGGTCTCGTCCAGCAGGTTTTGCACTTAGTGAAATTCCATCTATTGTAGTATTCTACCCATAAATTATAAATCCCAGAGTGGCTTAAAAATAGCAGCCTATATCTAAGAAAATGAGTCATTCTAGGACAACTTAGTGATAATAATGCTGAATAAATCGGGATAGAAAGGTATGAGTTTTCTTCCCTTCCACGATATAATTGATGTATTGGTTTAACTCCTCCATTATGAGGATTCCAGTGAGAGTCATTGAGAAGTCGATGGAGAGTAGAGGAAGAGAGAATCAATGCTGAATTATTGCACTGAGCTATCCATTGTTGAGCACTGCTCTTGTAAGGGAATCCAGGAGGAAACCTAATTTTTTCCATCAGGGTTGACAGAATTTGACCATTATTTAAAGTATTATTGGATTGTTTGGAGAACTGAAAAATGATACAGATGATTTGTGCAAATATTGAGGTCATTAAATGGAATTCATTATTTCTGGCATGAAATATTTCCCTAACTACTTCCTGATCTATAACATCTAATTCGAAATCTACCCGCTCTACTTTTGCTCTGCAATATGTTGAGTTATACCGACTTGTCTTATTGGATAACAAACAATTTTTGTAATAGTCAAGTAGTAAAGTTTTTTCCTCCTGCATTTCAGTTTTGAAAGGGTATAACACATTCCCGTAAATTAGTTCTCCGAAAATGGACACATCAGTTAGATTTGCAATTTGTTCAATAGATTCAAATTGCTTCACCGGGCGTGGCTCTACTAAATCAGTAATAACTATTCCCTTGTATCCGTTGGTTAACACGATGAACATCAACAATAACGGACCAATGACCAACTTTATCCAGAGTTTTTTATAAGCTTTTGAGGACTGGGAATAACTGACCTCTAACATGTATGCATAGCAGATCATAAGAAATGGAATACTTTTACCCCTTCTGCAATAGTTTACTCCGTGGACGAAAGCAATCACTGTTGAAACTGTAACAACGGTACTAAGCCAAGCGTAAGCTTCAAAAGGCCGAATGTAGCCATAGAAAGAGAGATATTCGGCTTCTAAAATGACACAAGAAATGAAGTTAAAGGACTCATCCCTGGTTGTAGCAATAGTCACTAATGGGCCAAAATATAAATTGACATAAGCGGCTGCAGCAGTTTCACTGAACATATTAAACTGCACAAAATATGACACACATTTTTTCGAATTAAAACAAATGCCACATATGTCGTTCACTGATATGGTATAATTTGGCGACTTTTCTAATAGAATAGAAACAATGGGAATGGAGATTTTATCAACTTCGTTGAAGTGATACGTTGTTAAGTATGTGTTAGTAAGAGGAGATCGATAATATGATTTGTATGTTTCTGTGTAGGTTGTGCAGTCAAGAAACACAAACTTGTCTAAAGAGTCCCAATTCTCTTTAACTCTAGCATCTGTTGACACCACTTCACGAAGTGGTATATCATTTTGAGGATATATCGATAACATGGCAAACGAAAATAGTTCATCTGTAATCATCTGTGGCCAGATGAAATACACCACTTGGTTATCATCATCTGATAAACATAGTACAAACCAGGCTTTTTCCCAAAAATATCCGTAGTTATCGACATTGGAATAGGATTTTGCTAATTCAAAAACATTTTTGTCAACCAACATGTACACAGAAGAATATTCGGCTAAATTGTACAGTTGTTCTACAGTCGAAGTACCATACGTTGCCTGATATGTAAATGCTTCCTTTTTCTCGTATTGATGGCTAATAAAATCTACCATTAGAGTATCTGTAGCATACGTTGGATCTAAATTCAATGCAATATTTGCTACACAATTTAATCTAGTAAGTATTCTTGGGAATAAAAATCTGAGTCTATCTTTGCTTTTAAATTTTCTCTTACACTTTGACTTGTTGTAGCGAGTTGTCCGACTGTATGAATATAATGCGTGTTTGTAGTTGCACGCTTTTTCAGTCTCGTCAAATTTTAATTTAGTAAAAGCGATCGGAATTTCGATTTCTTGAAATTTGACAGTTGAAAGTTTTGAATTGGAGTTCAAAGATATTGGTTGTGAAATCAAATTAATGTAACAGTCTTTTTCAAGGTTTACAACATCTTTTAATTTCCATCCGAAACACAATTCAACCACAAGTAGATGCCGCAACCAAATAAGTGACATTTTATGTAGTATTTTAATCGTTTATAGCAATGTAAATTTGCCAGGACGTCAATATAAAAGCAATTTTTTGCTGATTTTATACTTATGTGTACAGTAAGAAATCAAATGAAACTGAAATGGAACAATAAGAATATATCTACTCTACTAAATAAACAACATCGTTGATTTTAAATTAAATGCTGCACGTAGGCAGCGTCGTTGGAATAAAATATTAAGGGAATATTAACAAAATTACACTGTGTCCTGACGGAAATGATCGTGCAAATACAAATATATTTCATGCTGTTGATTCCATACTTAGGAGGTTAAGTCCTGATAACCAATAATCTATAATTTATGAATATGTACAATAAATTGGCATTAGTTATTTATTTTATTTAAGTGCTCCATTTAATCTTGATGTGCGTGTTCTCTGTGTTTGTTTCGTACTTTCACCATCACCATCGAAACCTAACCAATCTGTACCAAACCTTTTAGAAAACCTGCATGCAGTGAGCAATTGTACAAATTTCCACAATGTATACAACTGAAATTACCTGCCCTCATCCGCAATCGTTACAAAGCGACCAAATGAACATTAATTTAATTTTTAATTTATTTTTTAATTTTTTAATAACAGTTTAAAGGTTTTTATAGGCAGTTATCCATGTATTTATTTTTAATATATGGAATTTTTATATTATAATATGTACGTTTTGGCACATGTTTAGGGTGTATTTACACATCAGTGTTTAATTTGCATAGAGTTAGGGTTATTCCCCAAATCAGCATTTATTTTATTAGAAATTATCATTTTAACCTTGAAATGTTGCATCTTGTGAAGCTGAACACTTAAAATAAAAACATTGCAATTTCCAAACAGCAACCCGAACAATGTTCTTAATAATTTCTGAACTTACCATTCATTGTTCATCTGTAGGCATTTCATTTCTTTGGCTTTCTAAATAGATATGCAGATACTACTAAATCCATAATTTACATCAATTTTGGCAGTGGTGACATCGAATGGGATGTCAAAATAATAAATAATAAAATATATTAGTATGTAATCTTTATTAGGTAATTTATTCATCAACCACGTTTATTTGGTTACACAATAACATTTATAACATTGTAGCTGATTGCTTAGGTTATAGGTAGCTAATGTAAATCTGATCCCGTAGGCAAATTGCACAAGGTTACCATCAATTTGAAATAATATACAAAGGGTTCTATAGTTAGTTGTACATAATCTAAACTAAATGTTAAAATAAATGAAGTTAGTAGAACTACAAATAAAGTTTAATTCAGTAATATAATAACTAAATAGCAGCTTTACTAATATTATATTTTACAAGAACAAAATAATTTTATTGTAAGATAATACTTGATATTAAATAAGTTGATAACTAGAATGTATACAGTAAACGCAGAATTTGATGCTTA
The DNA here is from genome assembly GCA_020055645.1 of Tomocerus qinae. Lineage (NCBI taxonomy): Eukaryota > Metazoa > Arthropoda > Collembola > Entomobryomorpha > Tomoceridae > Tomocerus > Tomocerus qinae. The sequence continues at coordinate 22,565,805 of CM034546.1, read as the reverse complement.
AGATTAAATAAATAATCTAAAACAACACTAAGAATCTTAAATATCATAAATATATTTCAGGTCACGACATTCACATCCTTTTTACAGCTTGAATTAATAAGTACTGTGATTGTACTAAGAAAGACATAGTTCGGGAAGCTTGTGTGTGAACAATCGAAGTTGTTTACCCATATACAATTTTTTTCGCTATCCTGTTACTTATCTTGTTATTTCGTTGGTATCCGGTGAACTTGTCTAAAGCTTTTTCGGCAATTGGCAAAGGTGAAATCGATAATTACAATGGTGATCTCGATTGTAATTATCGAGATCAAAAAAGCTTTACATGAGTTCACCTACAACCATTTCGTTATGTAAAATCTAACATTATAGATATTTTAATATTACTTTACAAACAATTTAAAAATCTCGTGTCAACGCATAGTCATTTTGAAATATATTTTCTAAATATTACTGAAAACACGTAGGTAGATATTTGTTGAGCCATATTTCCAGACTGCAGCAAAAAACATAGCAGTAATAAAAATAATAATACGTAACCTAATGATGGTAGTATTAGTATTTGCTACCATTATTACCGAAGCCTATCGAAATAAACACAATATAGTAATTTGAAAATTTAATAATGACATAATTACATTCCCCCAATCTACAATGTATTATTTACAAATACGACTTTTACTTTTACTTGGGTTTTTGCTCAAAATGTTTTCTGTTAGGTCACCCAAAAACCCAACCTAAAAAGTCGGGTTTTTGGGGCTTTCACACCCTTCGCATTTGGCTTGAAATGAAAATATTATGATAAAGGTACGTAGGTTTAATAAATTTCAAAATACAACTTGATAATACTATTGGGGATATCCACCCAATATCAAGAAAGTATATGTGAATTATTACTATTTTTCGTGAAAAACGTTTTTACCTTCTTAATTATGTTGTATTTTTTAAAGTTCCCTATTATGTTTTATTACTACAGTTATCTATGCAGCATTATTTTTTCATTGTATAATGGTTTGTTTACATTAATTAATGACGACTATGAATACATTTTAACATTAAAAAAAATTTTCTTCAAGAAAGAAAGTTAATGCTGTAATACCATCCATTTCTTACACTCCTTAACCTCTAACTTTTCTTGACGTATCTCACAAACAGAATCAAGCATGGTTAATGCCTTTTTCCAAAGAAATGACGGACACACCAACCCTGTGGCTGTAATTACCTTTTTATATTCATACACTACAATTCAATCTACATTTGACCGATAGATCAATCGCCAATATTTCCCACTCTTACCAGTCCTAGAAGAAAAGTTTTCCTTTCCTGAGATTTTTCCTGACTATTTTAACATTGCCAAAACTGGAACCTTTATTTTGTAAAGCCTCCAATCTCGGCAAGAATATCTCATACTCTGATCAATGTTCTGAGTACTTTAAAAATATTTCAACTTTTTGATAAAACTCAAAACTTCGAAATTAAAAAATTGTCAAGGCCTAGCATTTTGCTTTGAAGGATTTATTATACTTAGCAAGATATCCAGACAGCCAGTGGCATTACTTTAATTTTTCCCAATTGCCATATCAATCTATTCCTATGCCACACAAACCAGAGTCTTACATTACAACCTGCTGTCACAATCCTTTCATAATTAAAATTTGGCAAAATCGCTACCCGCGATTATGCTTCGGAAAAAGTGTAGAAGTTAACGTCTCCATATAAGATGTACATCATCACCGGAGTTGAGATAAAAATTACTTTTGTAAAGATGACACAGTTGTCTTATACTTTGGGGAAATGGAAAAATGAAATCATTCAGAATTATTTGATTGTACCTCAAAAATTGAATCTGGTTTAAGTTACAATTACAATTAAACTACAATAAATAATTTCAATGACAATATCCGACTTAACAGTTAGATCAATAAATTATTTCCTGTATTTGAAATAAAATTTGAACTAAGATTTAAAACAAAAACATTGCATTCTGACATAAATGAGCTTAGTTTACGAATGGCAGTAGAGAATAAGTACGGGTGCAAATGCAAGTACTACTAAAGATGATATCCTGACATCCAGTGTTGGCATTCACTTTATTATGCAATAGACTCAGCCACTCGACTCCTATCATTGTCAACACTAGTTTTTCCCAAATACGAATACACTCTTTTCAAAACAAACCGGAGACGCAACACAAGTCTTACCTTACGACGTTCTTTCACAATTCTTCAACAATTAAAATTTGGCTAAATCGCTACCCACGATCATGCTTCGGATAAAAGTATAGAAGTTAACACCTCAATTTCTAATGTAAACCATCATCACCGGACTTGACATAAAAATTACATTTGTAAAAATGGCACACTTGTCTTATACTTTGGGGAAATAGAAAAATGAAATCATTCAGAATTCTGTGATTGTAATTGAAAAATTAAATTTGGTTTAAGCTACAAGTACAATTAAATTACAATAAATAATTTCATTAACAATATTAACATTAACAGTTCGATCAAAAAATTATTTCATTTAATTGAAATAAAATTGAACTAAGATTTAAAATAAAAAAATGCATTCTGACATAAATAAGCTTAGTTTACGAATAGCAGTAGAAACGAAGTACTCAATGCAAATAGAAAACAATGTATGTAATGCTTCCATCCTGATATAACATGTTCACACAGCTTTGCTTAGCATTTTTGCGACATTCTTGGGGCTTTGGGGACTAATTCTTGTTTTCTAACATCTTTTTAACGGCAAGACTACTACTTGTGCATTTATGACACAATACATAATAGCCATTTTAAATGGTACCTGTTTAATGGATTCAGTCAATCAAACAATGACTTATCGTATTACCTTAACGATTGTCAATCTTTTAAGAAAATGTTAACCAAACATAACTTAACTGGAAAATGTGAAGTGTAAAAAAAATTTTAACTACTTATCTATTTTTTGTTTCCCTTGTATCTTTGTTAACTAAGAGTTTGATTGTGTTATCGATAACTATAAGTCGTCTGTTACCAATTGTGATTTGTATTCTATTGCAATAACCAACACCAGTTTATTGCTTATACATTCTACTTAATTGAAGTTTGCCTAACCAACATCAATTATCGGAAGAGTCAAACAGTAAAGCGGTCAAAAAGGAAAGTTAACCAATTTCTTATTTTAGTAGAGCTCTTCGAGGATAACTGCAAAAGATGTCATTGTATGAAATCAGTTTACATTAGCCAAGAAAAGTCACAGTTTTAGGACGTAAAGCGGAAAAGAATAAGAAAATTTAACTTATATGTTGCCAGTTGCGTTACTGGTAGCTAATTTTTAGTTTTATTTTGAATACCTACCTTTTAAAATAATATAATGTGAAAATCAAGTAAGCTTTACACTAAGACAACTAAAGGTATTACGGACGTAGCCGGGGACAATAAAGTTTTCACGTTCTTTATAATAAAATAAAGCTTTCAACACTATTGAGAATAAATTGGAACGATCTTTTCTTTCGTGTAACAATCCAAATAACGATTATCTATTATCTGTCTGTTGTAACGAGATGCATGCTTTACAAAAATATTTTGAGAGACTTAACGTATACAGATCATTAGGGTTAACAAGTGGACATCAGAACCAAAACTCAAAGATGTAACGATGACATATCTGCTTCCTCATTTTATCTAACCTGTATTTAAGTATCCAGAACGGAAACAGAACGGACGAAAAATTTAATTCGTTAGCCACTTTCTTGGAGACATGCAGGTTTTGCTGTATAATGATATATTGTAAACATAAATGATTGTGTTGTTAACAATATAACCTTTCAAACGGTTCAGAGAGTTATTATTTAATATTTTTCGTTTTAGACCCTGGTTTAAATACAACATAAACAACAGGTATAAGTTCACAAAGAAAAAAGAAAATATTATCAGCAAACAAAGGACATTTGTTTACTCTTATTTTTAGTCATTTATCTTCCCTTACTAGCAGTTACACCTAGTAGTGGTAAAAGGTTATTATTCATATTAAGTAATGTCAAGAATGAAGTCAGAGCTAAAGGGCAGAAAGGAAACATAAGAAAATAGCGCTGGAACTTTGCCGAAAATGTCATAAAAGCGACCGTACAAAAATATGAATTTATCATGCGAATTACTTGACTTCAGATAAATGAGGTAAATAAAATGCCATCCTAATAAGGCTTAAAATGAGGAAACAAAAGTCCACACAATGAAAACATTTCTATGGATTTTCGTTTCGTTAAAAACCTTTCACAACTAATTGGAAAATACTGACCAGAGAATTAAAACCATAATTAATGTTCATTAAATTTTACGCTATTAACCTTTGGTCTGCAAAAGATATTAACAGCTAGAGATTTTAACAACATCAGTAAATTGTCGGTCAACTCCCTCCGACATAATCTCATTATATTCTCCATCTCTCTCATTCTATTATCAAATGACATTTTCATCTGATTTTATAACTACACATTTGCTGTCTTGCAAATACAGCAATATCAAATGTTGGCCACGTGATAAATATTGGTGATACGGCTAATCACCAAAGAAGCATAATACCCATATGATAGCATTTACATTCATCATCTGAATTAAGTGGGCAGAACAAGATACTGTACTTCATTTGAAGAGCCAAAGATCTGTTAGTTTATATTTCGGATTCGAAAACATTTTATTTTGCTTCAGGAGGACTGCTATATTTTGTAAACAAGAAATGTTGTCCTACGTTTAAAAATGGAGTTTTTAAAAAACGCTGCCACGATATATATTTATTGCATGCGTTTTTTCTGACATTTATATTTGTATGTGTCAATATTTTTCAAGTAGTGATACTATGTTATATTATTCTGGAATCAATTACAGTAACTCTAACATAAATGGGAAATTTACCAAAACTCATTCGAAAGTCAATTTAGACTTTAAAAAACGAATTCACACAAATAAAACCATCATTTCAATGCGAGCTATGTGATAAGAAGGTTTTGACTGCGAGTGATTCATAAGTACTCAACTGTGAGTTAAAATTGTACAACTTTTCATCTGCATCATCAGAATACCGTAACCCGATAAGCCTTCATTTTCTTTACTTCCTCTTGTTATTGATGCCTAATGTCCCTTTATGGAAAACAGCTCAAATTCACCTTTGAGTTGAAAAGTCTGGCAACAAAGCAATTATTTACTTAGTTTTATATAGCTTGAAAAATTATGCATCGGGAATCGGGAAGAAGAAGAGGAAAGGTAGAACTCATTTCTTTTAGCTTTTCTAGCTTCCCGCAACATAATATAAAACTATGTATGTACTTACACCTTTTGAACACACATTGCGTAAATTCAGTGGGACATAGGGAATTTAACTTAGGAATCTTAATCAAATTTAACAAAATATTTTGAACTTAGAAAATTAATTTTAATTAAATAGTTCTCAAAACTACTAACAATTCTTCTGCCATCTTTGATAATATTATAGGTCCTTAACATCGTAGTAGGTTGGAAGTCGTAAGTAACAGCGAATGAGATATGCAGCTAAGATATAATATGCATCATGCTGCATAATATTTACGTGTTTATGTTAACATTTAATGTCTATAGATTTTCGGTTCAAAATAAATAATAAAACTGATTTTAGTCTTCGATCATTCCATAATCAACACAACAAAAGTAACAATAGATTTATCAATGTAAGCACAAGTAATACTGCGTCATTACCATTGGTTCGCGTAACCAATATAAATATCAATTGAAACAAAATCGTACATAGAAGAAGGAAATGGGAGCTTTGATATTACGGTTTAAGAACATGAGAACCGAATTATTTTCGAAAACCACAGTAATTTTAATCTGCAATAATTATAAATTATTGTGTATACTACTAAATGAACACAGCGACAGGACAGAATATCAACAAAAGTGCTATCTTTTTCATGAAGTCCTATAACCTCAACTGCTAATAAGTCGGCCTAACGTCCACAAATATTCGCAAAGTAAATTTTGTGTATGTTTCATTAAGAAAATCAATTTTCTTTAGGCTGAGCGAAAAGCCTTCGACCTCGATCGGATTTTTAAACCGAATCTCAGTCTAAAGAAAATTGATATCAGTAATACAATTTGTATTAAAGGTAAAACGATTGAATAGTGGTGAAAAATAGAACAGAGGTTAAGGTACAGATAGAGGGTACTATATTTGAAATATAATATAATAATAGAAAATAAGCTCGTATCCAAAATGGGGCGGGGGCGCAGCGCTTTCCATAAATCTGAGAAAAAGAGAAGATTTTTCCCAAAATAGGCCAAAAATTGCCAAAATTTTACATAATGTAATCTATCCCATTTTTGAAATTATGTTTGGTTAAGCCCCCGCCCCAAGGTTTCGACTGGGAAATACCACTAACGGGAAGTTTCCCATTTCCCACTGGGAAATGTGGGCATCAAAATGGAGTGGGAAATGGGTAGTGTGGGAAATAGTGGGAAATAGAGCCAAAATTCTAATTTTTGGGCTTTTTTTCCCATATTTCCCACTAATTCCCACTATTTCCCATTAACCACAAATTCCCGCATTTCCCGGACGTCCAACAAACAGGTGGGAAATGGGAATATTCGCAACTCTGCCCCGCCCTGACAATTGGATACATGCGTGATAGGAAAAGTAAATTGACTGTGATCACTACTTTTTATATTTATCCACAATTTGGATTTGGGGCAATCCAGAAACCAATATGGATTTCTTACTGATAGCGGTTGCATTTTTGGAAAAAGAATTGAATTAGCTTTTCAATATTAGTACAGAAATTAACATTGAAAGTTAATAAAGCCAACATTATTTATACTTCGAACAAAGATTTTTTTTATTGGATTCTTCTGTTCTTTCAAAAGTAAATTCCATACAACTTCCAAAGTCATTTTGGGGATTTTCTAATTATTTATAAGATTAATAATGCGGAAAAGTTAAATTAATTTACATGTCACCTTTAAAAATCTATGGAACAAGGTAAGAGAAAAAAAGCCAAACGTCTAGCACAACTTTCAAATTTAATAGCTTTTTGAGAATGTATTGATTATCATCTAAAAATTTAAACCTGTAAATTTTAATATGATTTATTTTCTGAAAACGTTTATATGAAGACCATAACTCATACATGAAGTAGATATGATGGCATAAAAAGCTTATAAGTTGTCCCAGTCACTATTCGATAAAGATACATATAATATTACACATCTTAACCGAGTGTTGACTAAATGCAAGAATTTTATGAATTTTAAATGAAATCGTAATACCCCATTGATTTCGGTGGTGAATTTTCTTATACAAACCCATTTTACCTGTGGGTTCGATATGGTACTTAGTACTTAGTACTCTACTTTAACATTTCCACAGCCAACAATGAAAACCGCTGACTACATCAAGGAGGTACATTTGTACCACATGGCAGTATCCAAATGTGGTACATTTGTACATATATCACAAGGTTTCGTATTTTAATACTTGCCACCAAATCCATGGTTTAGGTCGTTATCTTGATAACATGCTGTGTCCAAGTTTGTTACAATTGTACCACCCCAGTTAGAAAGCGTTGTACGATTGTACCACATTGAATACAGTCACGTTAATGAAGACTTCGTCCTAATTTTTCTAAAATGGATTTTGGCTTTTTTGTTCCTTAAAGGACGAATGTATTGCACAAATTTTCCAAATAACACCTGACAGGAACCTGAGAGCTGTATGCAATTTGGTCTATAGGAAGGGAGATAACGGCAAATAAAGGCGCTGTGGTACAATTGCACCACACTTTGATGTGAAAGTGTGTACAATTTACAGTATTTTAAAAGAAAAATAAATACAGTAGCGTACAAGTAGAACGAAAAAAATACATGAAATTGAAAATGGGGCAATAAATAGCTTATCAGTGTTTATAAAAAACCTGTGGGGGTGAAATTATTCACAATAGAGAAGTTGTAATACAACTACAATAAAACTTCTACTACCAGAAATGCCTTTTCTTAAGAATAACTTCACACCCGATATACCCTGTGTCAATTAATGTTTTTGATAAAATGTACTCCAACGCATACCTTCATGTGCTAAATTTAGAGTATATAGAGGTATCCGTTGGGGTACATAATCGAAAACATTAATTGGGATCCCCATTTTGTGAAGACAGCTAACTGAGCAGGAATCTCCCACATATTGTTAAAAGTTTTGACCCTATCGGAAAAAACTAGAGGGCACCAGGAAGGTGACCAGCGTGGTTCTAAAACTCTCGCCATGCAGGGGAGTTCCCGGACGTTTTTAACAAGTCTAAAAATTCTCTAAGCGTCAAGTGGGCTGATTTAGACGGCCTATATGCCACAAATACAACGTAGAAATTTATTAAGGCGCTAAAGCGACTTTTCGATTTTGAAACTTATGATTCACTATTCGGCTACATATTCCAACACAACTACATCATCAACGGAAATCGCACCAAGGGCGGAGACCCCCATAAGAGTAAGAAGAGAAGAAGCAGCCATTGATTAAATCAACTCACCCGGAAGGATCTCAACCTCAGAGACCGCTTCGGCCGAACTTTGCAATCCACGGAATGTAACAAAACCCACGCCCCCTTCTCAAGAAGATCCGGAGTCTAACTCTCTTACTGCTTTCGGCCAAAGAGTCCACTGCCTCTGTCAGCATCTCTTCCCCTAACACCAACCACTCTGGGTGAGGACTCAGACTTATAAATCTTTTTCTTCTTTGTTTTCAACCCGGAGCTGAACGAAGACGAAGATTGCATTTGTTAAGAATAATTTATTAAATAGGTTAAGAAGTGTCTATATTATTTATTGTTATTCATTTTATTATGGTGAAGGTAATTAAAGTTTAATTATTTGTTTATTTATATTTATGATAGGTAAAATGTAGACACACCATTCCTGATATAACAGTTTAAATAAGAAATCGTTGACGGAAATAAATCAGAATTTTGTTGAGGTAATAAATATATTTCACATTTACATACCCTAAGCTTCTTTGTCTCTAGGTAATGAAATTAATTTTTCGTATAAGACTATAGAAAAATTCATTTGTGTTGTTTTAAAATTCTTTATCTTCTGAAAAAGGTTGTATTTAAGTTGATTTTGGGATTTCCTTTCAGACCACGAAAGAAAATCCATGTTAGACAGTTAAAAGATTAAATATGAGTGATTATGGTTATGTTTATACTATTACAACTTCAAATAAATGAGAACATTCCTCTGTAGCAACAAATGGCTGTTGACAAGCCTTACTCATGCCTTTTTGGGTTTTACCAAACCACGGGTCTATTCTAATGCAGCACTGATCTCATTACATGTAATGCTCCGCATTTTTATAAATTCTATTACTCAAAAATGATAAATATTACCCTGCCATTTGTATTTAATTCTTTGAATAATAATTAGTAATTAAAAAAATTTAATTATGACTAGCATGAGCCGAGGAAAGCAAAATGACATAGCTTATAGCATTGACTGCAATAGCTGCTATTATTATAGGTTAAATCAATGAAAAAGTTTTTCATTCGTAACTTTGCAGTTCAGATAAATTGTAACTACGAATTTTAATTAGCGATAAATTCCCATATTTACCATATTGTGTAATATTATTAAAATACAAAAGGAGATGCGATTGCTTCCTGCCAGAGTCCGTATTTAGATTCAAAAACTACTCAGGATAAAAATGAATTTCTGTCAAGTATGATGATAAATCGATATTTTGACACAATTTATATTAAAGCATACTAAAGTAACTAAACTTTTTTATTGCAGAAAACAGTGTCGTGTATTATTATTAGATGTTTCATGTTAGGGCCGTTTGAATGACCTTAGATCAAAATGTGATAAAATGTGACAACTTGATATTATGACACGGAATGTGCATCAAGTCTGTTTTAAGTTGCAGGGACCTTTGACTACAACATTTCCGAAAATCTTAGCTTCTAACTCCAGTAGAACTCTTCGAGAAAAACGCTAACAACAGTCAAATAATGTATAATATCGTGTAAAACGGAAATGAGTCTACAATACCTATATAAAATGACAATTTAAAGGACAATCCATTGCCAGTTGATTTTTCTACTCAAATGTTTAGCTGGAAAATAAGCCATCAGCGATAACTCGGCACATCATATTTCCCATTCAAATTAGACATATGGAGCACATCCCTTATCACACTACTTTTCACTACTCTTATCCAAGTCTCTCAGATCCCATCAACGAATGCTAAATCCAGCGTTATTTTTAACCACAGGAATCTGTAGGATCCTGGAGGATACCAAAATATCTCGATTGCAATATCTATTCTGTCAACACCATATCTAAAGCAATAACTATCTGGAAGACATTACTGTGGCCGCAAGAAGCACAACAAAATCTCTCGACCCTAGACCGGAACCACAAGAAAACCCACTATTCCAGGATACACTCCTAATTTCCGAAGTCCAATTTGGCCGATCGCGATCCCGAAATCCACGCCACCACTTATACTCCATTCATTTTCCGGTGTGGAAATCTATTTACCAGAATATCCACGAAGACGATTTTACCCCACGAAGCAACCCAACTTTTTGCTAGCAAAAAGGCACCTTTTTGTACCTTTTTGCCCTTTTGCCTTTTTCCTATGAAATTCGCTACATGTAAAGCTGATTTATAAATAAATTTCAGGCTGTTTATAAACCTCGTTTTCACATGAAACAATAATATTGCCATTTTCTATGACTTTTGTACCGTATAACATCAAAATTGCAATTTATTTCTTTTATTTTAAAATAACCAAAAAGGCAAAAAGGTGCCTTTTTGCTAATTTTGCTAGGCAAAAAGGCAACCAAAAAGGCAGCTTTTTGCCTTTTTCATGCCCTGGCAAACTTGCACCATTTGTACCACCAACCCCACGTTTTCTGCTTTGTCAAATCTTTACTGGCCTTACACGCCTTCTTGTCGTACGATTATCTCTATGCACAAATCTTACGATACACGGTGGCTTTTCCGTCTCATGTGCGACAACTCGACAAATCAATAATCGAAAGTTTTAAATTATTCTATTCTAGATTCGACAACTAATACACTAATTAGAGCAGAGAAAATTAGCACTACAAATTAAGCAACTAAATTCAACTGTCATTAGTAGCAAATCGAAACAAATTTGAATAACACAAGTTTTTGGCTATTCCAGAAAATAACGAACAAGGAAATCAGTTTACATTACCTATGCAAATTGACAATTATTAGGACAGAAATTATATCTTATATTCTTATACTATGGCTAGTTGATTTTATTTAGAAAAATAAATGCTTGGTTTGAAAAATTGGAAATACAATTAATAAATTACATCCAGCAAGACAGCAATGTACGTGCAAAGCAATACACATTTTATGTATTTCAAGTCAAATCAATTGAAATCAATGAAACAGATTTTGATGTACAAATTACCATTTACCAATTACTTAGGATAATGGAACGAAATGGGACTACCATTACGTAGTTTGACCATTAAATGCAATTTGGGTATGGCTATATATAATTGATAACTGGATTCAGGATATATCGGGACTTAATTCTGTAAACCTGTAAAACTTTATGATATATTGATTGGAGTGACGAGACGAAGCCGTTGATTAAAAAACAATTTTAAGAGGATAGTCGGTCAAAGTTGCTTTTTATGGAATGGCTTGCTGGGCAATGTAATATTATTGAAAACAAACTAAAATTAAAAAAAAACTGTCAATCATAATGGAATATACCCAACTGAAAATTGGGAACACGATGAAGATTCAAAGAAAATAACTGCAAAAAACAGTCAGATAATTTATGATGTTTTGTAAAACGAAAATCAGTTTGTGTCGTAGCCAGAGAATGTTTTTGGTTTTCATATCAAAAAAACTTTTATTTTCTACAATTTCGGGGCGCCAGGGTCCCCTCCTCGATGCGGCTATAGAGGACGAATATTGACAAAAGCGTCTACATTTTTTTACCACCACAACCCAACAATGAAAACGATGAAACACTAAATCACAATGCCGTCAGATGGTGAACGCCAAATCAACTCAAAAGGCAGCTAATCGACTCGAGCTCTTACGGATTAAATGGATCAAAACATCTGACCAAACCAAGACGCAATAAGCGATTTAACGGAAAAGCATGTTATAAGGAAAAAGGATTTGTAAAGCATTTCAATGTTTCCAGACAGAAGCAATAAATTGATTTATCGTTCAATTCACAAAACGCATTCTTCTTCTTTCAAAACGAGTATGATGAGTTACAATGTACAATTAAAATTACGTTAATTTAATTTCAAATGTTACGAATACCTATTCGTAAACATATTTTAGAGGACAAGGTTTGCTTGTCAAAAGAGCCAACCGTGTAAAAGCTTTGAAAAATCTCTTACATTTACTAACTCCAGTATAGCTCTTCGAGATTAACTGCATGCAGAAAACAGTCAGATAATTTATGAGATCGTGTAAAACGGAAATCAGTTTACATTACATATGTAAAGTGACAATTTTTAGGACAGAAATTATAACCAAAGCTGACAACTATTACCAAGTTGGTTTCACTTAAAAATTGGTACCCAAATGTTTGGATAGAAAAATGAGTTGACACTTATTAATATTGAGCATCATTCATTGGATGGCAATAAATAAGAGGGATAAGAATATTTATGTAATAATAAACCAAGATAGCTAGGAGATACATACACGAAGTAAGTATGTATTTTAGATTAAAGGTACAATCTTAGTTGGTTGATTATGAAAGATATAATAGTCAATGTCATTCACCTTTAAGTTGAACAAGCAGGAAGAAATTGTGCACAATAAATCTGTGTAGGTTAGAAGCCGTAAATCAAACTGAACAGAAATTTAAGGAAATCTAAAATCAAATTGAAAGATGCATAAGGTAATTGTAATTATATATAACATCGATAACTATTTGAGTGAATATATGTTGTGATTATTATATAAATGAAATTAATAAGATGAATGTACAATAAAATTGAAGATGGTGAATGTGGTAATCATAACATTGTTAGTCGTGATAATTCAAACATTAGCCATGCCCGTGCCCCAAATACCACTACCAGAGGAGGCTGTAAGAATAGATACGGACAAAGTAAATTTTGGACAAATTGAAGGTATACATATTTAATTTGAAAGAAAACAATATTTTATGATAAATATTTGTTGTGTAATGAATGATATTATAGGAACTGCAAGAAGATTATGTGAACCGATAATAATATGGAGCAAGGCAAAAGGAATAAAATGTCCATCAGTAGAACAAACAAAATGTCCTGTTGTTGAACAAACGAAATGTGCTGTTATTGAACCAAGAAAAGAACTTGATATTTGTAATTGCAATTGCAATGACACAATAATGGATAACACTGTAGTGGAAATAGCTAAATCAGGGTTTGAAATTTGCTGGTTAATTTTCATATAGTTGCTTAGTTGTAACGCTTGTAATAATTCGTCGTAATAATAAAAACCCAAATTTAAATGCTTTATTAATGAAAGACATTTGGTAGGGAAAGATATTTTGAATAACATAGTATGAAATGAAAAAACAAATTATGGTACTACTAGTAGTGTATGGAGAATTTGCAATTGTACTGTGCTGTCTCAATTTTTGTTGTTTTAAAGATCTTTATCTTCTGAAAAAGATTATATTTATACAAGTTGATTTTGGGATATCCTTTCAGACCACGAAAGGAAATCGATGTTAGAAAACGTAAACTAGTGATTAAGCTTATTTTTAAATTAATACAAAAAATAAATAAAAACATTACCCTGTAGTGACAAATGGCTGTTGACAAGCCGTTTTCGCATTACACATGCTTTTGGCTTTATCGAACCACGTGTTTACTCTAATGCAGCACTGATTTCATTAAATGTAATGTTCTACAATTTATCAATTCTACTATTACACCAAAAATGTTCTAATTATCCTTGTCATTTGCATTTAATTGTGCTTTGAATAATAACTGGTAAGTTAACCAAATTTTTAAGTAAAGGATGATCCGAGGAAAGCAAAATGACATATAGCCTTTACTGCAATAGTTATAATTATAGATTAAATCAATGAAAACGTATTTCATTTTTTCTATCCATTGTAGATAAATTATAAGCAATATTTTCAGTTTCGACATAAATGTTTCACATATTATATTCTTTTATATCGTAGAAAATATCGTCGTGGGTCATTTATAGGTGTTTCATACGAGGGCCGTTTGAATGACCTGCTAGGTAAAATTGAGATTAATAATGTAGCAAAACATAATATTTTGACACGGAATCCACCTCAAATCTTTTACAAAGAGCCTAATCCTTTAATCACGAACTATTGAACATCTCATTTCTAACTCCAGTTGAGAGCTCTTCGAGAAAGACTGGAAAAAACAGTCAAAAATTTTTTATGAGTGTAAAACGGAAATCAATTTACAATACGTATGTAAAGTGACAGTTGTTAGGACATGAGCAAAGGTGAAGCACAAATTAAAACTTTGTAACCGACATCTATTGCCAGTTGATTTTTCTACCCAAATTCTTAGATAACACAGCACGTCATATATTTCCTCTTCAAATTAACAATCCAAGAGACAAACGCAATAGACACCTTACCATACTACTTTTCACAACTCTTACCCAAGTCTCTCAAATCCCATTAACAAATTATGAAACCGAAATCCAACGTAATTCAAACATAGGAACCTGTTGGATCCTGAAAGACACTTAAATCTCTCGACTGCAGCATCTTTTCCGCCAGCACTTAGCACCACATCTAATGCAGGAACCACAGGCAGGGAACAAAAAATAACTTTTTCGACTCGACTTTTACCTTTTTTGTCTTTTTTATAAAAAGGTAGAAGTAAGTAATTTTAAAGCATTCCTTTATTGCCTTTTTACCAATTTTAATGTGTCAGCGGGCCCCATTTACTTCCTTTATACAGTATGATTGCTAATAAGGTCCACAAGGTCTAGGCCTTCTAGCTCCTAAACGGAGGCTGCTACGGAAATGAGAGGACTACCATTGGAAAAATGACAAAATTTCCTACAAAACAGACCATAAGAACAAATTTATTGATTTCCACTTAAAAAATTAAAAATCAGGAAGTCAAATACCAAATTTTCATGTTAAATTCCTCATTTTTACACAACCTTCTTTAATTAATGAATCTTTGTTCCTAAACTTCGGGGAGTTTTGGAAATGGTTTAAACCTGTTGTAACGAGTAATTGGAAGTTGAAACTCGCTAAAAAAACTGTTACAATGAATCTTAGTGATTTTCAGTGATCACTTTTTGGTTGAATTGCCAAATAGGGGTGATAAAGTCTTTTGAACTTAAACTCAAATTTTAAACCAGCTTTAAGGTACCAAAAACTGTAATGCAGTTGAAATGGGCAGCAGACCATTTGCATTTTCTTGTCTTCGCCCATTTCACTTCAAATACAGATTTGGATTGACAACAAAAATTGTTTGTAGTGGGTAGCCCATTTTCAAGAAAAATCTTTATTTCTTTAAACTTACTCATAACTTAAACAACGAAGCTGCCTTTGGATTGGAGCCAATAAGGTTGACTTGAGCTAATTTTTCACTTGCAAATCAATGCTTGAATCCGTTTCAGATTGATAGAAGAAATTCTTTTACCACCGCCGATCAAGATTTCACTTGGAATAAAAAATGTTTCGCTAACCTGGGATCTTTAACTCAAATCAACCTGGGTGTCTTCGTTTTAATGTCTAAGCTGATGACAATAAATTTTTACCAATTTATTGTTATGATTTGCTCTTTGATGAACATCCACCATTTTAAGCAGCGTTAAAAGCTTAGCATTTACCATTTAAAATGAGCAACCTCATAAACTGCACACAAATACATACAATTATAGGCTACTTTTGTCATATTTCATAAAATTTCCAAGCCCGAAACTAGAGTCAATAAAATTATCCTTATAGTCTGTTTTGTAGGAAATTTCCTCCTCTTTCCAATGATGGTTCTCTTATTTCTGTAGCAGCCTCCGTTTAGGAGCTAGAGAGCCTAGACTGTGTGGACCTTATAAGCAATCACCCGGTACATGTAAACAAGGCAAAAATGTAAAAGGGTAAAAAATGACTGCTTTTTTTTAAAAATGCTGTACTTTTTACCTTTTTTGTAAAAAAGGAGTGCATTTATAGTTACCTGCCATCTGGAACACATTATTGTGGACTATGAACTCAGTCGTTATAGGCGCGAATGCTATTTGTGACGGATATCGACATAAACATAATTTCTTTGTTTTGGCGGCTATTTCACTGAAACAAATGAGTGGAACTGCCAAGTCACCGAATCACAACGATATTCTGAAGACTAAAATAAGACCACATGGGACAAAATTGAACTGAAAAGGCTAGATACCATGCACAAGTTGTTCACATCCTCCGTTAAAACTACTACCTTTTAGTTTTATTCATCTGGATATCCAACCAAAACGAACGTATCCACACCAGAATTCTCGCCTGGGAAGCAGGAGTCATCAGGAAATTTCGTTTGAATGAAATAGAAACCATAATTTACCTCTAAAACCATATTACCCCATTTTTGCCCAGAAATATATTAATGCCATGGCCCAATTCCTTTTCTATTGTAACCCCAATGAGGACAAAAGGCCAAGACATAATGTTCGTCCAAACCAATATTGGCGAAATATTCAGGCCGCAACAGCCTAGGTAGCAAAAATTGCTAAAACTGCAGAGAAAAGCCCAAAATTCATTTTAACCCACAAGTCAGATAAATACGAAGTCCTAATAGCTATATCAATAAGAAGTTATGATTAACTTTTCCAAGTATTCATTTTCTTGTAAAAAGAATTATGACAGGAAATGAATTATACAAAGACGTACGTATGACCATACAATAAAATCAATAATCGAAAGTTTTAAATTATTCTATTCTAGATTCGACAACAAATCTACTAATTAGACCTATGGTAATTATCTCTGAAACTAAAGCATCTATATTCAACTGCAACTAGTATTAAAGCTAAACGAATTACGCAAGTGTATGACTATAACGAACAAAGAAATCAGTTAACATTACCTATGTAAAGTAAATAATACAACAATAGAAAAGAAATTATACCTCATAGCTGTATACTGTGGCTAGTTAATTTCAATTAGAAAAGGGAACCCAAATACTTGGCTTGAAAAATCAATATGATATAACATTTTACTGTATTTGTTGTGTATTAATATAAACTACGCGTAAAATAATAAATTACATACAGCAATGTTTGCAAAGTAATGCACATTTAATTTATTTCAAGCTAAGGGAATTGAAATCAATGAAACAAATTACCATGTACGTACCATGTACCATATTTAATTAAGTTTAAAAAATTCAAAAAGATAGGAGTGAAATATTTCTCGATAATTTCTCAAAAATTCACCTATTTTTTTCCATGAAATATTTCATTTATCATTTCTGTTTGACAAGGGTAACTAATTTCTTTTCTAAGATATATTTTCAATTTTGCAGGTTCTGAACTGAAACCTGACAATTAAAGGGAAACTAAAATCTGTTCAGGCTCAGCACTCCGGAATAAGATTCAATGTATAAAATATCATTTACTAATTAATGAGGATAATTGGACGAAATGGGACTACCATTATGTAGTTCGAGTTCAACCACTTATCGCGATTTTGGGTGGCTATGATTGATAAATTGGTTCAGGATTCGTAGGAGACAAATCTGTAATTTGAGTAAAATATATATATTATTTGGAGTGACGAGATGAAGCCGTTGATAAAAAATAATTTTAACAGGAAAGCTTTCCCATTCTACACTCTATGAAATGGCGTGATGTACAATGTAATATTATTGAAAACAAACTAAAATTAAAATAATACTGTCAATCATAATGGAATATACCCAACTGGAAAATGGGAACAAGATGAAGATTCAAAGAAAATCTGCAAAATACAGTCAGATAATTTATGATGTTTTGTAAATGGAAATCAATTTACATTACCCATGTAAAGTGACAATGGTTAGGACATACTGCTTTAGGGAAGCATAATAATTACAACTTTACAGCTGATATTTATTGCCTGTTGATTTACCACACAAATGAATGCTCATTTTACAATATTGCAGAAAATGGGTCACTATTTGAGACGTGGAAAACCCTCAAGCCATCAGATTGTACAATTATTTACTCAGCATCTCGTCTAACGCAGTAACGAATTGGAATCCCGACATTACCTTGGGAGCTCAATCATTAAGAACGAATTCTCAGTGCCGTAGCCAGAAGATTTTTTTGGTTTCTAAGTTAAAAAAATAGGCGCAAGGGCCCCCTGACCCCTCCTCGCTGCGGATCAGTAAATTCTATAATGGATGAATAATGACAAAAACGTCTAGTTTTATCTTTACTACCGAAAACCAACAGTGAAAATCTGAATCACTATGCTGTCAGATGTTGAACGCAAAATCAACTCAAAAGGGAGCTAATCGACTCCAGCAATTATGGATTAAATGGAACATGATCAAAACTTTAGACCAAACCAAGACGAAATGGACGAATTAGCATAACGACAAAGCTTGTTTTAAGGAAAAAGGATTTGTAAAAATTTTTATGCTTCGAGACAGAAGCAATATATAACTATCTCAATTCACAAGCCTCATTCTCTTTCTTCTAAAAAGAATTATGAGTGATAATGTATGTACAAATGAAATTACGTTGATTTAATTTCAAATGTTACGAATACCTAATCGTAAACATATTTTAGAGGACAAGTTTTGCTTGTCAAAAGAGCCAACCGTGTAAAAGCTTTGAAAAATCTCGTGCATTTACTAACTCCAGTATAGCTCTTCGAGATTAACTGCATGCAGAAAACTGTCAGATAATTTATGAGATTGTGTAAAACGGAAATCAGTTTACATTACATATGTAAAGTGACAATAGGACAGAAATTATAATTTAAGCTGACAACTATTACCAAGTTGATTTCACTTAAAAATTGGTACCCAAATCTTGGGCTAAAAAAATGAGCTGACACTTATAAATATTGAGCATCATTCGTTGGATGGCAATAAATAGGAGCGATAAGAATATTTATGGAGTAATAAACCAAGATAGCTAGGAGATACATATACACGAAGTAAGTATGTATTGTAGATTAAAAGTGTAATGTTAGTAGTTGATTATGAAAAGTAATAGTCAATATCATTCACCCTTAAGCTGAACAAGCAAGACGAAATTGTGAAGGATTGAAATAGGTTTGAAGCCGTAAATCAAACTGAAGAGAAATTTAAGGAATTCTAAAATCTAATGGGAGGATAAATAAAATAGTAATTGTAATTAAACATCGATAACTATTTGAGTTATTATAATATATTGTGAATATTATATAAATGAAATTAATGAGATGAATGGACAATAATATTGTAGATGGTGAACATGATAATCATAACATTGTCAGTGGTAGTAATGCTAACATTAGCCATGTCCATGCCCACAGACCAGAGGCGGCAGTAAGAACAGATACGGATAAAATAAATTTTAGCCAAATTGAAGGTAAATATTTAATTTGAAAAGGAAAACAATATTTTATGATAGATATCTGTTGTGTAATTAATGATATTATTATAGGAACTGAAAGAAGGTTATGCGAACCGATAATAATATATGGAGCAAAACAAAAGGAACAAAATGTCCATCGGTAGATCATACAAAATGTCCTGTTGTTGAACAAACAAAATAAGCAATCAAAAATGATGTAAACCACACATTGCCCTACGGGAAATGCGCTGCCTGCTTTGCAGTTTCTCCCCGTATAAAAATACGAAACGGTTGTCAAAATAAATAAGACAAATATTTTATTGTATTAATTGTGCCAATTAATAAATCACATGAAACAGTTGCCCACAAGTTTGCATGACATTCACTCTTTATGGCGATGTATACATACTAACGATTAAATAGTGAATCCAGTCCAAATAGCCTGATACTTGACTTGGCAACGTATATTAGCAGAGCAAACATTAGTCTGTTCCATTTCCAATATTCCAATTACTATGATAATGAAAATTTGGCAGACAATGAATGTACAGAACTAACTTATGGTCATTTACACTACCTAATAGTTATGCCTTACCGTCATAAATGTATAATCATTAATTGAAACTGGAACTTTGCAAATACTTATAACAATGGCGCTAACAAAGTTCACGGTTATGTGTCGTAGCACATTTAAATAGAAATACAATTAAAACCATGAATAATGCAAATCAATAGGTAGTTAGGTAAATCTGATGTGCCATATACTGTACTGTCTGTACTTAGTGACTTAATGCTAACGATATAGGTAATGCGCATTATTGCACTTATTAGTACTATGTCTCTCAGTCACTGCTGATTTAATTATTTGAAGCTAAACCTTTTCCCCTTAATTTTGATAATTAGTATGTCTAAATGGCAAGTGAAAGTCAACAACTTGGTCAATTATACTACCTATAGGCATTTTTAAAGCGTTTTACTTCGTTGAATGTAATCAGGAGATATAGGATGAGATTAAATTAAATCAAATGATGTCAGAAGAAACATTATGAAAATTTAAACTGATATACAATGCAGATTGTAGTCATGTCTAAAAATAAAAGGTAAATAATATGGGCCAATAAATCAACAGAAAAGTCTCCTCATCTAAAAGACTGCTACATTTCCATTGCAAAGATTTGTTTGAAAGTGAAAAGTGGTAGTCTTTTTTAGCTTAAAGGGAACACATAAATCGGCCAAATACTAATTGTATATAAAGTGATTGACAGTTGAATTTGAAATCTTGAAATTAATTGGATCAGGCTTTCAGTTAAATAGAAAAATTGAAAATTACAACTTTTAGGTTTAATAGCCAATAATTTCTAGAGATTAAAATGAATATCATTGGAACAATGTTTCTAATTATCTACACAATATTGTTATCATGTAATAAAGTTGGTCTATGCGTTAGCAGAAGTAAGTATTTTATATAGTCAAAAATTAATAAAGACAAATATTACTCGATGGATTCATATTTGACAAATTTTGTTTTCTAGCCCCAGGGACAGAAATTTCGACATTATCATGGTTTTTAATTGCATCTCCTTTGGTTAAGTTTTCCCATAGTTGCTCACCAGATGCTCGCAGAAATTGCTTTGCAATGAACAGAGGACGGAAACAAGGCAGGGCTTATGGCCAATTGCCAACAAAAAAACCTTCTTACTGCAAATTTTGATCAACTAAAATGTGCACTCAGAATAAAATCTCATTTTAATTTTAAATTTCAATTTCAATTGAAAATCGCTCTTAAATTAATTGCATCGTATCAATTTCATTATTTAATTATATTGCTATTTTACTATATTTTACTCACTAAATATATTTACTATATTTTGCCATAATTGCTGTTTTACTTGTACTCATTTCAGATTTAGCACTTAAACTTCCTTCCATCCTTTATTTTTGAAAATATAGGATATAAGCATAAAAATAAAAAAACTTTCTTTATGTAAAATTTATGTAAAGGTGACTTAATGTCATTGCAGGAAAAATATTTTGACAGCTATAGGTACAATTTTAATGCGGAAGAGGAAACTACTTTAATTAGGAACGAATACTTACTACTATATAAAACAATATTTCCGGTACAGAAACAAATTTTGTAGATAGGAAGGAAATACATAGAATGTAGGTATATATATAAATTGGGAGGGATAAGAGTCTGGGAGGTAAATAATGGTTGTGTACAGACTAGACTGAGAGGAATACCTTTAGTCATAATTACATGATCATGCGACGAGACTTCAGAAGTGCCTATAGACTTGAGTATGAAAGTGAAGAAGATATTAAAAGATGGACTGCATTAAAATTTACATGTGCAATGATTTCATTTTTCAACATCCAAACCATGTAATGTGTGTACAGTATAATAAAAATTGATTATGTAAAATATCATTCATCCTATTTAACTACGGGTAAAGGTATATGGGTAAATAGAAAAAGGTTTTTTGACAATAAAAAAAGGCTTTTAGAAAATAATCCAATCGTCCATACCAAGAATTTGCTAGGTCAATAAAATAAAGTACGATAGTCAATAGATCGAGTACAAAGGTCAATACTTAATTATTTTTATTTAATTATTTAATTAAATTATTATTTTTATTTATGCCAAAAAGTGTATGCCAATTACGGGCACTCCCAAAGGTCAATACTTAATTATTTTTATTTAGTCAACGTCAATGTTGAAATAAGTTATTTTCTAGCTACTGCGCATTGGCCCAAATTTTATCGATAGACCTTTGAATATTTAGTAGATCAATTTATGATGCCTAAGCGTGTTAAAATGTAAAACAAAATCCGTACTGGTAGTCTAGTCATTTCAAAACAATACGGACGTAGAGACAACGTTAAATTACAAAACAATAAGAAGATACATACAACGTTTAACAGTCCATGCGCATGTCCCACTTTACGTTTTTGTAGTAGTAAAGATGGTGATAAGTGACACTGGGTCTAAAAGAGATAGCACAAATGTTTTAGTGTTGACTAAATAAAAATCCTTCTAAGTATTGCCATTAGTACTTGATTTATTGACTTTCGTACTTTATTTTATTGACCCAGTTACTTCTTGGTATATACGATTGGACTATTTTCTAAAAGCCTTTTTTTATTGACAAAAACCTTTTTCTTTTTACCCAGAAATTCTTAACCTTTAAGTACGAATAAAAGTATTTTAAAAAATTATTTAATTTTTTTCCTCCCTATTGATTCGGCCAATTTCACAATAGAACAACCTATAATTTTCCACCACGCATCTTAACAAAACAGTGTCCAGTATGATAAACAGACATACATCAAAAAACTGCCCGGATCCATTAGTATGGATACGCGTCAATTAACCTTACTTTTGACTATCAGATCAATTGTCACTAATATTTCAACACAACCAATGCTCGGAGAAAGTCTTTTCTTTCCTTGAGGTATTTTTTAAAGTTCCAAGAGTTTACCCAACCACTGAAATTTCAGGACAAGGGACAGTCTACTCTATTTCAAAAGAATTAAGACCCAAATTCAAGATCCACGAAGTTATTTGCCAATATCTGGACCAACTAAAAAGGATTTCATTTTCAAATAACATTGCAAAACACTGCAAGATATTTCACTAGCCCCGTTATCTTATAGTAAAAATTATGTTCGTCTTCATATTTGTATTGATTTTTATCCCATTAATCATTTTTGTTGATTTTAAGCCAACAATCATCACCATTATTATAAGATGATAATACACCTGGCCACAAAAAGAGCAGCCAAACAAGGAAGAAGGAACACACAACGAACAGCATACCGAAGTGTTCAAAATTTGGGACAGAGATAAAACCTAATTGTACGCACAGCAAATACCCAAAAATACTATCTTGAAATCAGACAATATCTCCAACTTTCACCCAGGAGGAACAAAATTTCAAGAACGTACTAAACAGATAAATAAAATTCCGGAATTTACAACCAAGTCACTTGCACATCAACGAACAAACGAAAATTAACATAATAACTTTTGGTACGTTTTACACAAACTTATAAGCTAGGCAACTTCAAGTAAATATTAACACTACATTCATCGCACCCTTTGAGCGAATATTAAGGACATCTTTTAGTTATTTTTGGGAACTGACTTTAAATCTTGGACAGAAAGTATATACGGAGACACAAGCTGATCGAAAAAACATTGGAAAAGATTCCCTTCGATATCCACTTATAATAAACTGGCTTCACTAAATTCTGAATCCAGCCAATCCCTATTTTCTCTAATTCATCATCAAATAACGCTTTATCATCCAGGAAGTTAAACGGAAACGAATTTTTCTTTTTTATCTTTTAAAGTATTATTATACTTGACCGCTAAAATTTGGCACAGAAGAAATTTTGTGGCATATGACTATAAGACATCAAAAAACTGGTGACATCTTTAAGCGTTTATAATGACTGTTATATTGTGTCATTTCAACAATAATAAAAATACTTTAAGTTTTACATAGTTCTGGAATCAAATACCCATGAGTTCCAGATTCATACATTCGAAATACACCTTGTAGCACCAACAGGGGCATAGACTAACGTTGTTTTTTAAATAACAGAGAAATTAAAGAAATAGAAGCGAACTATTAATAAACAATTTCTAACATTGTTTTCAATTGAGTGGAAATTTCTATTCCTTTAGAGGGCTGAGAAAGAGTATTTTTAGGATAGGATATTTTTTTGCTTTTCTAACCTTAGCAAAGTTACAAGTTGTAAATGTTGCAAAAACGTAAAATACATTGGAAATATTGTTGAGATCGAAATAATAAGAAAGACCTGTGACAGAACATTATAGGATACTAGAAACTTTTATTGTTCGCTGATAGCTTTTAGGCTCTACCCAATGGAATGAGAAGCTGTTATTGTTATTCGTCACACACAATATTGTTTCACCCAAGACATGGAACGTAGGCTGTTATGGTTTTGAACCAGGTACATCCCAAGCAAGCTGCAAAAGGCAAGCATCGTCCAAAACCCGGAATGGGGAAATGCCTTTAAATCAATTCCCATTTACTTTTTAGTAAACAAATCTAAATAGCGGCTGGTTTTGGCTGGGTAATAGAAAAGTAAATAGAAATTGGTTTACAGGCATTTCCCCATTCAAGGTTTTGGCCGATGTCCATCTCTATACATATCTACCTGGTACAAAACCATGGTAACAGTCTATGTTCATTGGCCTAAACTTTAGGCTCAAAGTTATTTGATTTTTGTAATATCTTAAAATAACGTTATAATTTTAGAAGAGACAGAACATTACCACAAGAATATATAATAACATGTAATACTATCTGATACATTTGCCCAATAGGACTCCCAGATTTCAAACTTGCCTTATCTGACGGGCAAATTATCATTGTATACCGATGGCATGCCGTAAATTACAAAGATATAGCACAAGTAATAGAAAGTTGCGGTGTTTAGGACACATTACCACACCTCAACAGTAAATGCCGAACGAACTAAATATAAAACGAACAAATGTCATGTACTATGTCCATGAAAATGTCGAAAGTGTCCATCCCAAATGGCGGGGGTGGGAGCTATAACTGCATCCCACTACTACTGTTAGCAGCCGAATGGCTGTGGGAAACTATAAGTTTAGGCTTTTCACCTAATTTTGTTTACTTTTACTTCCAGCCTATGCGACTTATGAATCTCCACCAATTGTCATTGCGGTGGACTGGCAAGGATACGTTTCAAAATATCTACCATCAATGTTCTATGACTATTGGAAATACACTTCCTATATGGCAGTTATAGGGATGATTGTCGACCGAATGATCTCAAATATTGTAAATGAAACAGAATATCAATAGACAGCCAGTGGCATTCTTTACTTTATTATGCCATAACCTCCACCACTCGACTCCTTACGTTGTCAACACTAGTTTTTCCCAGTGGCCAATCCACCCTTTGCCAAACAAACTAGACACACCGCAAGTCTTACTTGACGACGTGCTGTCACAATCCTTCCATAATTAAAATTTGGCAAAATCACTCCCCGCGGTCATGTCTCGGATAAAACTATAGAGAAGTTAATGTTTCAATATGTGCAGATATGTCATCACAAGATTTTATAGAAAAATTACTTTTGTCAAGATAACACACTTATCTTATACTTTGGGGAAATGGAAAAAAATATTCAGAATTCTTTGATTGTACCTCAAAAATTGAATCTGTTTGTTACAATTACAATTAAATAACAATAAATAATTTCAATGACAATACCAGGCCAATGACATATTTTGGTAGGTCATAATATTTTATTTGATAGGAAATATATAGGAACCAAAATATTTAACGAGTTACATCTAGGGCCTTTGCTAATAAAGCCATTCATACAGTCACTTATAGTACAGCCAAAACGGAGGCGGATGTTCGGCATTCTGACAGAAGTAAGCTGATATTATTAGGAATGTAGAAGGAAGATAATTTTACCAGATATTTTGTTAATATATATTTACCACAATAAATACATTTAACAATAATCCTCGGAGACATGAAATTTTCACTCTAATGTACTTCTTGCGGGCTTTAATTCACCTCAAGTATAACGCAGGATGAAGGTGAATGCAGGAAAAAGCAAACCTCTTATAATTTCGTTTTTAAGAATATTAATATAGGAAAATGTAGGCAACACCAAGAACCAAGAAGAATTGTGCCACATAGCTCTAACTAAGAAAATATCATCACGAAGGACCCATTTCATTAATATTAATGATTCAAATATATAATAAATATTATACTAAGTCTAAAAAAACTATTGATTATTTAACATGGCTTTTCCAGTTCTAAAATCGGACCTGTAAAAAAATAGCAAAAAAGTACTTCAAATTGCTAAATCGATAAACTATTCTGACATCTACTCTATTATCTTTCCATACTTGAACCAAAACCTCGTCTTGGTCGATAATTTTTGCCTTTGGTGTGCAACCTAGTAAACCAGAAGCCATCTGGGTAAAAGTTTATTTACATAAAAATCGGAACTGGAATCCCATCACTATTCACTATTACAGAAACGCAGACATGGCATTAATTTCTTACTTCAACGAATTTTTCTTGGAAAATAAAATATTTGAATTTGATGAAATTAATAAAATTTTTGAAAAAAATACAATGTGAATGTGTACACGAATCCGCAATTGAATTTCATGCGAAATTTATTGAAGTAAATGCCACGTACCATATTTATTTCTAATATTTAATTTTTCAGGGAAAGTGGGAGTGAAATATTTTCTGAAATATTTCAAAAATTTCCCGAAATATTTTAAGTGCCATGTCTGCAGGAACGTGTCTATCCTCCAATAAGATCTTCCTCCCACAGGTTCCGATCAATTGTTTCGGAGGCCTCAACTCAGACCCATCCACAATACAAATTAAGACCCTGCTAAAACGCTAGATTTTCGAAGACATGCTGCACCACTAAGACAAAATCGACAAAGAAGACAGAACAGTTACTTCCCTCCTAACATTCCTAATTGAATTGAGCAACAGCTATTTTAAAAACCTAATTTAAAAAATTAAGTTTAACCTATACAATCTCCAATTAGTTTAACTATTCGACAGTAACCGATCAAAGTTGATCTTTAACTCAACGAAGGTAAAAAGCAGCCCAATGGTTCGGGCTGGGTTTTTCAAACCTACGATGCTCTCATAGCTTTGCATGTCCGTCAAGTGGAGGATATTCTGATCTATTCAGACATATAGTAATATTCCTCAAGCCTTTAAATACTTGACCAAAACTTCGTATTTTAGACAATTTTCGCCCTTGGCGAACAATCTTGTATGACCGGAAACCATCCGGGTAAAAGTTTATTTATATAATAATATGTCTTAATTTTAGCAATAGAATTGGTATCGTTTGGTTAAATTCCGTGTTTGACCAACGGTTAATGTTAATGATCGTTTTTCAAAATAAGGCCATGGCATCCTAACGTAATAGAATGGTAAATAAATGGTAATTACCATTATAAAGTTTGAATGCACTTTATTCCTAATCAGCAGAGCGGCAGCATATTTTATGACATTTTATAATTTGTACATTGTAACAAACGTATGTTTATAAATTAATGCTTATCTTCAATTGAGATAGATAGGAAAATGCGATGATAATGTTCCAGATAAATTGCTTATAAGTCTCCAAAATGCATTTCAACGAGACAATTGACTGTGTCGTCCTCGCCATCATTTAATACCATTACATCTGTTTTCCACTACATTATCCGTTTTGATTGTGAGTAGACCATTACAAATAATTGTTATTCAAGATTCACTCACAACATTTAAGGATTGATTTCGCTATTAAATTCTTTAGTTGTTTACGAAAAGGAATACAGGTACGTATGTTTATTTAAAATCATTAAAGAAACCTATAATGTATTTAATATCTGACAACTGAACTGTTGCCAGAAAATGCTTGAAAATCAAAGAAAAACATTTTATAGTAAGAAATGCTATTCAATAAACTGCGAGTTAGGTTTGTCAATGGGTTAAAGATCCTTGAGAGTAAAAAGAAAAATCAACGTTAACCAAAGCTAGTAGTTAGATAAATAACCCGTTTTCAATCTTTCAAGTGTATTGTATAGCTTTTGGGAATAATCGGTTGGATGAAAATCATTATATAAATAAATGAATATATATTATATAATATAATATTATATAATATTTAGAATGCCGTCTTGTAAGGTTTTCTTTGTAATATACTTAGCACTGAAGAAGTATAATTCCCTATACAGTTATAATCAATTACTGTTTTAATGAATGTACTTGATTGTTTTATTTACATACCATCAGAAGAACTAATTTATAATTTACTCCTTGTCCGAATTATACTTATCAGTTACTGATGCTTCAGCAAATCCTATAAAAATGTTCTGAGTGTACATTTCATGGTTTCAAATAATCAAAACAATACATATAGATAACATTTGAGTCCAATGTAATAACAATGACGCGTTTACTGAGAAATGATGATTAAAACAATATCATCATGTCCTGTATAACTTGATATATTTGGTACTTTGATAAATATGAATATAATAAAATGTAAGCTTATGATAAGAGCGCACCTAGTCTTTTGAGACTCCTTTTGTTTACTTTTACTGGCAGAAATACCAAATACCCGCAAACACTATTATATTTATAAACTATACAACCTATAGGTATATCTACATTCTTTCGCGGGGATTTCTACCACAAAAGTTATAACACAGAGTGAATGTAAACTTCCACTCTATCCTTACTATTTCTATGTTTATATAGTAAAATTTTGACATGCGAGTAACTACAAGAGATTTTACAGTAAAAAATTGAAATATCAGACTGTTTAGTTGCAAACAAATCCCTTCCGTGTTTAATTTAATTATAGAATAATCAATTTTGACTCTAAATTTGAAAAACCTTTCTGCTCCCTAGAATGTGTTTATTAATGCTTCTAAATATACATAGAAAGTACCCCTTATTTATGAACAGTAAGGAGTAAAAACAATGAACATATTTAGTATTATTATAGGCGCTTATGATACATACATTTAGGAGGTTAGTAGCTAAATCCTCAGAGCAGATCAGTTGCTAAACCTGTTCCATGCATAAGCTCTGGCAATTTTAGAACCGGATCTACTGCCGTATATTTTATAGATATGCGTACAAATCTGAGTGAAAATATTGCAGTGGAATTAATTTTCTGAAATGTGATGAAATCTTTGGAAAGCTCAGGACTTGTATCCATTATAAATACGATACTTAACAGGTTAGCAAATGTCAGTTCGATTTTGATATATAATTGCCAAGAATTAGTATTTAGTGGGGATCTAATCAGCTACAAAGGTTATGCTGCAGTAGAGATCGTCAAAATTTAGTCGTAACAGCAGTCAAATACTTTTGTAAAAGTCGTACTCAGAAAGTCCATGCATTTATAATAATCATGCGTAGTGTGAATGATTTAGAAACATAAAATAATAGAAAACAAATAAATAACAAATCCATTATGTGTGGCTCAATTGTGGAAGGATGGAGCCATACTATATACCAGTATGTTCTCATATCTAGTGAAATTACGATTGAAGAATAATAAAAACAGATAATAATACATATTATGGTTAATAGAATAACAAAACTTATGATACAATAATATAGCGTCAGCACCTGCTATATTGTTCATACATTGTATTTATATATGATTTGACGTCAAAATAACGTATAATTGTCGCCTACTTTGAAATTACAGCTTTGATTTCCAATCTTCAAACATGAGATTTTAAGATTAATTGGGCATCATTTTCAAATTTTGATTACATTAGGACTCTACATGGCTCATAGCTATTCATATTCTACTACTTATTATTACTGAAGATAGTTAAACAAGTAAGACTTAAGATAACTTACCATTGAAACATTCACACACTTCGGATTTTATGGCCCTCGAGTCCTAAAGTTAGTTTTTGTCCGTATTTAAAGTGAACAAAAAACTTTTCATTGATGGGCCAATATTGTATACCATCAAAAATCAACAACGATTTCCACTTATAAGACACTGTCTTGGCTGTTAATTGCTGCCTTCAATTTCAAAATATGAAGTTTCTTATGAAAATAACTCTTTATTATTTCAAAACAACACCTTTGCATTGAAAACTTAATCTGACCAAAGAACTTTTTACAGGATTAATTCTACATCCACAAAGAGAAGACAGAAGATAAGAAGCCCTTATCTCTTGATTGATAGCATAAATTATATAAATTATGAATAGCAAATCCCTTGAGGGTTGTTCAAAGTAATAATGATCTGGTTATACCGAAACTGTTAATTAGAGGGATATAAAAATTTAGTTCGATGATAAATTTTGGATTCAATATTCTTGACGATGCAAATTTAAAAAAATATATATTTATAGTACAATTTATATAGTAAAGACAATTTTAGCGTAAGAGTCATTTGAATAATAATTTTAATGTTTTATAGATAGGATGCAGCAGACGTGGTCTACGGTTCCGAAAGCATTGACAAGTTTTAAAGATATTTTGAACAAACAATGCCCTAAGCCCCTTCTTATGGACTTTCGCTACAAATTGAGCAGAAGTTTGGAAAATGCATCATTCCGCAATGAAATGGTTAAATGTGGAGCTCTTTTCAATTGGGATGATGAAAATAAAATCTTCTACCCTCCATGGACCCAGGCTACGATCCAAGCAGCTGTAGAAGCAATTGAAAATCATTATTCTAAAGAACAAGATGCAAATAATAACGCCGATATTGTGGCTGAAGAAGAAGTGCTTGTCAAATCCAAAGAATCCCCTCTTCCAAAGCAGAAATTAAAATCAGAAGAGAAAATAGTAGTGAAAATCGAAAGCTATCCGAATCAGAAATTAAACCCCGAAGATGTCCCTCCTCATCCCGTTTCAATTCTGAGGCTGAAATTTTTGGACAATAAATCCGACGAAGAAAGCATCGGAAACAAAAGAAGAGTGATGAAGCTACCTTTGATGAAGTTTCAGTTTCTAGACCCTACTGGAGATGGAAGCACTATCTACTACAAGAAAACTCCAAAGCTACTTATCGAAACCGGTTACCAGATGGAAGAAGATGACACGAAAGAACCACCAGACGTTAAACCGAGAAAACAAAAAGCTGCTTTAGGAAGAAAACAAATTATTCCTTTAAGCCGTGAGTGGCAAGATTTAGCTGGATCAAGTTTGGAATTCACAGATCCACCGAATTATATAAAAATTGCCGATATTATTGATCAGCCCAAATTGACAAACAAAGACTCTCAGCTTCTGCGTCGACTTTTACCTTTCGTTTTGCAGAAAATTAAAATGTGGGACTGCAAAATCTTGACTCCCGAATATCTAAGTCAGCTGCTGCCTATTTCTGAAGAAGAACCAATTTGGAAGGAAGACGATATGGCAGATTACAGCGCCGGAAATGAGCAAGCTGATGAAAATGGCTTAAATTTGCAAGTCTTGAGTAAATTGGACATCTTAACGTTGGTCGTTGCTTCAACTGAGGTAACCGTCCTCTCAGATTTATTTCAGAACATATCCAAATTCCCAATTGCTTTGCCATTAATCCTGCCTAACCCAATTCCTAATAATAACGGGAAAATGTGCATGGTCACCTCAGTATTGGAAAGATGTTTGATAAAATGGGAACAAAAAGCGAAGCAGAACAGGGAAAACTACTTATTTAGAACTCCGTTCAAGCTTATTACGGCAATTCGAATAGGAAATGCTGAATCTGTTGGAAAAAGCAGTTTCCTCAACCAAATTTTCGTCCAGTCTAATATGTTTCAATGTAAGGGACAGCCAGGGAATGGAAAACCAACTGGACTTAATGGAAGTGCAGAATTTATTTGGTTAACGAAAGATACATGTAAAGAAATCATTTGGTCTGCAGTTCAATCTGAGACGGAAGACAACGTGGAAAATGAAATCGTACTTATGGCCAATGTTCATGGGGATGCATTACAGAACGAAGACACTTTAATTGCTATGAATTCAATCACTTCGAAGTACATCGTCTTCGTTATGCCCGATGAAGTCACTAATGAGAACAAAGAGAAGATAGCAAAAATCTGCGGAAAGGATAACATTTTATTCATCTATGTAGATCCAAAAGTACCCGTTGACAATTTGAAGACCCTAAGAACACATTTGATTACCGATAGCAATGCAACTCTAAACAAATTGAAGCAATATATCAAACAAGCTGTAAAATCCGGGAAGACAATGAGCAATGGCAATTCCAGTAGCTCTTCAATCGCGAAGCTTCCCGCCATTTCGACAAAAGAATCACACGATTTTATAGACTTGGTTCATAAAATAAACAATTCCGTGGGGTATGTCAGAGATGTCCTATGCTTGCAAAAGATCAAAAAGGCAGAAGTGGACCAGTATTGGCGAACATATACAAACAGTCCATATTTAATCGAGTTGATTGAAGATTTCACCAAAATACTATATGCGCCTTTGCCAGAACGAAGAATTGGCATAACTCACGTCGAGCAAGAACTTTCCATTCTGTCTGCAAAAAAGTTGGCTGGCTTTTCTTCAAAGTTATCTGCTCTTATAGAGAAAAGGAACAACTTAGTTGACACCGACCCCCACTGGGAAGAAACTAACGACCAAATTTCGAAAATCAATCAGGAATTTGCGAATTCATTATCTTTGAATGACTTTTTACGGGAGCTTAGCATTGCTTACGAGATAATATTTATTCACGGGCTACCTGAGTCTATTTCCTTGATTTCAAAATTACCCGCTTTGTATGCAGACTTATTAATTGAAGGAAGAACTCTAGAAATCCTTGACGGAGATACTGGATCTGTTCCTGGAATATGGCTTGAATCGGTTTGTCACGAGGTTTGCCAAAAGCTGGGCACCTTAAAGGTGTTCGTCGTCAGTATTCTGGGATTGCAGTCTTCAGGGAAATCAACTCTTTTGAATGCTTTATTCGGATGTAAATTTGCGACATCTGTTGGGAAATGCACGAAGGGCTTGTACATGAGATTGATGCTGCTGGAAACGTCGTTTAGAAAACAGCTTGGACTGGATGCAATATTAGTTGTTGACACAGAAGGGCTTGGATCACCAGAGTCAATGCTGGATCCTAATTCCGAGTCGAAGGACCGTACTATGGCAACTTTTGCTATGACCATCAGTAACTTAACTCTGATTAACGTTGCTGGAGAGTCAAATAAGGAAATGGTGGATATTCTTCAAATTGTTATCCTTACAATGGCAAGAATGGAGAAAACGGACTTGTCCCCGGATTTGTTGTTGGTTCAGCAAGTTCCTGAAGGTGGTCACGAGGCCTTGCTAGCTAAGGGTGTTGACAACTTCTGCAAAGCCTTGGAAGAAGCTGTGAGGGTTATTCAAAGCCAAGAAATCGATTTAGGTGTTCGAACATTGAGAAACTTGAAAACCCTGAAGCAGAGACTTCGACAAAGAGAAATCCTGTACCAGTTGAGGCCATTTAAAAGTGGCGCTTCACCGCAGTCCCCGCCTTCTGAAGAATACTGTCAAGATGTCTTGGGGCTTAGAAACAGAATCATGAAGGAATACAGTTGCAAGCAACAGTATATTTACTTTTGTACTTGGCACAAACTCTTGAAAGGCTATTGGCAAACGGTGAAGAAAGAAAACTTTGCATTGAGATTCACTAGCATGCGCCAAGTACAGGAATTCATTGAAGTAAATACAAGGATGGCTGCAGTAAAGAATGATTTGGACATGGTCTTCCAGTACCATAGAACGTCCGTAGAGGATTATATCGATGAGAAGCTAAATTTGCTAAACAAAGACGTTGTAACTTCTAGCAAGTTCGAAAAGGATATCCAAGAGCAAATTAATTCCAAAATTGACCAACTGCCCGAACATTGTCAGCCAGATGAGTCACAGTTATGCAAATGGTGCATTCAAGCCGAAATTTCAAGAAAGGCATTACTCGAATTCGTGAAGCAGACTTCATCTGTCAGTGTCAATGATACGGAAATAGTTATAAAAGCTTGCGTTGACGAGATGCGAAAGACTTCTAAAACCCAAACCCTTAGAAGATTTGAATCATTAAAAATTCAGCATGGAAAGGCATCCGAATTTGACAAAATATTAAATCAAATTATGCAAGACTCCAAAGATACAATTCAAAGTATGTCCGTTGACGACGTTTGGAATGAACTACAATCGACTGTTCAAAACAAGTATCCAATAGGATTTGATAAAAACAAGGTCATCGTTGATATTGTCAATGCCTACAGTCACATACCAAATGTCATGACTTGGAAGGAAGAACTTGGAAAGATGTTCTTAAATACAGATGACAGCCTAAAACCTGCCCTGGCGATGGAAAAAGCCAAGAAAAATAAGAAGCGGTTGAAATTGACTAAACCAAACTTAAATCTTACGGCCAATGAACACAACTGGCTCTGTGGGAAGTTACTCGAAACCGCTGAAAACCTAGTCAGCAAACGCAAACGAGAACGTGTGGGTTACGCGGAAGTTTTGATCCTGGATCACAAACGTAAAGTTTCGGATATGTTGCGCAAGTTTGAAGAACGTTTCAAGACATCTTTGAAGAACCAATTTAAATATGATGCCATGTTTTACAGTCTTC
Organism: Tomocerus qinae; assembly: GCA_020055645.1. Classification (NCBI taxonomy): domain Eukaryota; kingdom Metazoa; phylum Arthropoda; class Collembola; order Entomobryomorpha; family Tomoceridae; genus Tomocerus; species Tomocerus qinae. The sequence goes on along the minus strand of CM034546.1, from coordinate 22,531,104 downwards.
AGTTGTTTCTTGAACACATTCTTCATTTGCAAGCTGACTGGGATAGGCAAAATGAACCTTTTTGCATTCTTCTGAAGCAGAAGCAGGAATATATTCAGGTCAGATAATATTTTAAATCATGTATTATTTTAGTAGTTTAAAAGTTTACTTTTAATAATACAGTTTTAAAAATTGCTGGTCGTTTTAATATTTTAGAAAATCAGTATGTACTTAGCAATCCAGTCACCAATGCAAGTACAGAGCTTTGGAATATCTGTCGCCAAACAACTTTTGGAAGCTGCGCAATCAGTTTGCGTTAGTTCTTTGGAAATAACAAAATATTTCGAAAATTGGGCTACCCATTCAGAAGGTATTCGACTGAGATATCTAATTTCTTTGGCAGAAGAATTAAAACGTGGAGATGAAAAAGTAGTCCTGGGACATTTTCAAGATCCACAAGGAATGCTTTCAGAATGGTATATGCAAACCATCGAATATGCAATGCATAATATCGTGGTTCCGATGCTCAAGGAAACATTTATTGACGAATGTACAGCAATTGGAAACCAAATTGCTAATACAAAGTCATTGAAAGAATTGCTAACTTTTGGCAACTGGTATTTGAATAAAGTTGGCGAAAATCTAACGTTGGAGACAGTCACTGAAGAAATGCATGAAAAGTTAAAGGCAGAAATTCAAAAGCAAATGTCTAAACTTGTCAAAGACTACATGGGACAGATTAGCGTGCAAAATCTTCCCGTAAATGACGATAGTTTTTTGAATATCTTGGGCTGCACAGCTACTTGTCCAGGATGTTCCGCCATTTGTTGGGGCGCCAAGAATCATGAAAATGGATTGGCCAAATTTAAGCGACATTTTACTTGTCATCAACCCAAAGGACTTGCAGGAGTAGTTGATGAAACCTCTGGAACCTTGGACTTTAAAAGTTGCTGTCACTACGCGGATGAGGAAATTGAAGAAGAAAATGAAGAGTCTGCTGACAAAAGTGGAAAAAATGATGTCCAATGGCTGAACGAAATACATCCAGTTGAAGAATACACTCAATTGATGGACTGGTTCTTCTTGAAGCTTAGAGGAAAACTAACTGAAAAGTTTGGCTCTAATCTGCCAAGAAACGATGCCAAAGAAATTGCCCGGCTTGCTTATCTCACATATTTAGATAAGCATTTGGACCACATTTTAAATCTTATTAAGCACAAAAGTCTGCTTTGAGCTTTGTAAATGTGAACTTTAATTGTCAATAAAAATAACTATTGACACTGAAATAGATATGTTTTTTGGCTTTTGTGTACATCATTTAATGTTATAATGATTTATTTAAAGCATTATCAGCTATAGTTGCATTATAGAAAAAACGATCTGTCTTCTATAAAACCACATGAACGTATTGCACTTATAAAATCAAAAATTTAATTTAATTTTTTAGGCGCATCTCTCTTAATGGGAGCCGATATTATTTTCTTTGCAAAACTCTCCAAGAGCATATAAAATATTTACATACTCTACACGATTAGTATACGATTAAAGAAATAATACCGGTCATGTTTTATTTTATTCATAAAGCTGATAGTGATAATTGACCCTATTATGTTGCTACTGAAAATAACATCATGATGCTCATTATTATACTTTCCACACTTAGATATAATTGCAAGAAAAACTAATGAGAAAGCTTACTAGGCCAATTCCATTCCAATTCCAAACATCCCATCCTGTATTTACAGGATGAAATATTGATATTACGTTTTCATTACCTTTTCAGAGAATTTATCAAAAACATTTTGACAAACTACATTGGCATATCGTAAACTGCTGAAACATGTATTTTCGTATTTTCGTGGGAGTAAGTTGAAACACGCAGTTTCAATTACTAAAATTCTTAAAATAGGATTTGCGTAAACTAAATACTCTTGAACCATCATGCGCCAAATTTCTACTTCAACTTTGTTCGGATATATTTTTACTTTGAATTAAATCACTTTAAATTCTATGTTCTGTCATAACCGAATTCCACTTATTTACTGAACAACGATTTTAAGAAGGTGTGAAGACTTTCAGTGACCATTACTCAAAGAAAAAAGAAACACAAGTAATACGGTTTTCAATTCCAACAAACGAGCATGAAAGCCCGGTTTTAAAAAAATCGCTTTTTACTCATCAAAAATTTAATTTAAAAATTTGATTTTGAGTAAGGAAATACAGGTTAAAAATATATTTTAAATTTTTGTTCACATTTGCACATAAATGTAAAAAAGGCACTTGATGCTCGTTTTCATTTTCTTGGCATTTTTGTTTTATTTTTTGCGTTCCTCTAAAATCTTTGTTTTCGACTTTAAATGGGAAAATTTTGGATATCATGGTAACAACTGCGATTTTACCACTGAACTTGAGAAAATAGCTATCACCCATGATTGCAGAACGCAGTGGAGTTTAAGAGTTAATCTGTAATCTGTAGGTCCCCACACGTCCTTAAGCGAAAAATTTTTTGACCAGGCCACCAGTCAAAATGGTTAATATGGCCATTATGGTTAAAATGGGCATGTAGCTTGCCCCCTAATTGGACCCAATTGACAACTTTTTGGATTCATTTAGACCCGGCCATTTTAACCATTAATGACCACTAATGGGTTTAACTAAGGCACAATGCACAACGGGTACTCCCCAATATATTCATTCTAGTTTACAAGAGTTAAGGTAGAAAATAAATATAGAAAAATTAATAATTTTGTGCCTGCTCTCCTAATGTTTACTAGTTACTTTCTACGCTCCTTGGCCAACCGTCCAATCCAACGCATTAAAAAATGCCAAAAATTGCAGTATGAATAACCACAAATGAGTATAATATTATGCTTATATATGTACCAGTATGACACATGGTGCCACCTGTAATTAGCCTAATATTGCTGCATTCACATATTATTACATTTACATATTACATCTTGAGTCTTGATGCTTGTATGTAAAGATGTAAAGATGTATACAAAGATGTCCGTCCACAGATAATCTCCGTGCTCATTAATGCTATATCCCACTGAAAGAGACGATGATTCCATACGGTCCTCTTTTGTTCCCTGTGTTTAACTATTGCACCACCAATGGAAATCATTATTTATAATTACACCTAATGTATTAGAGTTATCATGTAAGTTTGGACAATAAGATTGAAGAATAGTGAAAACCGATAAGAAAATATAGATGAGGTCAAGCTTCAGTGAATACGAACAATTGTTCTCACTTACCACTGAAGCGCGAACCCGTCTTTTATATTTTCTTAACGGTTTCATTATTCTTCAATTTTATTGTCCAAACTTATATGACCCCCCTAATATATATATATACTCTTCTGTAGAAAAATTATTCTGTACGACATTAAAATGAAACTATTTTTGATCATGTTTGCCAACTATACCATTTACTACTTATTTTTGGTGGTGAGTGGTGGTATTTAGAATTAAACACCATTAAAAACCACTTATCAATAGTAAGTAATAAATGGTATGTTGACCGCTGACTCTGCTGACTTTCATGCTAACTGTTTAGATGTTCGAAATGATGATGAAACAGTAATAGAGAACAAGCTTACTTGGGATGAATACTTGGACTGAAACTCCAAATGTGCTGACGACGGAATCTCCAAGTCATCTGGATCATGTCTATCAGCAGATAGAATAGAATACGTGGTAGAAGGTCGCATTCAGTACCCTCCTTCCTTCCACCCCAATTGTATGAGGGCTAAAAATTAGTTAAACCAAATCATAATATATTACACGGACTCGAACTTCAGAAATGACATAATCTAAAGTATTACAAAGCATATTATAACCGTTACATTTCTTTTAGTGGCTTTGCTTTGTAGTAGTTTGTGATGGAACACTGTTAATTTGAAAAAGTGCTATCGATTACCGTAATTATCCAGTTTTTCCTTTTTTTCTTCTTTTTTAGATTTCACTGATGATAATTCCGTATCACAATAAAGGTATGACAATATAGCTATGAAACTTCTCCACCTAACACACGCAACTTCGATTCGCTTCTGATGCAGAATGGCTTCTAACTCACCAGACTTGGCACAAGGGTTCACATAATGTAAAATTAGAAGGATAAAATGGAAGTAATTATTATTTAACCGATCTATCTATTGATTAATACGTACAATATCTTTTCTTTATGACATAATATAGAGTCATCATCATTCATTATTCGTAAAAGTTTTGAAAAGCATTATTATTTAAAATATAATTACAATTAATTTCAAAGTTTGGGAGGGTGATGACAAATATCTTAAGAACAGTTATTTACATTGGATGGAAATTAACAAGACGGAGAGTTAACTCATAATATTTCAGTCTTTCGTATTTATTTCGACCCAATGTAGTGAAGTGTATGTTGCTTAATTGCGTTGTCTTTCCAGTCTATGGATGACGTAAAACATTTACTCACACATTAACATGTTTATTAATGACCGACTAAACTTCGTTGATCAACTTTATCCCCATATAATTATAGCAAAAACGAAAATAGAGAAATGAGATTCTGTCAAAATTGAAGTAATCCACCAAAAAGTTGGAAATATATTGTTCACCAACGATTTTGATAAAATTGGTAGAAAAAATACTAATGAAATATTTGTAGTGATTTTGGGGAGTGGGGGGATTTGGATAGTTGAAAGGCGGGAAGAACTTCTGAAAATTTTAAACCTTTTATTTTCAAAATATTTTTGACCTGCTTAAAGTTTACCGATTTTGACGTTCCATTAGATTCAAAATAAAATTCTCGAAAATTGGATAGGAACTATAGGAAGTGTTTTCTTACATCTAGTCGAAGAGAGGCTGTAGTAGGGGAATGTTATAAACGAATACCTTGTGCCTTGTACACCCTGCTTGACTTTTGCAACATGATTTTCTGTCTGTACATTACTTGGAGTGATATACTGTATTCATGCCAAAACATAATGGAAACCCTGAAAAAACTGAGAGCACGGCGACGAAGTAAAGTATCAACTGAGAAAGCCATGTATTCGGTGACGTGGATTATTTTGTTATCGACGTGGCAATAGAAAAAACAATGCTTTGCATGCTGCATTCATGACAATAAAATAGTAGTTATTGTTTTTACTAGATGACTTCGATAATTTGTTCCCGATTGAATGCAAATTATCAATCAAAGGTGGAATAACATTCTGTTCATTTCCTCCTGTAGCTCATCGATGTTTTTGGTTCTAATTTTACTTCTTATATTATACCTAGTATACAATGTAAAAGAATGTACGCAATGGAAATCGTTGAACAATGAGCAAATATATATCTACTATTAAAGATTCTAAAATTAAGCAAACATACTACCTACATAATATAATAGATAGAACGTTTCAATGATTAAAAGATAATTACATAACACATTAGACACATTACCTAATCCTTAATAACTAACATGGCTCTTTGAAATGATTTTACTGTGTCTTAAAGTCAATTTTATTTTAGAGCAGTCAATGCAATAAATTAGAGGCATGGTGAGACACACAGCGATTTTTGTGTTACCATATTAAAGTAAGCAATCAAGAGATATCTTCTTACACGTTTGACTCTCAATGTATAAATGTATGACGTCCATAATATTTGCGTATGCTTTTTTCTTGACTAGGTTCGCATATTTTATAAATTTAAATTAAATATCCTATTATTGGAATACTATATTATGTTTGTATATCAAGCATCTAAATACGCGGATGGTTTAACTTAGCCATTGGATTTGGAATATTCGGTAAATTAATATATATACAGTCTCGTATGACAATGACAAACACATGCATGATTATTTTATGTATTATGATATTTAAATTTCCATTTGTACGTGCAATTTATTACTTTGTTCCTTTGTACAGCACAGCAATTGCTTCAGTAGATTTTATACTATAGCAGTCAAGTTTTCTACAACATTTAACTAAGCATACATGGATGAAACGCAATATACCACTTATACAAGTATTATAAGTCGTCAAAGTCAAAAATAATCAATATCTACACTAGTTTGTTCTTGGTCGTTGTTAAGTTGATGTTGGTGACAATGCAAAACATTAACAGGCAGAAGTCTGGCCCAATGGCAAGCGTATTTAGAGCTACAAGCTAAATAGCCACAAGGCCAAGACGAATTTGATATTCAGAATATTATATTATTATTAACCAATAGTAGGGAATATATTTCTATAATAGTAAGCACGTCATACCAAAACCAATTTTTGCTAGTATACTACAATACCAGCATAGAGTTTGATTGTTGTTGCAGAGAGTGAGTGCACAAAGATACAAAGAGGCGGCAGAATCTGATTAGTACTATACCTACACAGTAATCAAAAATTTGATATCCACCAAAGCTTAAGTAAAAATTCTCAAATCGGGAATACTTGTACAAAATACAAAACACAAATGTGTCTATAAATATCAAAATATGACAAGGAAGATATTTATAATAAACAGTGATTATAAAATATATCCCGACGTTTGGAGACGAGGGCATTATTTTGCTTCAAAGTGACTTACAAGTCAGACGGTAGGTAAATCTTAAGTACATACACAAAATAAACTCCGTAGCATAATGGATAAAATGACTATTTTGGTTGTCTTGCTCTCCATCACCGATTTGACTCTGGGATGGATAGCAGTACAGTACCAGCACAGAGTATGATTTTTGTTGCAGAGAGTGCACAAAGAGTGACAGAGGCAACAGAATCTGATTACTACTGCCTACACGGTAACCAAATATTTGAATTCAACCAAAGCATAAGTAAAAATTCTCAAATTAGAAAAAAATACATACATGTGTCTATAAATATCAAAATATGACAGGGAAGATATCTATATTGGCTATTGAACAGTGATTAAAAAATATTTCCTGACGATTGGAGGTGAGGGCGAGAAACACTTCGGAAGCCACGAATACATAAATTATTTTGCTTCAACCTTACTTACAAGTTAGACGCTCGGTCGGTAAACATTAAGTACATACACAAAATAAACTCCGTAACATAATGGATAAAGTGACTATTTTGCTTGTCTTGCTCTCCATCACCGATTTGACTCTGGGATGGAAATTGACAGAAGTGGTTCATTTTGAGAAGAACTGCTACATCAATTTAATATTGCCACAGCGTAATTTTAATGAACTAGACAATCAATTAAATGGGGAACTACAGGAAATAGAAATTCCTTTTGCATTTACCAGACTCACTATCCAGAAGGAAACTAAATCCTGCAAACCAGAGAATGTGCTGGTTGAGCCCCCTTCTCCGAACGGGTTTAATGAAGATGGTGTTCCGAAATGTATGCATATATTAAATAAGAGGAACATAAGAGTATCTTCACCACCTGTAATCAGTCGACATGTATGTGTACAGAATATTGTGTTTAGTTTTTACCCAAGAGAATTCATGGAACTTATGTTAATCAATTATATCAGTGAAGCCATCTCCCATAAGATCTCAGGATTTCCTAACCAAGGTGTCGAGTGTGCCGTAAATGCCGCATGCCGTAAATGCCGTAAATTGAATTTACGGCATTTGGTATTTGGCGGCATGCCGTAAATGCCGTTTATGCCGTAAATTATTATTTAAGTTTTTAGCTGTTTATATACATAAATTTATATGAGAAGTGACAAATAACACGTTTCAAGTGCTTTTATACATCAATATTGTGTATTAACATGATTTTATGCCACTTATAGTGGCTAAAAAGCTTTGAAATGGGAAAACTCATTTTATAACTTATGACAGTTATCATTTATTATAAAATGATCAAAATTATATTTTTTGTTCTTCAATTAGTTAAAAATTACCATTAAACTGTCTATTACGTGTATTATGTATTTTACGGCATTTACGGCTTTTACGGCATTTTCGGCATTTACGGCATTTACGGCATGCGGCATCTGAAAATAATTTACGGCATGCCGACTTTATACTCTGTTCCTAACCCTTGGTTGGGGTCGGGGTGGTACAATTATGGAGTGCACTCGTCTGTTTACTTGCTAGCAGATAAAGATATTTTTCACCTGGCAAGATCAAATTCTAATTTCATTCTCGATTTTTCAAAACGAGAAAATCAAAACGCAAATTTTATTTACCATTTATTCTGGACTAAGCCATGGTTTTTGATACCAATATCCGATGATCAAGACTCTGGTATGTATTTCCTATGTCCGCAGTATGACTCAAGGCAGATTTCAACTATTTTACGCTACACATACACACTTGCGCCTTTGTGCGCTGGAACTTTTTGTGGCCGTCAATCACCATCGTATTTGGCATTCGAACATTTCATCAAGGAAAGTTCTGTTGCTAGCACAGCTATAATGTTCATCTTAGATGAGTCTGTTTCTAAGTCAGATGAGCAAAATAGTCCCTGTGAACGCCCACTTCGGAATGCTTATTTCACAAATTATATTTTTAGTGATAAAAATGGAGTGGGGTTGGCAATTTCTTCCGCCATTCTCAAAAGATTTCCAAATTCTACGATAACTGGCTTTGGAAATGGGTATAGGGAATGCTTAAACCATAAACAGAACGTGGGAAAAATTTATTTCAATAAATATAGAAGACTACTTTACCACTTCACAAATTCTCTTTCCATAATTGCAACGAACGAAGACTCTGTAAATTTCATTTCCTGTGTCGTATTGGAAGATGAAAGTCTGTCCTTTTACGGGTATATTCGACCATTTCAACCATATGCTTGGCTGGGCATCATCATTTCGACATCTTCTGCGATTGTTTTTGTCCACGTTGTAACATTTTGGAAAAAAGAGAAGAGTATTCCCTTTGCTATGATCTGTTATGCTTATCTGCTGGAAATCAGTTATTCGTTGCCAATGGAAGCAACGAAAAAGGCGTGGCTAAAATTGTTAATTGGCCCAATGTTAATTATGTTTATTGTACTAACAAACGGGTACAAAGGAATTGTCATTTCAGATTTAATTGAACCCCGCCCTGTTAAACAAATCGAATCAATTGGACATTTGGTAAATCTTTCCGATATTTCTGCTGTTGGAATATTTGATGAAGCAAGCGAATTCAATCCATTTGAAATTCCCACAGATAGTCAAAAATGGATACTGAAGGCATATGATTGTCACAAAATAAATGATACCATTCCTCGGCTTGGTCCTCACTATGTGGAACGAATTAATTATTTATCCATATGCAATGATTCGTACATTGAAACGACATTTGATCAAGCAAACAAAAGCACAATCGAAGCAGCTATTGCCCATTTTCAACTTGTAGGGTCCCATTGTATGTTTGAACTGCAATGTTGGATGGGCTACATTTTTTATTACGAAGGCAAATCGCTAGTTAGCAGTAATACAACTTTAAATGCAATTCAAACTGTGCACGACAAATTCTTTACCCCACCGGGATCTGCTTACACCAATCCATTAAAATGGATTTCAGAATGTAATAATTCTGTATTGATTGCCAAAAATTCTCATTTACATCGGTTTTTCAATGATTCTCATTGGAATCCTGAAATTGGAGGTGTTAAGCCCCAAAAAACATTATATCGTGGAAAAGAAAACGATTTTTTAGCATTCCCTGTTTTTGCTGTGATTACAAGTGACAGAATTCCACTGATGACCCCATTTCTAAGAAAGACTTTATTTGCAGTTAGTCACTCTGGAATTTTTAATTTATGGAACGATCACTTCAGAGAACATAACTTTACGGAATGTAAAACATGCTGGGACAAATCCCCACGGCCTATATCATTGTACAACTCCAACATTTCTACTATATTTTTCATTAGTTTGTGCCTTTCACTGTTATTTGTAGTCTCATTCCTGTGGGAAATTAGAGATTTTATATACATACATATATTGTCAAATGTATGGAAAATATTGAAATGCGCTATAAACAAAATGGTCGCCTTCGTTTGTCGTAACCGTCCCAGGCCAAGAAGGATTAAAATTTCATTCAATTAACGATTTTACCGAATGAAGCAAAACTAATGACAATTGCAACAAACACTATACAGAGTACAAACAGGTAAAATTACCTTGGCCACAAAAAGGGAGATACTACTAATCACCCGACCGAAAAAGTTCAACAGAATGCTGTTGGTATTAATTCCTTCCATCAGGATGCTGTTGAACTATTGACCGTGGAAAGGTCTGCTGAACTGTTACCAACTGAATACAGCAGAATTCGGCAGTAAATGTTCCCGTGAAAATGTCAGTTGGCATTTTCACGCTCAAAACTCGGAATGAATTCTTCTGCTGACATTTCTACGCTCAAATATCCGTTGACATCCCGTGAAAATGTCTGCTGACAAATTATGAACAGAAACTCACAGGATTCAGCAGACACAGTGGACTTAGCAATTTTGTTAACTATTTTCAAACATTTTATGTCATTTCTCTCATTGGCACTTAAAAACGGGTAATCTTCAACGTTAGCAATTGTACGCAGATATTGTACATCTAGCCAATAAGCAATTTTTGATATTTTTCACATCATGATGTTCCAAGTTCATTTTTTTAAACTTGTTTTGAGATATCGGAAGGTATTTTAGTGTCAAATGAGATCAACCTTATGCAAATTCAATAAAAAAAATGTCAATGAAAGATCTTTAATAGTAGTCTTTCAAATCTATTTCTGCTAGTCCTCTTGTAATACTGACGTCCTGATGTTAAGGGCGACTAACTACCAGAAATTATAAAATCAGCCTTCAAATTATTGCATGAAATAATTAGAAGTTGACGTCATTTGACATGAAAAAAGCATGTGTCATTAGAAGATGCAGCTACATTTAGTAGTAATAATACGTTGAAATATTATTACACATATTTAGTTTTCTAAGTCCTAAGTAGGGTCTACATCTTCAGGTGTACTGTATTTATGCAACCAAAATGCCCACTACTTTCAGTAATGGCGTGATGGCATAATGGTATAATGACAGGTTGGTAGACTAGGAACGGCAGTAGCAACTCTAGCACACAGGAGTTCGAAACCTGTCAGCGGTATGTTTTTGCTTCTGCTGACAATCTGCATGAACTTTTCTGGTGAAAAATTCAGCAGAGCGAACATTTTTGTTTTGTGAGCCGGAAAATGGCTGCTACACTTTGTCTGCTGACTTTTGGCTGCTGAGCCCATGTCCGAATTTTCTTGTCGAATCTTTCTGCCGAAATTCTCTGTGTGTTTCTGGTGACACATTTTCGGTCGGGCACCACAAGCTAACAACCAATTGGCATTACGACTCTCGAAATTAAAGAGATTAAATTTTGTAATCTATTTAGCACGCCAAAAAATAATTATTATTGTAGCGTACAGACGTTCACATTCTTTAAGATTTTTCGCGATTTTGTTTAAATAAAGACCTTGTGTAATGTATAACATCCACAGTATGAAAATAATAATAAATGAGATAATAATTTTTCTATTATTGGCATTCTGTGAATCACTGTTAATGTCTGCCAGCTTTTATTGTTGTTTCGCTATTGACTGATAAATCTTACAGGGTAATTGGCTAATTTAAATTAGGTAAATAATTTTAAAAAATTTTGGAAGCGGGAAACATTTTTGTTGTTTTCACTCAAAAGTTTTCATTTCTCATTTGTATTCAAAGATCATTATTTATGTGTTTGTCTATATTATTATATTAAAATATAATTCAGATAAATTATCATTGCATAAGCATGTAGTAATTCTGCTGTGTCAAGACTCAAGACTTGATTAAGGGAAGATATATTATATTGTTGTCGATTAGTGATGTGTATGTAGGAATAGGTACATTTAATTTGAAATAATTGAAACAGTTGGAGCGAAAGAAGCTGTTGGCTCAGAAAAAATCGGAGCTGGAAAAAACATCCTAGAAGAAGAAGGCGATGACGAGAATTCTCAAAAAATAACTGACGAAGACGAGGGGGATAAGATTACCAGCAGATATTTTTATTTTATATGGCATTATTTTACGGCAATTAGACAAAAATGGCAAAATATCGCGCGGAAATCGAAATTTTTTAATATTTTGAGAAAAAAATTCCCTTTTTCTTAGATTTCGGAAGGGGGTGGGAATATTCAGCCCGTAGAGCCCATCCCTCAATACGTCGAAGGCAACTTAGGTGATTTTTTTACAAATTTGATTCCGACTCTTGATTTTCTTAAGTGAAATTATAAGAATAGAATACGCTGGAAGTCTTGATTAGAAAATAGTCACTCACAATCACAGGTTAGGGGGCTTAGGGTTTTAGTGTGTGCATTTTCCAAGCATTTTAAGTACGTTTAGCGACGTCAAAATGACGTCATTACGTTGGAAACCAAATTGGAAACATATTTTTGCTAATTACAAATTAATTATATTGACGTCACAAAACATGAAAGTGAAGGAAAAGTGAAAAGTATAAGTCAAGCATTCCTGTATTCTATTCTCACTATTTCATAATAAGAGAATCAAGATTCGGAGTTAAAATTTTTGAAAATCGCTTTAGTACTAGTTAATTGTAATTTGAAATTCCTATCCTTAGCATAAAACTGTACTCTGTAGATACCAAAAGTGTCAATTCGGTGTATTATCGTACTTTGGTGTGCCAATTTATGCTAAGTGGTTGTTGAGGTGATAATGGAGTGAGCTGCTGGAGTGACTAGCTAAATTCCGACCCCAGACTAGTAAAAGCATAGTCTTTTGTCCGAACCTTTTTCCCCAAATACTTCTACTATTCTTGGGAGGGTACATACTATGTTCACGACAGTTGACAAAAAAACTGCAGATGCAGTCTATAAGGGCCATATTATTATAAACCTCGTCTCAAATCCTGAGGGCTACTTAGGTCCTCGATTACCACGGTGAGGACCAATCGCCGATTTTAAACGAATCTTGAGGAGCCCTCAGAATGAGACGAGGTTCATAATATGGCCCTAAGTCTCATTTCATTGGTAGATGTATTTTGCTTTTAGCGGATATGACTACAGATTTCTATGACAAAATTTTATATGGTTTTTGTGAATCACCCCAAGGGAGACATTTGCATTCATGCAATATTTTATCACAAGCAATAGCCTTAACTCATATTTCAGTCTTTCGTATTTATTTGGACCGAATGCAATGTAATGTATGTTAAGTTATTTGCGTTGTCTATCTAGTCTATATGCATGGCGTAAAAGATTAACTCATACATGACATGACCGACAAAATTTCGTTGATTCAACTTTATCTCCATATATAAATAGCAAAAACCAAAAAAATGTAATAGAGAAATGAGATTCTGTCAAAATTGGAGTAATCCACCAAAAAATTGGAAACATTGTTCACCATCGATTTTGATGAAAATTGGTAGAAAAAATGCTAATGCAATTTTTATAGTGATTTTAGAACTAATATTCAGAAGTAATGTTTTTGGAGGCCTGTGGAAATTCGGATAGTTAAAGAATTTCTGAAAATTTTAAACATTTTCAAACTATTTTTTACACACCCTCATCTCACCGATTTTGACGTGATTAACCTCATTAGATCCACAATATGCTCTACAATTGGATAGGAGGTGGTTTCTGACATTGAGAGCGGCTGTAGTAGGGGGAATGTTATAAATGGTTACCTTGTATACCCTGCTTGACTTTTCCAACATGATTTCCTGTCTATACATTACTTGGAGAGATGGACTGAATTCATGCCAATAAATGTTTGAACAGAATGAAAACCCTGAAAAAACTGAGAGCACGGCGACGAAGTAAAATAATAACTGAGATAGTCACGTATTCGGTGACGGGGAATATTTTGTTATCGACGTGGCAATTGGAAATAGTGGTGTCTATTCGCCCCTTATTCGCTTTTTAAGCGCTTCGCTCCTTACTCGCTTCGCTCTAATCGCTTCACTTCTTATTCGCTAGAGCGACTAATTTCTTATTCGCTTCGCTCCATAATCGCTTCGCCTCTTAGTCGCGTTGGCGAATAAAAAGCGATTAAGTGGGAAGGAACTATTTCCAATACAATAAAGAAAAATCAGTAAACCATTGTTATAACATTAAACAAGGGAGAATAATGTTATCTTTTACGACTATAATAGTAAACATCTTGCTAAAATGGCGTGTCCGAATACAGCTTGGCCATGCCAAAAATCCGAAAAGTCGGATTAGAACTGGGATTTTTGTATTTCAACCGATTTCCATCCAATAAATTTTGTAAAACCAAAGAAATTAAAGGTAATTTAGGTAATCGTGCTAAAAATCCGAAAAATCGGTGCAATCACCGAATTTTTGCATTTCAACCGAGTTGAGTCGAATTTCTTTTGTAAACTCAAAGAAATGAAAGGTAATTTAGATAAGCATGCTCAAAACCCGTGACAAAATTCATGACAATAAAATAGTAGATATTGTTTTTACTAGATGACTTCGATAATTTGTACCCGATTCAATGCCAATTATCAATCAAAGGTGGAATAACATTCAGTTCTATTCCTCCTGTACCTCATCGTATTTTATGGTTCTAATTTTACTTGCATTATACCTACTTTACAATGTAAAAGAATATACGTAATTGAAATCCGTTAAGCAAGCTATATATCTGCTATTAATAAAGATTCTACACTTATTAAACATGCATAATACCTATCTATAAATAGATATAACATTTCAATGATTATAAGATGATTATATAACACAATAGATATATTATTACCTAATCCTTAATAACGAGCATGGCTCTTTGAAATGATTTTACTGTGATTTTAGGGCAGTCAATACAATAAATTTAAGGCATAGCGAGACACCGATTTTTATGTTACCCTATCAAAGTAAGAAATCAAGAAATAACTTCTCATACACGTTTGACTCTCAATGTATAAATGTATAACGTTCATAATATTTATATATTCTTTTTTCTTGAGTAGAGTCGGATATTTTAAACATTTTAATGTACTATTATTGGAATTCTATATGTATATCAAGCATCTAAATACGAATGGTTTAACTAAAACATTGGAATACAATATAATATAAATTCTCATATGAAAATGCCTGACACAGGATCATATTATATATTATAATATTTAACTTTCCATTTGTATGTGCAATTTATAATTTTGCTATTTTACACAGCACAGCGATTGCTTCAGTATATTTTATACTATAGACTATAGCAGTCAAGTTTTCTGCAACACATAAACTAAGCATAGATGGATAAAATGCAAAATATTACTATACAAGTATTATAAGTCGTCAAAGTCAAAAATAATCAATATCTACACTAGTTTGTTCTTGGTCGTTGTTAAGTTGATGTTGGTGACAAAGCGAAACATTAGCAGACAGAAGGCAGGCCCAATGGCAAGCACATTTATTGTATAGTACAAAATAGCTACAAGGCCAAGATCAATTTCTCATGATATTCATAATACATTATGTTCTCCATTTTCATCTTACTTACGTACTATATCGTACCAATAGCAGGGAATATATTTCTATACTAGGAAGCCCGTCATATCAAAACCAATTTTTTGCCAGTAGTACAGTACCAGCACAGAGTGTGATTGTTGTTGCAGAGAGTGAGTGCACAAAGAGTGACAGAGGCAGCAGAATCTGATTACTACTGCCTACACGGTGGTAACCAGATATTTGATATCAACCAAAGCAAAATAAAAATTCTCAAATGAGAAAAAAACATAAATGTGTCTATAAATATCAAAATATGACAGGGAAGATATCTATATTGGCTATAGAACATATTATTATAAAATATTGACTATTGGAGGTGAGAGCGACAAAAATTTTAAACGGAAGCAACGAATAAATAAATTATTTTCTTATTATATGCTTCAACCTTACTTAGTGGAAGTACCTAATGGATAAAATGACTACTTTGGTTGTCTTGCTCTCCATCACCGATTTGACTCTGGGATGGAAATTGACAGAAGTGGTTCATTTTGAGAAGAATTGCTACATCAATTTAATATTGCCCCGTCGTAATTTTAATGAACCAGAAAATCAATTAAATGGGGAAATACAGGAAATAGACATTCCTTTTGCATTTACCAGACTCACTATCCAGAAGCAAACTAAGTCCTGCAAACCAGAGAATGTGCTGGTTGAACCCCCTTCTCCGAACGGTTTTATTTTAAATGGTGTTCCGAAATGTATGCAGATATTAAATAAGAGGAATATAAGTGTATCTTCACCACCTGTAATCAGTCGATTTGTATGTGTACAGAATATTGTGGTTAACTTTTACCCAAGAGATTTCATGGATCTTATGTTAATCAATTATATCAGTGAAGCCATCTCTCATAAGCCTTCTGCATTTGGTGAATTACCTTTGGTAACGGGATGGTACAATTATGGATTGCATTCGTCTGTTTACTTGCTAGTAGAAAAAGATATTTTTCACCTGGCAAGATCAAATTCTAATTTCCTTCTCGATATTTCAAAACGAGATAATCAAAACGCAAATTTTATTTACCATTTATTGTGGACTAAACCATGGTTTTTGGTATCAATATCCGATGATTCAGACTCTGTTATATTTTTCTTATGTCCACAGTATGACTCAAGGCAGATTTCAACTAATTTACGCTACAGATACACAATTGCACCTTTGTGCGCTGGAACTTTTTGTGGCCGTCAATCAACATCGTATTTGGCATTCGAACATTTCATCAAGGAGAGTTCTGTTGCTAGCACAGCTATAATGTTCATCTTAGATGAGTCTGTTTCTAAGTCAGATGAGCAAAATAGTCCCTGTGAACGCCCAATTACGAATGCATATTTCACAAATTACATTTTTAGTGATAGAAATGGGGTGGGAATTCCTGTTTCTTCCACCATTCTCAAAAGCTTTCCGAATTCTACGATAACTGGTTATGGAAATGGGTATAAGAAATGTAAAAAAGGCAAACAGAACGTGGTAAGAATTTATTTCAATGATCATAAAAGACTACAACAATTCTTCACTAATCATTTTTCAATAATTGCAACAATGGAAGATTCTGTCAATTTCATTTCCTGTGTTGTCTTGGAAGATGAGAGCTTGTCCTTTTACGGATACATTCGACCATTTCAACCCGAAGCATGGCTAGGTATTATCATTTCAGTATCTACTGCCGTTGTTTTCGTCCACTGTGTGACAATGTGCAAAAAAGAGAAAAGTATTCCTTTCGTTATGATTTGTTATGCGTACCTGCTGGAAGTAGACTATCCGTTATCAAAAGAAGCCAATAAAAAGGTGTGGCTTAAATTATTGATTGGGCCTATGTCCCTTATGTTTATTGTACTAACAAACGGGTACACGGGAATTGTCATATCGGATTTAATTGAACCACGACCTGTGAAACAAATTGAGTCAATTGAACATTTGGCAAATCTTTCTGACATTTCTGCTGTTGGAATATTCCATGAAGCTAGCGAATTCAATCCTTTTGATATTAACACAGAACGTCAACAATGGATTCTTAAGGCATATGATTGTTACAAAATAAATGATACAATTCCTCGGCTTGGACCACATTATGTGGAAAAAACGAATTATTTATCCATATGCAATGATTCGTATACGAAAACGACATTTGATCAAGCAAACAAAAGTACAATCGAAGCAGCTATAGCTCATTTTCAACTTGTAGGGTCGAATTATATGTTCGAACTACAGTGTTGGATGGGTCAACTTTTTTATGACCATGGCAAATCGCTAGTTAGCAGTAATACAACTTTAAATACAATTCAAACTGTACACGACAAATTCTTTACCCCACCGGGATCTGCTTACACCCATCCATTAAAATGGATTTCAGAATGTAATAATTCAGTATTGATTGCCAAAAATTCTCATTTACATCGATTTTTCAATGATTCTCATTGGAATCCTGACATTGGGGGCGTTAAACCCCAAAAAACATTATATCGTGGAAAAGAAAATGATTTTTTAGCTTTCCCAGTTTTTACGGTTATTACAAGTGACGGAATTCCTCTGATGACCCCATTTCTAAGAACGACTTTATTTGCAGTTAGTCACTCTGGAATTTTAAATTTGTGGAACGATCACTTCAGAGAACATAACTTTACGGAATGTAAAACATGCTGGGACGTATTCCCGCGGCCTATATCATTGTACAACTCCAACCTCTCTACTATCTTTTTCATTAGCTTGAGCATTTCACTGTTATTTGTAGTCTCTTTCTTGTGGGAAATTAGAGTATTTATAAACAGATATATTTTCGCCAACGTAGGCAAAATATTGAAAAGTGTCATGGTCAAATTGTTCGCCGTGGTTCGTCGTAAATGTCCAACGCCAAGGAGTATGAAAATTACACCCTTAACGGTTTTACCGAATAAAGCAAAACTAAATAAAAATACAACAAATACCACACAGAGTACAAACATGTAGTTACCTTGGCCACAAAATGAAGATATTATTAATCACCAAAATTTAAAAAAACAATTGGCATTACGACTCTCGAAATTAAAGAGGCTAAACTGTATAATCTATTTAGCACGCCAAAAAATAAAATTTATTATAGCTTAGATATTCAAATAATTTTCGCGCTTCAGTATAGTAAAGACATCGTGTAAACTATAACAACCCTAGTATAAAAACAGTTATTTCTTCTTGCATTCATAGTTATTGTCACTCAGCTTTTATTGTTGTTTCGTAACTGACTTATAAACCTTATGAAATTAAAATTTTAAAATAAATGTTGGAAGCGGTAAGCATTTTGTTATTTTCACTCAAAAGTTTTCATTTTTAATTTGCATTTGAAGATCATTATTTTGACGCGGGGTGTCTTGATATTTGTCTGTACACTTAGAAAATACAGATAAATTATCATTAAGCATAGCTTGTAGTAATTCTGCTGTGTTAATTGTGTCATGACGTGAATGCATGTAGTAATTATTTCTAATTTATTCGAATTTAGTCGAATTAT